>BFEA01000168.1:2155859-2183805 GCA_003427395.1 Chara braunii | reverse complement strand
TTTATCATTCTTACCTTTTCTTAATTCTATCGTTGGAAATAATAAATTAATCGTAAGTCCGCCAAAATTAAATTCCAAGAAAATTTAAATAAATGACCGATTTCGTTTTGTTTCTTTTCTCTTTTACGATTTTTAATATTTTTCTATGTTTTTAATTTCATTGCCAGAAAACAAGGGAATTCCCCCTAAGATTAAATGTCGTGGAAAATGAAGAAAATAAGGGGGATCATGTTCTTCTCTGCTCCCCTCCTGGTATTAATCCCTTTTTTTCCATTTTTAATTACGGTACTAAAATAGGCAAAATCTAAAGCCTCACTTCGGCCTTGGTTGTATGCCGCAAAAATGTCGCGGCGAGGTCTGCTCCCGCGATGYCTCCTCGCGGCAGGCCAAACCGGCTCCAGCCCTCTGAACGACCGGAAATGGCGGCCTCTAGACACACCGAGTGCGCCCACCTATCTTGCTATCTCTAAGGGTTAGTCGTAAGGTTCAGTGTACCCAGAATCAGGGATACCCTGGGTTCCTCTAATTTCTGCTGTCTGGTCAAACCAAAGTACCCTCAAGACACGGACTTGCCCTCGAGCCTAAGTCCCAAAAATGCCGTTTTCAGGCGGCGCACTACTTGTGGCCGCCTGACAGCGTGTGTAAGGGGACGCGTGGCAAGGCCCAGAGGGACGTAGAGAGAGAGAGAGAGTCAACTCGGGAGAGACCGGGCATGGGAGGACAAGTGACATGAGAGGAGATCGCTAATGCAGGGGGCGATTTCTTGACTGACGTCAACAGCTCGGGATGAGCTCATGCCGCGCCCCTGTGAAGAGGTACAGCGGGCAGGCATGCCGGATGCGCTTGAATTACAAACGCTGCTCTCGATGACGTCATCACTGACGAAAGGGGCGAGGATCAGCGCAAGGGGGGAGGGTCAGCGCGCGAAGACAAGGCGAAGAGAAGAACGAGTGTCTCTTTTGTGTGGGAGGCGTGCAAGACATAAGCCCGCTCATCACGGTTGATGTTATCAGTGTTGGCAGGTCACGGTATAGCGCATGTGGCTTCCCTGTTTTGCGGTCAAACAAGCTCGATGGTATTTGGGCGATGCCCGTGTGCAGAGGAGCACGAGAGAACAACGACTAGGCTGATGTCGGTCCCCCCCATTTTCTTCCGTCACCACGTTGCTGACAGAGCGGGGTATGTGCGAGGGCAGCCAATGCATTCGAGATACTGACATCAACTGCTTCGTGCGAACCACGACGGTGACACGTATCTACTCGAGTGGGGAGAACATATGAAAAGAGAGGGCGTCGACTTAGTTGACACATATAGGAGTCATGCACGCAGGATGAAGTCTGAGGTGGAGGCCAACTTTCTGTATGTACTCGCTGTGCCCAGTGAGAAGAGCATTTGGCCGTTGCTGTTGACGTCAATGGTTCTTGGTGAACCAAACTAACAGTGACCATGAGGCAAGAAAATGTTAGACTCACATTGGAACTCAACGCGAAGCTCCTCTGATATCAACGGAACAGAGGACGCCTAAAATTCCAGGTTCAATACGAACGAGCATAGCAGAGAGCTAAAACCCTCGACTGGCATTGTCTCAGCCCCACCGTTTGCATCTTGATCAGGTTCACTCCCCCCCTCCTTTTGCCTGTAGAGACTGAGATTAGTTCGAGCCTGTTTGGACCATTGCCGTTGAAATTGTCTCATCGGATGAACAAGGTCGAGAGAGGGCATGTGTACTCTTTCCATTTTTTTTTGTGTGGCCCAAGCCAGATTGACGTAGTAATGAGTTGGTCTTCAAGTGTTCGGGATATGTCGCATGGACCTCAGGCTGCAGTCACCAGATCTCTACTAGAACAATGTGCAAATGATCTGATTGTGATATACTCTGGGTGTTGTAGAACTTCTACCACTGGAAAGGGCTACCTGAGGACAGTGAAAATCACAATGGCAGTGTTTATTGAGAGTGAATAAGGGACAGGAAACGGGTTGTACATTAGAGATCCGAGAAATGAGTAGTGTCTTCGTCCGAAGGGGAAGACCGACTTTAACTCTAGACTATGAGGGCATGTACGTGCGAGGGATGAGAGAAGACATGTCTGCAGAAGGGTGAAAAAACTACTCAGTATTGGGAGTTCTGACTTCTTGTAATAAAGAAGGGTCTTCTCGTGAGCTAAGTCTCTATCAGGTGTACGCGAAAGTTCAATCGGACCTAACCGAAGGGGGTTCTGCTAGGAGAGAGCCGTCTATGTCAAACCTACTTGGTTCGGGGTGATCGCCACCGTGTGTTCCTTTTTTTTTTTTTTTTTTTTTTTAAGGAAATTGGGACGGAGGGCATGTGATCGTATGGAGTTGTGAAAACAGATTTTCGCGAGGTCTTCCCGTGCGAGATACATGTGCTCAACACTCTCCTCCCTCTCTGTCCTTCTCGATCGGCTGAGTTATCTCATTACTCAATTCAGTGATGTGCAGTTGCGTTATCAAGTGAAGTGTGGGGTAATCAAATTGCCTTTGTCTAAAACTTGCAGCCTTTGCCATCGCCGAGTGGTAGACTTCCTAGCAAACCGTTTTTGGTCTCGAAATTATCACTGACAATGAACGATGAGTGGAGCTTTCTGTGTTATGATTGAGCCTTTGGCGAAGTTCACGCGAGAACGAAACATTTGTAGATGTGCATTTGTTTGGTTGGGTGATGATGATCGTTGAAGCTTATGCTAATGTTCAATCGGTCGCGATATCAGAGTGAATCGCAAAATCTTTTGAAAACGGGCATCTCTAGAACTTGTATAAGTCTCCTCCAGTCAAGACTTTCCTCCTTTAAATTTAAGTGACATGATTGGATTTATCAAGTTAATCTTACTTTGTAAGGAAAACCAAAGYGTGATRCGAGARTCCTTGTTTGCCCTTTATGAATGAGGAGGGATAACAGGGTAARAGGGGAAAGAGTGAACTGGTCATAGAAGAAAATCGGCCCAGCTTATGTGCAACCCCTATAGCCCTCTTACTTTCTGTGTAGTAGATGGGCAAAAAACAATCACTGTTGAGGAAGGTTGCTCACATACTGGCTAAGTATCTACTGGACAGGGGCTAGTTCAATGCCCAGGCGTGATCGATCACTCACAGAGTGCTCAGAGTACCTGCCGAATGTGGACCGTCATCAACAAATACCGTACCCTGTCGTAGTGATAATCCCGCACGGCTGCTCTCAGTCTCGATCATAAGCTAGCTCTACCTCCAACAACTTTCTGTGCGGAACACAAAAGGGACTCCTATTTATAATGCCTCACGTTTATGCAAGGGGCGAAGACATTAGTGATAGCTTGGTAAACCTCTCACATGATTGCAGAGTACTGGACTGGCATTGAAATCATACGCAGGACTGTCTTACGGAGTGCTGATGGTCCGTACTCGTATCCATTGTCATGAGTATGAGACTAAACCTATGAGCGAGGCCTTTCCGTGAAATGCGAATAGGCATCGAATCAGGGTAAAGTCCCGTACGTTATTAGTTTGTGCATTGCCCCGTTTCGTTCGGAGAGAATTATCTGTCGTCAATAGTTCTCTGTCATACTGTACTGATGGGGGTCGGCAGTCCGACGTTGCACATGAATGATTGTAGCCTTGATAATTCTTCATACCTCAATTCAATGCCAAGGCCGTCAGTGGCGTTCTAAGTCGAAGTGTAATAACGGGGGGCTTTGATTACATTAAAAGGGGGTCTGCGATGAGCGACTGATCGAGAGCGAGTGGCTTCGCTTGAGCGTCCTGCTACATTTCTTCATCTATACTCCATATGCTACCCCTAGAAAAGTCTATGTGCAGTACTATTAGAAGTAAGAGAAAAGGGAATGGTYTCATCGGCACAGCCCCGTGATAGCATGCCACTCTTATCTGTATACTATCATGAGCAGTTTGAGTGATTATTGAGGATAACGAGCATTGCGCAATCACTGTGCTCAGAGTAGCTCCMGAACTGAGCATGGTGGTATTTGTGTGAAGTATACGGTGGAAAGCGTGCAATCTCAGTTGAATTGAAGCAGGGAACAGAGAACGGACAAAGAGAGAAACGACCTGACGAGATTGTTAATTGCTCCCTTTGCCCCTCAACTCAAAGGAGATAGAGAGAAACATGGGAGATGCTGAGAGACTAGTAGTTAAAGGCACTATCAGACGAGATAAACAGAAGGGGTGGGAAGAAGACGCATGCAAAGATATGGAAACTCACACATTAACCCAGAGGGAATTTGCAGTCAGAACTGCCGCGGAGAAAAGCTATATTGAGTATGCAATCTACTTCTACGGGCATGACAACAGGCTGCACAATACCAACTCACTGCTAGAGTCAGTGGGGCAGGCCAAAGCAAAGCTTGAACAGGCATAGGGGTGTCCGAAACTCCTGCTTGAGTCCATCACACACTTCTCAGTAAACCAAGACTGCCCAGTCATTTGTTCCCCTTCCCAACATTTCTCTACTACATGATCAATGTTCGGGGACCTTTTCGACTTGACAATATTCAGACAATATTCAGACAATATTCGGACAAGATTCAGACAACATTCCGACAATATTCAGACAATACTCAGATAATATTCGGACAATATTTGGATAATATTCAGACAACATTTTAACAACATTCCGACAATATTCAGACAATATTAAGACAATATTCGGACAAGATTCAGATAGCATTCCGACAATATTCAGACAATACTTAGACAACATTCAGACAAGATTCAGATAGCATTCAACCGGTACTTAGGTAGGCATTTAGTCAAGAGTTAATTGGCAACTCTCAGTTCAGGCGACTCGATATCTATAGCCAGAAACGATCAGTACAGGGTTAATTCCTTACTCTACATCAATAATCGATCCCGGTGCCCGTTACAACACATGAGTACCGTCCAGACCCTTTTAGTTGCTGAGTCAGTTTTGACCAATCTTAATCAGATCGCACTCAAGGATGCATTTCAGTATTAGTATGTCAGTGCGGTCTGTTTCAGGCAAGAGGACCTATCCATCTATGTGGTTCACACTGAGTTCACCAGCGGTACCATTCATGACCTGAGACCCTACGTGAGGAAAGGCAAAGAGACTCACGAGCACTTTGACACAGTCTAGACAGTGGCAGCCAGGTATCTTGAGGAGAGGGAAAAGGAGCTTGATGACAATGGTACAAAGCTGATTCGCAGCTTCGGGCCAAAACTCTACTCAGACTATCCCAGGCGCCCTATACCTTTTATTCTGACAGACGGTTCTTACTGGGGTGACCTGGTGGACCTGGCAAAGAGATACATTTCACCTGCAGTGATCGACACCGAGGCAGTTACCGAACCCTATGAAGTCCCACATCTCAGACGAGAGATTTTCTCTAAGCCGTATCTTTCTAGACTATGGGAGGAGTTTTGTGTCATGGTTGACTTCCGTATCATGAACCTTGGATGAAAATGCTCAGAGTTAGCAGGCTTCATGTGGCTCTACGTACAGAGACCACAACCTCAAAGAGTACGGAGGCATGGTCGAAAGCACAAGGAATAAACAGCTAAATGAAAGATTGTGAGTGTGACCCAGAGAGATGAGTGAGGACTCGAGATTGGTGCTGGTCATGCTCTCTTTCACGTGTACTATCTGAGACTATTATGAGTTCTCATTCTTCCCTCATTCGACCTTGTCTTTGCTCGAGTCAGTCAGTCTTGCTTCTTTGCATTGTTTTGCTTGATGATTGTATTCTCTAAAGTCTCTGTCACAGTTCTCAAAACTAGAAAGTTGGCAAAATTGATGCATACATGACACACCATAATTCTGCGATTATTATTTGCACGATTTTCTGCTGTTCCGAATCAAAATAAAAGATTCATAAGACCGGGGACCGACGAAGACCGCAATTGAAGGGTCTCGCTCGAAACTCGACGCACACAACAGGAAGGGATTTGCTTTAATTTATTTATTTTATTTATTGCAAGTGCATCCAAAATCCTGCGTGACAGCCCGTTGACTTTTTCGGTCGCTTGGAGTGGCCCGACTGGAAAAAATGCAACAAAAATGGTGCCGTTGCCGGGGACATGATTTTTTTTTGTGTCCGGAACGGGCCTGGGTCAGCGATTGCTTTGAGCTTTGATTAGGCCTTGAGAACTGTTGACGAATTCTGAATTTTTCCAAACTCATTTTGCAATCTTTTCTTGAGTTATTATTCTCTTGAGAAAGCCTAGTTGCTAACTGAGTCTTATCTTTCCTTGTGTGAGGTACCACACTGGACTGGAGAAGGAGACTGATATTTCTGATTGTAGAGAATCAGGCTTGATCTCAGGTCTGCCTCTTTCCTTGTGTGAGGTACCACACTGGACTGGAGAAGGAGACTGATATTAGTGATTGAAGAGAATCAGGTTTGATCTCAGGTATGCCTCATGAGCCTTTGATGTCCTTAGAACATTGAGAAGGGAAAATAAAAAATCAAGAGCTCGGAGACTTCATCAAGAATGTGAACCTCTGATGCATTGAAAGAACTCTCAAAAATGACTACCAAAGGGATATTCCCCTATCAATATGAACATTGTTGGGTCTACCATTCTGGCAATTCGGCCATCAACGTAGTGCTGGCTCGCTTCTTGGAGGGAGATATCTATGATATCCGTCCTTATGTAAAGAAGAGAGACTGTGACGAAGGTGAAACCTTTAACTGGCTATAGGTAATTGCGATCCAATCTCTTTATGATGAGAAAGCGGACTAAATCAAGCAAAAGAAGAGAGTGAAATGGGGTGTAATGCCAGTAACATATGAGACTGTTCCGATCCCTCCTATACCTGACATGTATTGTGATGGGACTAACTGGTTGCCAATCATTAGCATGGTACTAACGTGGGAGAAAAAAACTGGTGATCATGTGAACTAAAGAGGTTTCAGCAGAGGAAATCAGACAGATAAGGTCAAAATTTGGCATAGGTTCGGACCCAAGTCAAAAGAAGGTTGAGTATCCCCTAAAGTCACTAAACACCCTAAGTAAGAGAGAGGCTATCAGATATGAGATGTTCGAGAGTGGATGGGAGCAGGTGCGATTCTATGTACTAACATTTTACTTCATAGACCTGGACATGTATGATGTGAGGATTTATGTCCCAAAAGAAAGAAGTGCTGATGCGGTGTATGAGAGATGCTAGAGATTTGTTGAAGAGGTTGTACTGAAAGAGAAAGAGAGGCTTAAGAAGGAAAATAAATGCTTTATTGGATCTACTCGATTTATTGTCTTTGAGGGATTTTCAACTCCTCCCTTACCTGATATTAATCGATCGAGAGACAATTGGTTTACCGTGATAAATTTTGCATGGAAAGTGAAGAGAGTCCAAGAAAATAATCTCAGTAGTCAGGATAACTACCTTGAAGGGTAAACTTTATGAGGTAACAGGGCAGGATAATCCTTTTGTAATCTTGAGGCATGTGATTTGTGGGAAATGACATATAATATTTCATATTTCTGTGGTTAAATTCTTGAACTCTGACATTTTGGATATGAGGGTTTACTCCCCTGAATGTCTAGAGGAGGAAGTTGACTACTTGGAGTATTTAAAAGGGGCGTGTGTCAGTCTTGAGCAGACAAAAGAATGGTTAGAGAAGCTAAGAATGAAAGTAACATGGGGAATGAGAGTAAGAAAATTTGAAAACCTCAATGAGTTCTCAATTGCTGAGGGGTTTGAAAACATAAGAGATTGGATGCCTCTACTGGAGGTTATTGCTGAGATTGGTAGAGCAAGGGAGAAAGACTCTACTGTGATGATAAAATCCCTACTTTTGAGTACCTTTGAGCACAGGTTCGAAATCCCTGATTATGTCCAACCTGAGATGTATCTTTCAGATGTTCCTATGATGGTTAACGATGTCCAGCTTGGTTGAACATTTAATATATTTGGGGTTGTACTGGAAGAGAGAATAATCAAGATAGAAGAGACTCTTCGGATCTCTGACAGAAACCTCTCTACCTTGGATGAGTTTGAGTTCTTGCAACATTTTCTTGATCAGATGAGAGATTCTGCCCTGAGAACTGTCGCTGACCAGACCGAGATTAGCTACCTACTGAAGGTAGTGAAAGTAGGAGCTATTGAAAGAATATCCTACCATTCTTCCAGGGAACGAGTCTCTCTTGCCAAAAGGATCAGCAACGGGGTGTAGGAATGCAATTTGATTATGAGATCATCAACTTAACTCGATATTTTATGATTCGGGGTACTGTAAAAAAATACAATAGGAGATTGAGTGGGGATGATGAAAGAGAGTTGATTGAAGATTACATTGGATGGCTGAGAAGGATTGTGTTACCCATGATCACTACCCAGTCTATTATTGCTTACACTCTATATGTACAAAATTCTCAAGGGATAGAAC
This sequence comes from Chara braunii, assembly GCA_003427395.1. NCBI lineage: Eukaryota > Viridiplantae > Streptophyta > Charophyceae > Charales > Characeae > Chara > Chara braunii. Next base: position 2,175,445 of record BFEA01000168.1, on the reverse strand, counting down.
AAACAAGGGAAGAGAGAAACGAACCTGTATCCCTTGCGAGAAGAGTGAGAGATTGAAAAATAAAAAAAGGGAGGACAAAAGTGACAGAGAGAGAAAAGAAAATATATGGGGAAGTCAATGGTCAAGATGGTTGGTCGTTCGAGACCTAGCTCATCTTCAGGGACCAATGAAGAGGCCTTGGTAGGGGTTATACGGGAACTGGTCGAGAGAGTCGATACAATCAGAGGAGGGTCAGACATCGCAAGAGCAAAGAGACCAGATGAAAGAATTCTCTGTTTCAGAGGACTTCAAATAAATGATTTCCTGGACGAGTATGAATTATTTGGGCTCAGTTATGCCTGGACAGACAAGCAACGACTTAAGCACCTTCTATCTTACTGTGACACGGACTCGAGGTTGGCTGTTCAGGAGTTGATGGAAGGGGCCCAACATGGGAAGAGGTCAAAGAAAGAATGAAAAAGGAATTTGAGAAAGACTCAGTTCCAACTTTACTCAACATCAGCAGAGCTAAGTATGACACTTTCAATATTTCCCTTCAGACTTTCATCCGAACAGCAAGAAGAATTCCATATTTGGACGAAGCTCAGAGATACTATATATTTTTGATAAATTTTACTGACACAGAAAGACAGACAGTCCTCAATCAGGCTCAGCACTATCCTCTCAGATGGGATAAAATGGTTGCAATTGTTAGAACTCTACCTACAGTTTCTCATAAGAAATGGTCACTGGATCAGATCAGTACATTGGCCAAGGACTGAGAGACCGAGAATGGTATGAACATAGGGAACAATCTGAGTGCTGAAAATATTATTCAAAGAGTGATGGCTAACTATATGCCTGCAAACCATACTATGGATGACAGAGGAAAAAAGAAAGCTGAAAGTGAAGAGGAGGGGAGGATGATGATGATGAAGGCTATGGTAAGAAAGGAGATTTTTCTAGACCCAGAAAGAATGGAGGGAATGGAGACAGAGGAAACAGAGAAAGAAGGAAATATGATGATCGTCCTAAGAAGAGTTTTGTCTTCTATTATTGTGGTGAAGGGGGTTATACTACCACCTATTGCAGGCCTCTTGAGGAGGATGTAAAAAGTGGGGTGGCAAAAAAGGATGTTATGAGTCATGTCTGTGATAGTTCATAGAACAAGTTGGATCCCAGACATCCAGGAGGTATGAGACTTCTTGCTCTTACGCATGATGAAAAGATGATGAAGAAGAAGAAGAGAAAGACTAATGTGAATGTTCATTTCCTTATTGACGAATTGCCCAATGAACTTGTACAAGAAATAAATGACCCTCATACCGCGATTGAGCTGTCTTTGCAATCTTTAACATTGATAAAGGATGCGTCTGATGAGGCTTCTATAAGTGAGCCTTCATTAGAAAGAAATTTTACTTCTCATAACTTTTCTGAATTAGTAGAATCTCCTTCTAATGAAATGACTCGTTTTCTGGTCAAAATGATGTCATTTTATGACGATCTACCTCCAGAGCTCGTCATGGAATCCAGTGTCGTGCTTGGTGAAGTAAGAAACCTTCAAGCACGCTTGACGCCTCAAATGATAGAGGAAAATTAAAAAAGGAAAGTTGATGAGTCTCGGATTAATATTCTTGATGATCCAGAGCCATAACTTCCACATAGGAAGAATGAGCAAGGAAGGAAGAGGAAATTTACTCTCAAGAATGACTTGGAAGACGGGACAGTGATTACTGACTTGATTACTAAAATATTGGAAGAGACAGAAGTGACCCTGTCCTTCAAGGAAGCAATGACTCTAGCACCTAAGTTGAGAGAAGAGTTAAAGAAGTTGATTGAGAAGAAGAAATTAGAAGTTAATTATTTAGGATCAATTTTTTTCAGTCGGGTGAACAGATCACTGTCAGGTTGCAAGATGAGATTTGCAAGCATGGGATGTGGGCACCTGACCGTTTATATCAATCAAGTGAAGATTCGAGCCTTAGTAGATTCTGGGGCAAAGATGATACTTCTTTCTCGGAGAACAATGAAGGTTTGTGACTTATCTATTGATAGACCTGCACAAAACATTCTGAGTAATATTGCATGAGAACTTTTTGTGGTCGGATTTATTGACAATCTGCCTATCAGAGCTGGGACCATGTCAGTAGAATTACTGGGTTATGTAGTGCCAGAACTGGACCATGACTGTATCTTGGGCACTTCATTCTTGCATAGAATGGAGACAGTCCAATTTTTCAGTCATGAGGGGTCATCCTGGATCGGCCTACAAGATCCGTAGACTGCTCAAAAACAGACCTTTATGGTCTGCACTAAAAATGATTTTAAGCATCGATTGTCTGTTAATTCAATCAGAAAAGAAGAGTTTAATGAAAAAATTAGGAGACTAAGAGAAGAAGGCAAACAAAAGGTTAAAGAATAAATTTCAGTGGGTATTAATCAAGTTTCGAAAATGATAAAGGTCATAGGTAATCTCAAAGATGAAGATGGACAAATTGAGGCATTTAAGAAGGTTGTAGAGACTGCTAAGGGATGGAGGATAAAATTAAAATTCGCATCGACTCATTCTTTTTTAGGAAAATAGTCACTGGGTCAAAAAGAAAATATAAGCTTAAGGGGGTGAAGAAAAATCCGGTGGCAGTCCTAATAGAAAAAAAAACATGATGAAACATTCAAAAAAGAGAGAAAAAATTATTAAAGCATTAAGAGAATCTGCAAAGTTGAGAAATAGAGTCACCAAGGAGAGATTTGACACAATGAAGATAGACTCGGATGAGTTTATCCTGCCAAAAGAGAAATAATATATATTCAAAATGTGTCAGGAGTTCTCTATTGCATTATCCTTTAATGATGAAGAGACCAAAATTTGAACAGTTGATCATGTTCCATGGAATGATAGGCCGACCAAGTATGCACTGAAAGAAGAAGTAGAGGTTGTAGAATCTCTTGACAAGAAGATTGCTTCTAACGTTGCTGAACCTGCTGATGGACCGTATGCTAACCACTGGTTTTGCTTTTGGAAACTAGAGGGTGGATTGAGATGGATACAGAATCTTCAAAAGCTGAACTCTGTGACGGTACGTGAAGCAGGTAGCCTTCCTAATGTTGATCCCCTCTCTGAATCTTTTGTTGATCGATGCATTTATTCCTTAGTTGATTTATATTCTGGCTACGATCAGTTTCTCATTGATCCCACTTGCCGACCAATGACTGTCATGCACACGCCAAGAGGGTTCATTCAGATGTGTGTGGCACCTTAGGGTTGGACTAATGGTGTGGCGGTGGTTCAAAGGGATATGATCCAAGTCATGCAAGATATTTCTCCTGAAGTAACCATCCCTTATATTGATGACAATCCCGTGAAAGGATCCCTAGTAACGGATGAGACTTTGGTCGCAGGTGGAGTCATGAAGTTTGTCTGGGAACACGCTGAAGGAGTAAAAATGGTCCTAGAGAGACTTCAAAAATACAACCTGACCCTCAGTGGACCAAAGTCCCTTCTCTTTCAACCATAAGTAATCATCTTGAGTTTCAGATGTTTCTCCAAGGGTAGGAGTCCTGACCCCAAGAAGATAGACAAGATCTTGAACGGGCCTCTGCCATTCAAGAGAGTGACAGACGTCAGAAGCTTTTTGGGTGTCTGTGGATTCTGAAGGATTTTATTCCTCATTTTGCTACCCTTGCAGAGCCTCTGAGGGAGATGGTAAGGCAAGGGGCTAATTTAGCATAGAATGAGAAAAATCAAGCCGCTGCAGAAACTCTGCAGGAGAAATTAAAGATGGGGGTGTAGTACTGGGAGTGTTTTTTTATGATGATGAGGAATGAAGGTATTTTATCATTGAGGCTGATGGAAGACCAGTTATTCTGGGTGGTATGCTAATTCAGAAAGATGAAAATGAGAAAGAGAGACATTTGAGATTTGGAAGCAAGATTCTTAACTCTACAGAAAGAGGTTATACTCAATTCGGAAAAGAGCTGTTGACGATTATCCATAGCCTCAGATGCTTCAGGCACTATGTACTAGGGAGGAGATTCATCTTGAGGACTGATGCATTTGCTGTGATTGGTGCAATTAAGAAGCACCAACAAGTAGATCCAACAGTCAGCGGGTGGATTGCCTTCATCTGGACTTTTAATTTTAAATTGAAAAAATTCCTATTGAGAAGAACAGAGCAGATGGCCTGAGCCGGATTGAGTGGAGAAAAGATGAAAAAGAAGATGTAAACGGGGCGATTGAAGAATCAGCTTATGTTGATAATTTTATGAATGAAAAGGATGATGAAAATAATGAAGTACCACGCTCCTATAAGTGGAGTTTATGGCCTGAAGAGAGAGGCGACTGGGGAAAGATCCCTAATACCTATGTTTATGAGTCGATTATTGAGAAAGAAGAAGAGGATGAGCCAAATGATTGGTATGCTAGAGTTAACGCAGCAGTTGTGGCTGCTCATGAAATAGGGGAAAACTCTGGTTCAAAGGAAGAAGAAGAAGGTGAAATGAAGGAGGAAGATATATTTTTCACTTCTGAAGAATACGATGAAAGTTATCAAGAGATTGACAAGAGGATGAAAAAAGAACAGCTAAAGGAATATTATTATAAAAATTCAAGGAAAAAATTCAGGTTAAAAAAATGACATCTCTTTGTGGATGGTAAGGGAGGACTACCTTCACTAAGAGTGGTCTGTGGTAAAGAGAGACAATTAAAGATAATTGTTGCCCTGCATAAGGGGGTTGCAGGTGGCCACAGAGCTGCTGAGGCAACTTACTCTAAGACTGTCAAATTCTACTTCCGGCCAGGCATGAGTGACATGATTTTCAAATTTTGTAAATCATGTGGGTTATGTCAGAAGAGGTCTACTACAAGAATGATTGAACCTTTATTCCCCACTATTCTGGTGGAGCCAGGAAGTCGAGTTCATTTAGATCTCATCACCATACCATTAGGCAAGGGCTGTCGAGCGCATCGGTCCGACACCGCACAAGGCAGTGCGGGACCCTCCCGACCACGTCACGCAAGAGTTGGACTATATCCTCGTCGCGAATACACATGGAGTTTCCGCAAGCCGCTCCGGCCGAGTGCACCAGCCATACCTCCCGCGAGCCCCTACGACAGGATAGGGCCTACGCGAGGCACGACTTACCTCCACCTTACGGGAGTTGTCACCTCCCTTCGGTGGGCGTATCCCTGCCGAGCTACGAGTGCACAGTACGAAAGTTGATCAGTTGCAATCGCAGAGGTGGACCACCCGAGGGCGTTTCTCGTTCGCTGTAGCATAGGGGGTACGCGTGGTAGTATGCCTCTATCGAACCCGCACGCGAACCGATGCACTGGGGAGGCTGAGATCCCAAGCAAGACTCGACGTCGGTCGACTAGGACACATCCCACACTCCACACGCACACCACCCTTAAAAACATAAAAATAAAACACACACACGTACACACACATATAGAAGACGACACAAAACAAACGACGCGACAACACTCCTAGTCTTTTAGTAGTCATCCCATAATTTCCCGATGCGAAAATCGAATAGGCGTTGCCTGCGAGACTCAGTATAATACCGCGCGGACGCAAGGTCTACTCATATCGACTCGCAGTCCAAGCGTGCACAAGCAGTCGCAATGATGGCGTACTATGTAGTGCTCATAATCAAGCGGTCCCTTGTGGATCCGAGTACCGCTTATGACACTCAAATGTCAGATTCGACGTGTCGTGATGGTCTGATCGCTCACGATATTGCACGGCTGAAGGAATAGTCGTGCGGTCGCCACGAGACCTCTGGCCTTGGGCCTGAGAGTCTCGGTAGGCAAGGCCAATAGGCCCTGCACGGGGGGAGATTCCTTCCATGCAGAGTCTAGGGTCTGGGATGTCCTGGACAAAGACCTTGAATCCCGACCTAGGACCAACGTCCGACTAAGAACCCTCAAGAAGCAAACGAACAAAAGGAAGGGTCTTCCTTATTTTCCTCAATCTTGACCCCTAAGTAAGCCTTTAGTACGAGGTCCCTCAGGCCACGTGAACATCCAACATAGGTACACACACTCACACACACACACACACACACACACACATATATATATATATATATATATATATATATATATATATATATATATATATGTATAAGGAGGGATAAGTGTGTGACGATCACTTCTCACAATCTCAGTGGTGTTCCTCACAACCATATGTATATGTGTGATCGCATGCAGTCAAATCCAAAAATCCGAACCATAGAACATACCTGCAATCACATCAAAGCGTCCCACAAAAGTCCACACACTACACGGAGTCAACCCCAACCAATCTCTATACTCATACCCCTCGCTTTAACCATGCAAACCCCAACCTCCAGCCAACCAACCATAATTAAATACTCAGCACCTTTGTTAAATGGCCATTCAATAAAAGTCTGGGTAAAACCTTAACGAAACAATAAAATCACCGGGGCTAAAGCCTTTTCGGTTGAGTATTGAAGGTGAGTTCGAATTGAGTTGTAAACCGATAATCAACAACCGACTTGTTATCAGTTATAACAGAAGATGATCCTTTATAGGATCGAGCTGAAACTAATCCAAGTCCTGAATCAATCGGCCAAGAGGACCTGTAACACATGACAGACCAATCCCCAGGCTAAATTTATAAGTAAAATGAAGAGTAATCTTCATATCACGATCTTACTCAACTCACTCTAGTTAACTAAACCTAAGTCTACATCTAAGCAAGTGCCCAGGAAAGGGTAGACCTTTGGCAGAATCTCCTCTATACAGAGTGAATTGTCAAAATTGTCACCTGTTGAAATATAATTTAACTCCTTTAAACTAAGAAAATTTCGGCAGCGTTTCCCGTAGGAGAAGTGTCTTTTCAAAATTTATATCAGTCCAAACTTAAATTTTGTCGAAATATAATCTAACTCCTTTAAACTAGAAATAGTCTTTGACTTTCCAAACTTAAATTTTGTCTAACCCCCTGAAATAGCGAAAATTTGGGCAGCACTCCCTCTAGAAAAGAAGACTTTCCAGATTTTTAGTAAGCCATATATGAACTTTAGACAAGTTGAATTTTGAAAAGTCAAAAATTGACTAACTCTTTAGATTTGTAGAAATTTTGGCAGCGCTTCCCATAGAGAAAGTAACTTACCAAAATGTATACAGAGCCAAGTATAACAAATGATCAAAAAAAATGCAGAATTGACCTAAGTAAAAATAAAGTCAGCTAAAAAAATGCAGAAATTGAACTAACTCCTATCGCTCTAGCATGTGCCGAGCACCTAAAGCAACTACCTCTCAAACTCAAACTCATACTAAATAGTGGCCTCACTCAGTCACATGGAAGTCAAACCACAAAGGTAAGTACTCTCCCCATTCCAAATCAACCTAGCAGACAATAGTTCATGATCTTTCAATGATTTAACCCCTTACACCCAGCTTACATAAGGCATAAGGTCAGGACACCCAAACTTATGGAATGTGCTTTACTTATCTAGGCATAAAGTCAGGCCACCCAAACTTATGGAATGAGGCTAACTTAGCTAAAGTATACACAAACACAGGACACAACGACTTTTCTTTTCTTTGGGCATACGACTAGACCATTTAGTCGCCCTGAACTGTTTCAGTAGCCAGATTGTATGTATCTTTCTGAACTTAATCTTCAAAGCGGGTGTAGGATTGAGCCATTCATCTTAGAAACAATGCTCAGCCGACCCAAGTTACCTTCAATTATACTCTTAGATATACTCTCTTCAAGTTGTGATAAGCTATAATCAGACTACCTAAAATTATATAACAGTCTGATTAACTTGTTCATAGATAGAATAATAATAAAATATAGTCAAATTATAACCTCGGGTTCCAACATGTGCGGGCTTTGAGTCAGACCACCTGAACTTACAGAACGGTCTTATTCTTTGCCTGATTCGTTCCTTTCTGATCCAAGCTGTGCGTGGCATTGGGCTAGACCACATAAACTTACAGAACGGTCTGCCCTTTGTCAAGTTAATTTCCACAAAATAAAGCAGGAAGGGCTGAGTCACCTAAACTTATAGAACGGCGCAGACCTCCTTATTCAGAACCAAATAAACAGAGGAAACCTCAAAATAACCAAGGCAACCAAGGCACCTGAACTTACAAAACGCACTTGACCCCTGAAAAGTCAATCACAAACAGCCCTCGTAAGTCAGAGCAACCAGACCACCTAAACTTATAGAACAGTCTGGCCCTCAAGGCAATCCCACAACACTAGGTCTCCCCAAACTTATGGGGACTGCCCAGCCTCCAGAGCAATCAGGCCACCTAAGCTTATAGAACGGTCTGACGCTCCACACAGTCCAAAATAAAGCACATCGCTGGATCTCCCCAAACTTATGGGGACTTCCCAGCCTTAATGACCCAGTCAAAACCTCAAGCAATACTGCCTTCCTCCCAGCCTTCCCCCAGATGCAATTCCCCGTTGTTCACAATCTACCTTCAGGCAATCAACAAAACTGAAACTGAGATTGCACAGACATTCTTTTATTTAGTCCGATTCACACCCTGAGAGTCAAACAACAAGTTAAAGTAGGGGTGCATGCCATATACTCAGTCAGAACATGCAATGGGTAATACAAATAGGGCTATAACTGGGGTTTATAGAGGGAGATGGAAGGTTACCTTTCAATTCCCTGCCTCTAGAACTCCTCCCGAGTTCCGGCAGAGCTCCCGCAATCGGTGGGGTAACCTCCCACGTAGGCCTTGCTGCGGTCCTACGGGTTGCGATCCCGCCTGCCAGCTTCCTCTCAGAACAAGATTAGAGTAAGAAGGACAAAAGATAGGGGTCTGAGACTCTCGAGATACCAGAGGGGGACAACTCAACTCCCAAGAGAGGGCCTTGTTACCTTCACTCGCCTGAGGGCCCCGCAATGATGGTCGGAAACAACAGCAGCTTGGTCAAACCTGAGTCACCAGGCTGAAGCTAGCCCTCTAACGACTCCCCAAGTCGCAGCAATAACCCCCCCTTTCACAAGGCCTCTAACCAGCCGTACTCAAGCAGCGTAGCGGCCTGCCGCCAGTTCCCCGCAGCCACTAAGTAATATAGGAGCAACGCTCAACAACCAGGTCGTACATGGCAAGGAGCGACAACATCATTGTCTCAGCATCCCCCTCAAAGAATTGCCTTCGCGACGATAGTCCACCATTAGTAGTAGTCGCAACCTGCTGCAGCAGCTAGTATGGGTAGCAGTAGATGGGGGTGGCGCAGCAACTAACTCATCGCAACAACAGGCAGAAGGAATGCAGCTTGTAGTAGACTGTAGCCGACTGTAACAACCAGCGGGACCAGACGAACTGCGTGACGAGCCTGGTCCCGATACCGCTGCTCGAGCCCCGGTTGCCCACCACTTCAGCCCCTCAAGATGGTCATGCTCCTGCCGAGCTCCTTGCTATTCCAGTCGATGGAGTGGGTAGCGCACCTGTCTACAAGTGAGTCCTCGAGCAAAGGGTAGCGCACCTGTCTACAAGTGAGTCCTCAAGCACTGTCGTTTGCTCGCGGCTACTTCTTCCCGCAATATGAGCCGTATATCACTCAGCAGGTAAGTCTACAGCTTGGCAACTGCCTCCTGCTGCCTCGCTTGCCCTGCTTTACTGACTCTGCTTACCAAAAACGGCCGCTGCGAAAGGTGACCCTTCTAGACTTGAGTCGACATGGCCATGGACCTTCTTCCAGGGGACTTGCACACGGCCCGCTGCCCCCTTCCGCACTTGTCTCAGCCAGCCACCCGTGTCGAGAGAGGTAGAGAAGACTGCTTCCCTCGATCGGACAAGCAATGCACCGACCGAAAGATAAGTTCCCGACACACAGCTGGTCTCACGCTGCTGCCAACGACCAACTGGACGACGTCGGATATTTCCGTTGGTAAGAAGCAGGTAGGCCTCTGCTCGCCTCTCACAGCTCCTCACCTCCTCGACTCACTTCCTCGCTTGCCCTCACTAAAATTACTTTGTTTCTGGCCACGACGCGACCAGACACTCGTAAAACTTCAAAAATACGTAGCTGAACTTTGGCGCCACCATGATAACGGCTCTTCAATCGGGATCATAACCTCCTCTTGAATCATCTCCAACTGTGCAAACTGAAAATGGATCTCTCACTGGAGCATGGCGTTATGCATGTACCCCGTTATCTGCAAACCTTACATGCATCGTCCACTTACACCCGGGAAGACCCGTTAAAGCGGTCCTTCCCTCTCAGCTGTACTCCGCCACCTCCATCAATAGGCGAGCGAGACCGAATGAATCTGCCGCTGGAAAGTGGAATTGCTCCCCACTACCTCGGAACCGCCGCCTCACTTGTGCAAACGAAAAGAAGAAGGCCACTTCCAATGTCGAGATGAGAAACGTACTGGCCGACAGGTAAGTCTCCAATCCCTCTGCTGCCCCTCTGCTGCCTCCCGCTAGCTCCTCCGCCAGAATGAGCAAAAAAAACGCCTGAATCCACCGCCAGATGACAACTAGGTGCACTAGCACCTCGAATAACTCTCCTCTTGCTACGCGTCTCGCAGGTAAACTTCCAGCCTCCCGACTAACTCCACGCCACGACCATTGATTCTAATGATGAGCACGCTAATCAAGAAGGAATCCACCACTCCTGATATGCAGCATGTCGGGGCCTGCCGACAAGTGAGTCTTCGAGCACGCGACCGTCCTTGTGCTACTTCCAACAGTCGGGTGAGCAAGACCGAATGAATGTTCCGCCAAACGTAGACAGGTACATCTGTCACCCCGCGTTGATCCTCCACGCCTCTTCCCAGATGCTCCTAATCAGCAAGTTGTGAAAACTAACGAATAACTCCTCAATTCGAGCTCACCATCGGATTCACAGCGTATCAAAACCCCCAAATCGGTCCTTACCTCGCCCGATTCCGTGAGGAAGCGAGCCAGATACTTAACTTCTACCCCCTCCCGTATCCGTTCCCATCATAGCTCGCGCATGACCTTTTCATTAAATTCCAGAATTCTACTAACTTCCTCCCTATTCTGACCCCCCAGTCAGATTCGCCCACTACTAAAACGGTAAAAACGCTCCTTTCTCCGCCTGATTCCATTAGGGAATGAGCATGGCATCATTTTTCACCGTCTGCCATGGCCGGCTCATGCCATCTCCAAGCTTTTCGCCCCCCTGCCCGTGCACCCGACGCGTTTTCACGTTCGGGTTCGTTCACCTTCCCACCTTGCTCCGCGGCGCTCCACTCTCCCTCATTATACCGCCTTCGCCTTCTTCACTGCCGTTGACGTCACCCCGTGAGCACAGCGCGTCCCCATCCCCACCAAATGTGCAAAATGAGAATGAATCTTCCTCTAGAACGTGGGAAGATACAGTTAGCGATTCGGCCTGCTGTAGCGCCCGTCCATTGCGGGCATAATCGGCCAGGTAAATGGGTCTCTCTTTCTCTCTCACCACTTTCTCTCCTCGTTACTTTCCTCCTCGTTACGTCCGCCCACCATAGTCTTTTTGCTATGGATGCACCCGGCGCAAATTCGAGCCAGGTTCGCCCGTCCTGCTCACCCTTGCCACGTTCGCCCGTCCTTCTCACCCTTGCCACGTTCGCGCCTGTTGGCTCTTCCTTGGTTCTCATGCCAACCCGTCCCCTTCTCTACCGCGTTGCGAGTAATCCTGCCTGAGTTTCTGATAGAGAAGAGTTTTTGTGGGCAGGCGAGGGTAGAGGCGGCAGCTGAAGCTGCTCTGAGGGTGCGAGATTGGGAGTATGGGCGATACACATCTTAACTGATATATGGTCTTTACTTAAACCTGAGATTCGTGCCCTCTAGCCAGTGGCTGAGGAAAACGTCTAATACACTGGACGTATACACCTCGTCTCATGATCCGAATGAGGGAAATGTAGACTGGGAGGACATTCGGGCAGTAGTAGGCCGATAGGGAATGCCTCCTTTCTCTACTAAATGCGCTTCTTTTGACTTGGCTATGGTCGTCTCTCTATCCATTACCGTAGTTATAAAGGTGAGCGTCAAGGTAGGGGACGAGGTCTGATGGCATGAGAAAAGGGTAGGTGGCGTGATTTAAGTATCAGCAGTTTGCCTTTGCCTGCGTGAGCTTACTTGAATTACTTTGGTGATCTATTGCCCGCTATGCGTATCAGGCTGCAGTCAGCGTCATGGCGGAAGAAAGCAGCTTCACCAAGATCTTGCTTTGGAGGAATTCGTGTCTTTTGAAGGTGTTGCTGCACGAAGTGTTGCAGACGTCAATGCCCCTAGATCTCCACGCCCTGCTGTTCCAAGGAAAGAACCTGTCTAGCTTTCTGCGTGATTTTTAGGAGTTTAGCCTTACGAAAATATGGGACGAGAAGGCGATGTGATACATGTTCCCCGTGTTCGTTTGTGAAGGACTAAGTGAGAAGGTGTACACCCTCATGTTGAAGTCGCAAACCTGGGATGAGTTGGAAGCCTCTCTGGATGGGGTGGAATGCGGGCTTGGTAAGGGCCCTAAGCAGCCAGCCGAGGCCGCATCAACGCAAGGAGAGCTGAGTGGTATACAGAGGCAAGTTGGGATGCTGGAAGAGAGGTTAACGCGGTTGGAAGAAGCCAGGCGGGGCGAGAGGAACACCTTCGAAGGAACATCTAACGGACCGGAGGGGCAGGGTGAGACGGAGGTAAGGGAAGATCATCAGGAGTTACTCCTCCACAAGAAGACCCCGAGGGGGCAAGTTTGCGCCCTAGAAAGAGATGAAGGTGAGGGGATCATTGAGGTCAAGGAGGAGCGAGAATCTATTATGGTCCTACCCGTTATTGCGCCGGAGCCGAAGGGAGGGCCAATTGACAGAGAGACACCCTCGACTGCGTGTCGAGAGAGGCGAAGGAATGAGTGGTGGACATAGCACTGGGCAGAAGTGGTATGTGATCGTTGGGGAAAGATTGGTCTTACCCCTCAAGGAGGCAAGGAAAAGGGGGTGATGGGTGAAAAAGGGGAGCCTGAACCCCCCAAGTTGATGAAGGCTCAGCGGAAGGCGAGGAATCGGGCCCAGGAAGGTCAAGGTGCCGAAAAGGGGCAGTGCTCACGACAGTTGGGGGCCACCCCGCAAGAGGTGGAAGGCGGAGCAGCACAAGAGAGACCCTCGCCGATTGGGCATGCGCTATACGGGCAGTGGGAGCTATGCGGTTAAGTAGAGCCAAGACCTATGTATAATCCATATGTGCCCTGGGTACAAGGCAATTGGCTGGGCCCACAAATGAATATGATGCCACCCAGGCCTCCTGCAATCCAGTTTCAGCCAGCCTTGTGTATGAGACCATTGCAGCCGCCGATACCACAAGGGGCACAAGGCCAAGTGACCGGTGGAAGCGGTCAAAAACGAAAGGATGAAAGGGGTTGTAGGGATGAGGGGCAGGAGAAAGGGAAATGAGGTGGCGGCAAGGGCGGCTCTGGTGGGAAGAAAGCAGGTTGGGAAAAAGATACTTGTAGACATTGTGCCAAAGAAGGGCACATAATGAAGTTTTGTCGGGAACGAATGACCGATGAGGCAAGCGGTCTGATAAGGACTAATATTGAGGGACGTGTTTTCGACAGGGCTGGGGAGCGTATCGACCCAACCATCCGTGGGGAAACACGGAAGGAGGCTTTGCGGCGAGATGGAGCATCGAGCACGGTCTCATGAAAGTAGTCGTAAAGAGAAAGGGTTTGTGGAAGAAGGGCCTGAAAATTTTGAGTAGACTGTAAGTGTAAGCGAGAAATCCCAAGTATATAGCTGCTGCAGATAGGCACAACGTATAGAGGGAAGGGATTTTTGTAAGGATGGTCCGGTAAGGTGGCCTGAGTTGTAGGCAGGAGGGACCCCAATAGAACAATTGTATAGGTGGGAAAGGTTAGGTTTGCCCCACATCATGTTATTGGGATGTCTCAAGTAGATGGGGCAAGGAGTGACTCTTAAGCCATTGTTACGAAGTAGGGGTCTGGTCCATTAGGCCTATTGGTCGAGAGAAGAAGATATGGGGACTACGCCTAGATAGACGTATACGTGTGAGAGGTAGGAGAGGTTTAGGAAGAAACCTCAGCGTGGGGGAGATAGGTCATCTAGCCTAGGGAGGAAGTTGTAGGATTGGTATATGGGCGACTCCTAGCCTTACTTTTCTTTGGATATCTGGATATGTCCTAGATTTCTTGGGTCCCTCGGATTAAGAGGTATGGCTACGTCATGATCAAACTGTTTTAGCTATAGCTTTGGTCAAGGAGACCGTATTTGTTTTTGTGTGATACCGGTGACAATTTGAGTTGAGATTGTTCAACTCCGAGTGTATATATGTAATTTGAGACATTTGACTCGCGTTTGAATTGGGGTATTGTACCCCGGTGTATATATTGAATTGAGGCATTATCCAACACTGTCTTTTGTATATGAAGATCACAATCACTCTCACATGTGTGGACTTTATTCTGATAAATGGTGATTTTGTGTGAATTTTGTGAGGATGAATAGATGTGAACTGTCTACTCTCCGGTATACTCGTGCGATCTTCCCCCGGGCGGGTGATAGGGCCGAGTATAAGTAGAGGCAGTGCAGTTTGTTGTGTGACAAAAGAGTGAGAATCCTAAGGGGTTTTGCTAGTCTCTTAGACTCGAATACTTACCATGTTGAATGTCTTATGCTGGAGTTGCAAAGAGGGCTCATAAGCAGGCCCTTCAGTTGAGTTGGTTCGTGGTTGAGTTGTGGGAAGGACCCATAAGTAGGCCTCTCAGCTTGAGTTATTTTATGGATGAGTTGTTTTATGGTTGAGTTGTTCTATGATTGAGACCCCTTCAGATTAAGGAAGGTGGTAATGTTATTTATCGGAAGACTCATCCCCAAAAAGGGGGGTGTTTTAAAAAGGGTCGTGTGAGAGCTCATCCTACGAAGTGAGGGATCGCTAGGAGACCTATTGAGAGAGACCTCCTTCATGTGAAAGGTGGTTAATGGATTTAAGGGCATGGTAAGCAGTGTTTGAGTTGATAAAGTATGACGAAAAGGGACCACGTTTGCTTGAGACGTTTAAGAAAGTCGCAAAAGAGTGGAGGGCGAGAGACGTCTCAAGATGGGTGGCTGCTGGCTCTGATCAAGTCAGGGGTCACGGCCTTGTGGACCTAGCGGATTTTGTTTGTGATTGTGCGAAGGATGCCATGTCTTTCGTGGGAGAGCTGGTAAATGCCTTCTGATCCCTGCGTAGTCTCCCAGTTGGCCCATGATTGGTTTTGCGACGCTCTGTCTAACCACTTGTGCTAGTTCTGGGACATCGTAGAGGAATACCAAGCTAAGCGGTAAAGATTAGCACCTCTAGGGCGTAACCCCAGTGGATGGCTGCTAGCCGGCGCAACTTGGTGGCGAGACCACGGAGTAAGAGTTTAAGGGGAGTTGCCCGCCCCAGGAAAATTACTCCATGAGGTAGTAAAGGTTGAGAATTTTTGGGAAATCCTGATTGAATGCTTATTAGGAGAAAACCTGTCGTTGCATAACCAACGAAGGAACTGCCACTAAAATAACAATGCGGTGGGTCGTAGTCCTGGTCCGATCAGCCAGGCTATGGTGGGCCAAGATGGAGACCTAGCCTTTTTGTACTAGATTGTAGAAAGAGCTGAGTGGGTACTAAGTATACAAATATACGTATGTGTATTTGATTGCGAGAGATTCTCTGAGAAGGAGGGCGAGAGTGCCCTCAAAGGTCTCGGTTAGGGCCCGCGTCCCAAGTTTTAGCTAGGACTAGGGACACCCAACGAGAAGCCAAAGGTTGTCTAGGACCGGGGAGAGGATGATTGGGAAGGTCTTTGGAACTTATGCTGTCAGCGTCCTAATGCCTGGACGGTGAGGGTCCGCGTTAGAAACCTGGTAGCATATAGTTGTGGAGGCATGGTTTGATGGAGACCTCTACCCTGTGTTTGTCGGCTAATCGGATTGGTTCCTCTTTCGTCAGCATCTTGGGTAATCTGATAGCCTTTCAATTTCGCGAAGCGACGGGGACGTCGCTTAATGTGGTCCGGTATACCCTTACAAGGGTATCCGCCCCGGTTTTTGCAAGTGACAGAAAACAAGTTTGACCCGGAATTGTTGAGAAGGCCGCGCGACTTGCGGTAGTGTGCCAGTGGTGACTATAGATTGGCTATGAGGTCTAGAAGTAGAGAGTGCGTGGGCGCGCAGGGTTTAGGGCGCGCGGGATTTCTGTCTTTGTCGTTCATTATAAGGCCGGCGCGGACGCCGGTCGGTTTAATTTTGTTTTATTTTTCTTATTTGTTCATTTTTGATTAAGTAGGAATTAAGGATTATTTTCCTTTGATTGGTACGTTTGGCCGAGGCGAGCGCGCGGGCGAGGACGACTACATCGACAGCGACGGTGCGACCTTGTGTGGTAAATGGGGCATATAGAATGGCGCGTGGGGCAGCAACGGCGCGGTCCGGATAAGCCGGCGCGGGTGCTTAGCGACGGCACGTTGGTTGTAGACAGGAAAGGGGCATAGGTTGTTCTTCTCAGGCCTAGGCATCGGGCGGCACCACTTTATATCGAGGTCCGCGCGCACCGGTCTCAGGCTTGGGCTTAGCCCTATAGATTACGGCGTTGGGCTACCGCTACGGAGGTTTCGGGATCGAGGCTTGCAGGGGTTGGCACAGCAGCAGCGGAGCAGCATGGAGGAAACCGAGGGGTTGAGGGCCCGACGGGGTTATCCCCTTCTAGTTTTGTCGGCGAGCGTGGCGATGGGCCCGACTTGCAGGGCTGGCGGGGTGCCGGCAACCCCTTTTTCCCACCCGTTAATGGGTTGTTTTTGTTTTATATACCCCTTTTATTTTTATCCTTGTTTTACCTTTACGTCTCCCTTTCTGTCCGCGCCCGGTGCTGGGCTGCGATACGCGAGCCCAGCCAGGACTCCTGAGCCTAGCGCAGTTGATATACCCAGGAACTGTCGAAGTGCAAGCCGCGTTCGGTACCGGATAGGCAGGGCCCGATACTCTGAATTACCTGGTTCTGCCCAGGCGGCGGTCAGGCTGAGGGTGCCGCCTCGAGACTGCCGCAAGGTCGGAGTCCTCGGGACATCCGTTAAAATTAGAACGACAGAGAGAAGATTGACATGGGTCCTCGACACTACTAGAGAGTATAAAAACGGGGATGGGCCGACAGCCAGAGTTTTTATGAAGAGGCGGAGGTTGTCGGCCCACGCGGTGAGAAGCGGGGGGACGTCAACGAGGGGCGGGGTGAAAAACGGTGGATGGACCTGGACGAGAACCCGAGGCGGGTGCATACGAGGAAAGGCCAGCAGCAGCAGCGAGCGAAGCAGCGGGCCGTGTTGTTGATTTCTCGGCAAGTTGTCTGAGTGGTGGGCAGTCCTACTGCACGGCACAAAGGCCGAGTACGGTGACGGGGGAGTAACCGAGGGAGTTAATGGGGCGGGCGCTGCGTTAGTACCAAGGGCACGAAGGCACGAACAAGAGGGACAAACCCGGCTGCAAAACGTGCCAAGGGCATGCCAACCGAAGTCAGAGATGGCGAGGAGGAAATGGTGGGATCCGCCCGTTTCTTGACGAAATCGGGCGGGGAAGGAGCCTTTTCGGGGGGTTTTGAGTAAGGCGAGCACGAATATGAGGTTAGTTTGATTGATTAGGCAGTAGGATAAGAGTTTAGTAGGAAGAAGCCTGCGCGGAGGCTATGGCGGGAGGAGAGTGGGGGAGAATAAGGAAATGTTATCCCCCTCGTTTCTGACTCCATTCAGATGGGGGAGGACTCAATTTAGACATATTTGATAGGGCGATTTCGGTGGTGTGGTTAGTTTTGGGATTAGTTTATTAGAATTGGAGGTAGATGAGAACGGGGCTGCGGGGGAGCTATGGCGGTACGAGAGGGAGGTTGAAGGATAGCTTACTCCATCGTTTTTAAGCCGGTTGCGGCAGGTAGGGAGGTGGTTCCGGGGTGATAACCCCGGGCGATTCGTATGACGAAGTTAGATCGGAGCGAAAATGGCTGAGTCGAGTGCTATCAGGGGTGACATGTGCGCGGAGCATAGGCTGCGAGGGGGAGAAGCGATTTGATGTTGTGAATGAATCTGTCCGCGTTTTAGCGGGAGATTCATTCAACATTTTCTCTTGCATATATCATTTTTTATAAGAGTATGGTAGGCAGGGACTGAAGAGAAAAGCTTACCGGTGGGTCGGGGCCTTCGCCCAGCCTGATGGAGAGAAGCAGTTGAACACATCGAGTAGGAGGAAGCCTTTAGGAAGGGGGAAGGAGAGATTGCCTACCTGGCCGGAGCCCGCTCGACCAGCTGCATCAGAAGGGCGAAGGAGTCGGAGCTACTTACCTGTTAGGGAGGCCAGCGTAGAGCAACGGGGGATAGCGGAGAGGGAGAGCTGTGTGGTGAGGAGCTCGCCTGTTGGTTGGCGTATGCCCGCAGGGGGGGGGTGTTCAAGTTGGAGAGGGGTGTTGATCGGTGTCACGATTGCCTTCCGCCACTCCCGCAAGGGCAACCGCTCGTGGTCACGGCCGTGATCCCGGCTGTGTCGATCAATGTGGCTGCGTTGCTGGGCATTATACCTTCCTTCGTCGGTTCGCCCGAATGGGAGAGCACAATGACATGGGTCAGCTAAGGAGCAGGGCCGTGTGTTTGACTATTGTGGGTGGAAGATCCTTTCCGGCCTAGTATACCTGATTCGGTCAGGGTGGCGAGGTAGTGACTACGGGAGTCAGGGGTCTACCTGCTGGCTGAGCATGGCCCATCCTGCTCGGAACACCGGGATAAAGAGCGAGCTGAAGGTCGTAGATTCGCTGCGGGATTGGAGAGGCTGCTGCTGGTCACGGCTGGCCGCCCAGATGGCTGCCCCATGTTGGGGAGTGGTCTGTTGCTGCGCATCATCTATTGCTACATGTTGTGTGCTGTTTGTTCGTCGTGTACTACCGCTGCGCCCGACAGTGTGGCCTATGGGCGAGCTGTGATTGCTGTTGGTTGTTGTCGCTGCTGTCGACCGCTGCGGTGTGTTGTTAGTGCATATGGACTATTGCTATTGATTATCGTATATTCATGCTTGCCGCTGGTGACTGACTCAGGGTGCTGCGCGGCCACACTTGGGCGGAGGAGAAGTGTCGAGGCCGGAGGGGGTGATTGGACTGTAAAGGGAGATAGTGCTGCGAACAGGGAGGGTGTCAGAAGGGCAGTATTTCGGCAGTTGGCTTCATTTTATCAGCGGCTGCATGTTTTGGCCACCATTGCGGGGCCCTCAGGCATATCAAGATATCAAGGCCCTCTCCAGCGAGTCTGAGAGCACCCCTTCTGGATCTGAGAGTCTAAAAATCTAGTCTGTTTGTGACGCACGTGCGGAGGGCACGTGCGAAGATGGTGAGAGAGAGAGAGAGAGAGGAGATGGACACACACGAGAAGCAGCAGCTGAGAGAAGGTCCAGTCCGACTCGAATGAACGAACAACTGAATGAACGAATCTCCCGCCCTGGACCTAGGCCGAAGTGATATACCAACCTAGGTCCAGGTACGGGATAACCTAGTACCGGACCAAGGTCAGTCCGACGGCCTGAAACTGGTCCGGCCTCACTGCCGGGCCGTAGGGGTACCGCTACACGATCCTCGGACCTGTGAATGGATCAAGTGATACATCAAA
>BFEA01000168.1:2127453-2142648 GCA_003427395.1 Chara braunii | reverse complement strand
TTTTTTTTTTTTGCGGGGGGGTCTGGAGCCGGGGTTGGGGGTGCCCACCCCCGGAACCCCGGAACCCCGCCGGGGCCCCGGGGCCGGGGCTCGACAACCCTGGTATAACCCCTACATATACGTCCTGCTATGCTTGACTGAGTATACTCTATGAACCCCTATTTTGACTTTGGTTTGACTGGCAGGACACAATTCAGGCTAACTAAAAGAATGTGTGTGCAATCCCAGTTTCAGTTGTTGATTGGCTGAACGCAGATTGTGAACACAAAGCGGTGCACACGGGGGAAGGGTGGGAGAAAGGTGGTTTGCTATGCTTGGCAGGGTCCTATGGGGTCAGACCAGTTCCA
The DNA here is from genome assembly GCA_003427395.1 of Chara braunii. NCBI lineage: Eukaryota > Viridiplantae > Streptophyta > Charophyceae > Charales > Characeae > Chara > Chara braunii. The sequence goes on along the minus strand of BFEA01000168.1, from coordinate 2,142,301 downwards.
TATGCTCTGAATTGTGAGGGTTTGACTGTGGCTGACTTTTCAGAGGCCAAACCTGTACCATAAGATTGGAGGGTTTGGTTGCCATGTTTGATGGAGGTTTGTTCTGTTTCTTTTGTTTTTGATCGAGGAGGCCTGAGCAAGTCCATAAGATTGGATGGCTCAGCCCCATCCTGTTTCATTCTGAGGGAATAATTCTCGTTGAGGGCAGGGCATGTCCATAAGATTGGACGGCCTTGGGCTCATGCCGCACACAGTGGGATCAGAGAGAAACGAACCTAGCAGAGGACCAGACATGTTCTATAAGATTGGATGGTCTGGCCCAAAGCCTCGCACATGCTGGAACCCAAAGGTTATAATTTGGCTATATTTTATTACTATTCTATCTATGAACAGGCTTGTCAGGCACGGGTTCCATAAGATTGGATGACCTGGCTATAGCTTATCATGAAATGAAGAGAGTATAATTAACAGTATAACTGAAGGTAACTTTGGGCAGACTGGGCCTTGTTTCTAAGATGAACGACCCAGTCCTACGCCCATCGTTTGAACACTAAGCTAAGAGAGGTATATATAACCTGGATATTAAACAGCTCAGGGCGACTAAGTCTTGTTTCTAAGATGAACGGCTTAGTCACATGCCCAAAAGAAGAGAGAAATAGTGGTGCAACCTGTTCGTGTATACTCAATGGCTGAGTCAGGCATGTTCCATAAGATTGGATGACTTAACTTTATGCCTTATGTAAGTTGGGTATAAATGGGTAACTTACTGAGAAGACACGAACTATTGTTTGCTAAGTTGACTTGGGGCTGGTGAGAGTACTTACCTTTGTGCTTTGGCCTGCATATGACTTAGTGAGGCTACTACTTGGTTTTAGATTCAGTTTGATAGGTAGTCACTTTAGAGGCTTGCTACGTGCTAGAGCGATAGGAGTTAGCTCAATTCCTGCATTTTTTTAGCTAAGTTTTTTTACTTGGATCGATTCTCACATTTTCTGGGATCTTTTGTTATATCTGGCTTTGTATAAATTTTGGTAAGCTACTTTCTCTACGGGAAGCGCTGCCGAAATTTTTGGGAATCCAATGAGTTAGTAGACTTTTGACTTCTCAAAGTTTAGCTTGTCTAAAGTTCATAAATGACTTAATAAAAATCTGGAAAGGCTCATTTTCTAAAGGGAATGCTGCCCAAATTTTTGCTAATTTAGGGAGTTAGACAAAATTGGACTTTGGAAAGTCAATGGCTATTTCTGTTTTCATATTCGGGCTAATATAAACTCTGAAAATGCACTTTTCCTACGGGAAGCGCTGTCGAATTTTTTTTAGTTTACAGGAGATAGATTATATTTTGACAGGTGGCGATTTTGACGATCCACCCTGAATAGGGAAGATTCTGCCATTAGTCTACCTTTGCTTTGGGACCGGCTTAGAAGAAGATCCAGACTTAGTTAATTAGGATCTTGGATGAGAGTATGTTATGGAGTTGTATTCTCCATACACTTAAGACTTTAGCCTGGGGATTGGCCTGTCATGTGTTACAGGTCTTCTTGACCGTTCGATTCAGGATTTCGACTAACTTCAGCTTGATCCTACGAGGATCATTTTCTGTTATCACTGATAACAGGTCGGTTGCCGATTCGTCGGTTTACGATTCAACTCCAATTCATTCCTGCCACTCAACCTAAAGGCTTTAGCCTTGTGGTTGAACTGTTTTGTTGTGTTTTCACCCGGACTTTATTGAATGGTCATCCGACAAAAGTACTCAGCATTTATTTAAGAGTTGCACGAGTGAGGTTTGTATGGCTAAAGCGAGGGGTATGAGTGCAAAGGGATGGTTGAAGTTGACCCCGTGTAGTGCGTGGACTTCAAGATGACAATTTGATGTGGTTGCAAGTATGGTTGTGGTTCGACTTTTGGATGTGACTGTCTGCGATTACATACATATATGGCCGAGAGGAGTCCCACTGTGACTGTGAGAAGTGATCGTCCTATATAAATAAGCCTTATGTATATATTTATAAGTGCCTTGGGCATACGCGCGGCTTACTGCGATCGTGCGCAAGGGATAGCCAGATTATGGTTTGAGAGAAAAGAAAGATTCATTTTTACCCTTCGCTTTTTATGGAATTTTATAGTCAGTCGTTGGTCCTGGGCCGGGATTCAAGGTCCTTGTCCAGGACATCCCAAGCCCTAGACTCTGCAGGGAAGGAATATGCCCTGTACAGAGCCTATTCGTGTTGCCTACCGAGACGCTCAGACCAAAGATCGGAGATCTCGAGGCGACTGCACGACTATTCCTTCAGCCGTGCATTGTCGTGAAGGATTAAACTATCACGACACCTCGAGTCTGACACTTGAGTGTCATAAGCCATACTCGGATCCATGAGGGACCGCTTTATTATGGACACTACATAGTACGCCATCATTGCAACTACTTACGCACGTTTGCATTGCGAGTCAATATGAGTAGACCCTGCGTCCGCGCGATTTTATACTAAGTCTCGCGCGTGACGCCTATTCGATTTCCGCATTGGAAAGTTATGGGACGGCTACTAAGGGGCTAGAAGCGTTGTCGCGTTGTTTGTGTTGCGTCGTGTTGTAGGTGTGTGTGTGTTGAGTTCGTAAAGTGGTGTGCGAGTGGTGTGGGGGATGAGTCCTAGTCGACCGATGTCGAGCCGCGCTTGGGACTTCAGCCCCCCAAGAGGTCGGTTCACGTGCGGGTCCGATAGGCGTATTACCTCGCGTACCCCCTATGCTACAGCGAACGAGAAACGCCCTCGGCTGGTCCTCCTCTGCGATTACAACCAAGTAGCTTTCGTACTGTGGACTGGTAGCTCGGCGGGGATACGCCCACCGAAGGGAGGTGACAACTCACGTAAGGTGGAGGTAAGTTGTGCCTCGCGTAGGCCCTATCCTGTCGTAAGGGTTCGCGAGAGGTATGGCTGGCGCACTCGGCCGGAGCGGCCTAAGGAAGCTCCATTTGCGCGCTCGTGAGGAGATTGGTCCAACTCCTGCGTGACGCGGCCGAGAGGGTCCCGCCCTGCCACGTGCGGTGCCCGACCGATGCGCCCGACAGCACCACGCGTGCTATCCTGCACGCCAAATTCACGACTGGTCAGACGTGTTGCCCAAAAGACACGAAACCTTCAAAACCTTAGTTTAATAAAAAATGATAATAATAATAATAATAATAATAATAATAATAATAATAATAATAATAATAATAATAATAATAATAATAGGTGGCTGGCATCCACGCCAGCCCTAGAACTATCAACTCTAGGAAAGACCACGTGCGCCTTAAGTCTGCGCGCCCACACACTCTTTATCTCTAGTCACACCTTCAGTCAGCGTAGACAAAGGATTGTCGCGCCTCGCGCGGTCTACTCTTAAATTCCGAATCAAACTTATTTTTTATTGCCTACAAAAACCCAGGGCGGATACCCTTGTAAGGGTATTCGCGCCGACAGCGGGATGAGATATATACTGAACATGATAGATAATTTCTCTGGATATGGTGAGACAAAAACTATGAAGAGGAAGACAGTTGAGCAAGTGGCTGACTGGATAGAGGAAGTCTATCTCATGTATCCTTTTATCAGAGAGTTTGTCTCAGACAGAGGATCAGAGTTCAGAAATGAGATTGTAAGAAGAACTACTCTCAGATTGGGTGTCAGAATTCGATATGTGACTACTTACCATCCTCAAGCGAATGCACCAGTCAAGAGGTGTCACAGGACCTTGAAAGATTCATTGGCCAAGTGGTGTGAAGGAAATCTCAGTAATTGGCCAAAAGTATTAAGAGCTGCGGTCTATGCTGACAACATAACAGTCAAGAGGACTACTGGTTATGCTCCATTTACTCTGTTGTATGATCGATATGCTACATTGCCTATTGAGAACATAGTCAAGACATGGTCAAGTCAAGAAAGTGATAGAAACTATTCTATTTCAGAGTTCCTCAATATCAGAATGAAACAAATATCAGAAGTTGATCAAGCAGTTATGGATGCTGCAGAGAGAATGATTTCCAGCAGATTATCAGATCAAGCGAGATGGAACAAGAAAAGATATATAAGAAACCAGAAACTGAAAGTTGGTGATGTTGTCCTTCTGTTCGATAGTTCTCTTGAGACTCAGTGGGCTAAACGATTGGAGCCTAGATGGCTTGGTCGTTACAGAATCACAGGAGAAGCAGAAGGCAAAGTTTATGAAATATCAGAAATTGATGGATCCAGGGTTCATGACATGGTATCAGGGTCAAGACTTCGTAAGTTCATTATCAGAGACCCTGATCTGATCCCTACAGTGACCACAAAGAGAGGAAAGAGGGGTCAGCCACCCAAGTAAGAGGATAGTTTCAAAGAACTGAGAGAAAGTACAGTAAGACAATGAGACAGCAAGACTGAAAATTCAGCAGATAGTGATCGTTTTTGCATAGTTTATTCAGTATTTCAAGTTTGCAGAATGTCAGTAAAATTTCTGTTTCAGCAAGCAACAGAGTTAATGAGACTATATCTTTGACGCAGGGCTACAGTCGATCCATGAGTGTCAAGTCCATGAGAGTGAGGAAATAACTGTGAGATACAGTTTTCGTGAGTATTGACGCAGTGTCAAAAATTTGAGGGACTCATGGTTGTGGCACATCATAAGATCTAATCAGTATTATTCATATGATAAAGAGAAAAGCATGATGGGCATGAAGAAGTTCAGTTCTGTCTGAACGAGAGCTGTCTGCAGAAGAACTTCGTGTCTCTTGACTATGTCCATCCCAGAAATTCAGGTGAGGGCAGGCATACAGAAACTCAGCTCTACTTGACTGAGAGTTGTAAGTAAAGGGGCTTCGTGTTTCTTAACTAAGTTGCCTTTCTTCACTCAGATGAGGGAAGGGACCTCTCTAAGATCACCATTTCAGCATTTCCTTAGGACTGACGGAACGTCTCTTGGAAAAGAAATTCCCAGCTGAGGGAAGGGACCTCTCTGGGGCCGGCACTAAGCATCCTTCTTGAGACTGAAGGGATGTCTCCTGCAAGAGTTTGGTGTTGGTTATTATGTTGTTGTTCAGTGCCTCTTGAGACTGAAAGGACGTCTCTTGAGAAATGTTTGTCCTGTTACTTGGGGCATGGACAGTCTGCTTGTGGGTTATGATATGCTTGTTTGATTATATGTACCTGAGTTTTCTTCTCTAACCTAAAGATGCATTGATTGTCGGGGCTAGCCAGAGCCTTACCGCAGTAGGTTGCAATCTGGTGGGGTCAGCAGGTCCCCGACGCGAGTGTCGAATTCCGTAGTCGACTGAGGCCAAGACTTCGGGGGTCTGGTCAGTGAGGTCGAAAGGGGTCAGCTGGAACCCTACCGCAATTAGAAGATGCAATCCAGTAAGGTTCACTAGAGCCTTAAAGTGTAGTTAGACCGGGTCCTACGTTCAAAAATCTGGGCAGGGCAGCCAGCGCCCTTGGCCTAAAACTGGTGGGTGAGCCAGTCCCCGACCGCAGTGGTCGAATCCGGGTTCGGAACAGTTTGACTGACGGGAGGTCTACTGTCATAGGGTGACCAGACCCGCTATAGTCTGGGTGTCCTGGCGAGAGTGCCAAAGGGCTGCCATACTCGAGTTGTGGGTATGCCAGTCCTGACCTGGAGGCAGGTCAAAGGGGTTGTCAAGACAAATGGTCTGACTAGTCCTGGTCTGAGGCGGGTCAAATGCGGTGTGTCAGACTAACGGGACGTCTGTCATTCGTGGCTAGTGGTGGGTCAAAACCAAGGCAATCAATAACTCTTGGGTGTGAAGAACTGTCTTACTATGTCTATTATTTTATTATTTTATTATTTCTATCATTTTATTATTTTATTTTATTCTGGGTTTTATTTTTTTTACTTGTTGCTTGGCTGTTAATTGACGGGGAGCCTGCTTGCTGGGGCATTGGTTGGTTGTGGAACTCGTTGTTTTGCAGGTATATAAAAATTTATTTGAAGTTCTCAGACCAAAGAAAAGAAAAGGGGTTTGATATCCCCTTCCTTTTATCTGAGAAGTTGAGGACACGCCTCACTCGGACCAGAGAAAGAAAACAGGGTTTGGTATCCCCTTAGTTACTTGAGAAGTTGGGAAGGTATCTCACTTAAGCCAGAGAGCAGAAAAAGGGTTTGGTATGCCCTACTCCCAGCATGGCAGACTGGACAAGTGTCCCAAGCATTGGTATCAGACTGACAACATTTTCGATTTTATAGCCAAGGTGAAGGTTAAGATAACCTTTATCTGACATAAAATTCAGATTGAGAACAGATTTCATAATAACAAAGAGGTCAGAACCAACAGCAAACGACATAAAATTCAGATTGAGCCGCACTTATACAGAATGTAGAAGATGACCATGAACTCAACCTGAAGTAAGACGAGGAGAAAGAAAATGCAAGAAAGGGTACAACTATTAGTATGAGGAGAGGAAGGGACTGCACAGGGATTAGAGGGTGAGACAGCCGACACTAAAGCCCTACTCGCCGCAGGGGTAGTGGGAGCTCTGGGTGAATAAGGAGGAGAAGAAGTGCTTGGCGCGCCATAGCGCGCCTCAATTCTTTTTTAGAAATACTCCATCTTATCCGGAGATGGAGTTCTCTCAAACCAACCAGGTGGGGGATGGCGTAAGTAAGGTCAGGAGTACATGCCATAACCCCGCCTTTCATCTTCCTCCTCCTCCGAGCTATGCTCACGTCGTGCGCAAAGCGGCGGCTCGTCACGAGCCTTCCCTGCCCTTCCTACCCTTCCTCTACCCTGACCTCTACGTGCTTCAAGCATGACGAAGAAAGGGGCAGCCTCTAGGAAGAAAGTAAGAGAGACAAAAGAGGTTGCACTAAGGGTAGAAATTAGGAAGAAAATTGAAAGAATAAGGGAGGGTCTACTATTAAAAAGAAAGAGGAAGTATTGTGGCGGAAGCGAAAATGGCGAACTGCAAAAGAGAAAGGAAAGAAAATTAATTGCGCAGATTGCACGGGGTAGCTGCGAGCGATAAGAAAGAAAGCACTAGCGCTATGAGAACGTGAAAACCCAGTTAGAGCAGAAACTGCAATACGGACTCCTCCACGAGTCTCAACGGAAAGGAGTAGATGTACTGCCAGCGCGGGCTATTTTATACCTGTTGCATATGCGTTTTGACCCAGCGGGAACGTTGGGTGGGGGTTCGGTATCATGTCGGAGGGCGTGGTGTCCCGGCCCTGCTTGGTATCGGCCTCTTGCTCCGACGTCGCGGCCTGTAGGTATGTTCCCCAACTATGATCCCTAGTACCCCGGCCGTACCTTGACGTGGACTGGTCCTGTTGGTGCCTGCCTCAGCAAAAGGTGCGCCACAGGGCTTTCCATTGGTCCACGCAGGCTCGGCGCCCTGCTGTACAGCAGAGCACTACTGACCTGTGGTCGTGGTAGCCGCCGGGCTCGCCCTGGGACGCGAAGGTAGAGAGACGGCTGCAGTCTTTTCTACTGCGCGCCGAGTGCCCTCTGCCGGGTTATGGGTTAGGAGCATGAAGCTGCTGTCACTCTCAGATAAGAAGGGACCAGGTAGGTACCCTAGACACCCATTCTTTCTCTGCGGTGTACAAGGTGCGGTCCACTTATTTACGCTGTGGGCCAGGTGTCAGCCCGTAGGGCTGAGTGGAAACGACACTGTTGCTGGGCTTCCCTGTGGTACCGCATCGGCTTGATTCCCTGTCTTGCAGTGGGTCTGCAGCTGAAGTGACCATCAGGGCTAGCAAGGTCCCCCCCCCCCAGCTGTGCACCAAGGTCCTAAGGTCGTGATCTGGACTAGGAATAGAGGAAAAGAAAAATAAAATAAAAGGAAAAGAAGACAGGAGGAGAAACGGGAAAAGAGGAAAGTCGCGTGTTGAGTCTGATCCTCGAGACAGTTCGCTATTTTGTGTGAGGTGAATATGTGGCTTCAAGTTGTAGTGTCGCCGTGACTTTTCCTTTTCTTTTTCCTCAAATTTTACTTTTATTTTTGTTATCCTTATTACTATTATTATCATTATTGAGTTTTTTTTTAGGTCTTTCCAGCTCGTCGTTTCGCGGGAAGACCAACAGCTCGAATTATGAGTGCAGTAGTGGTCTGTGGTCTAGACTGGCCCGATCTTTCTCGTATATCACCTGTAGGCGACCTGTTCGGTTGAGCGCCATGTCGTGGGGACCCAAAATGGGAGCACCTGCGGCCGCTTTGGTAGGAGGCCTATCACCCCCATGGAGGGTCATAGGCCCCTTCCTTGCCATCGGACATGGGTACCCACCAGGGGTAGTATGAGGGTGTCCTTTTGAAGGGGGAGAATGTGCCGACGGTAACCCGTTATGGGACCACAACTTCGGGCCTGCAGTCGCTTCACGACTAAGACGAAACGATTAGTGGCTAAAAGAGGGAGCAGACACCGTTGGAGTCTTGTTTCACGCCCCCCCCCCTTTTCTGTTTATTTTAATTTATTTTATTTTATTAATTTATGAATTATAGATTGTTGGAATACATAACTCTGGGAGTTATCTGAATCCCTCATGCAGAAAACAGGGATCGTGGGCTATAAAAAGAAGAAAGTGGGTAGAGTAGTACGGGGTGCATGAGGCGTGCCCCTTTCAGTTTGAGAACTGGGATGCTGTTCGCTGCTAGCTGCTTTTATAGCCCCCTGCAGGTTTTGTGAGCGTTCTAGTAAGTGACGTGCTATTCCGGGCGGGCAGAGTAGTGCTGCGTAGGGCCTACTGTGCTGAGCTTGGCTATGGCCCGTAATGACGGCCTGCATAGCTATAGGCCAGACTATTGGAAGTACGTTACACGCTGGTCTCCTATGTCTGGTGAAGGCCCCAGGATAAGCACGATCCTGAATTTCGACGGAGGAGACGAGGCGAAGGTAGAAGTTAATGTAGAAGGAGCGAGAGAAGAGGAAATGGGAGGGGACCATAGACTGCATTTGGCCGTCTCTGAGGCCAAGAACCGGGCGAAACGGAGGATGAGGAGAGATGGAGTCACTGTGGAGGTCCAGGTAACCATCGTGTACCATGAGGCTGAGACCTCAACAGACACTATAGAGCGGGAACAGCGACACCTGGACCGGGACTCCGAAGCAGAAAGTGACCAGAGTGACCTCGAGGCCGAGACCCAGTCCTGGCATGGACTGGATCAGATACGTCGGAACCACCCACTAGCGGGTACGGTAAAAGACGGCCCAGAGGCCAGCTCAGAATCCGCCGCGAGAGGGAAGCCGAAACCAACAGAGGCTGGACCATCAGGGTCTCAACACTCGTAGGCCGAGAGGAAAAGTGTGAGGCAGTTGCGCGTGTGTAAGGGGACACGTGGCAAGGCCCAGAGGGACGCAGAGAGAGAGAGAGAGTCAGCTCGGGAGAGACCGGGCATGGGAGGACAAGTGACATGAGAGGAGATCGCTAACGGAGGGCGCGATTTCTTGGCTGATGTCAACAGCTCGGGATGAGCTCATGCCGCGCCCCTGTGAAGAGGTACAGCGGGCAGGCATGCCGGATGAGCTTGAACTACAGACGCTGCTCTCGATGACGTCATCACTTACGAAAGGGGCGAGGGTAAGTGCAAGGGGGGAGAGTCAGCGAGCGAAGACAAGGGGAAGAGAAGGACGAGTGTCTCCTTTGTGCGGGACGTGTGCAAGACATGAGTCCGCTCATCACGGTTGACGTTATCAGTGTTAGCAGGTCGCGGGATAGCGCATGTGGCTTACCTGTTTTGGGGTCGGACAAGCGCGATGGTATTTGGACGATGCCCGGTGCAAAGGAGCATGAGAGAGCAACGACTAGGCTCATGTCGGTCCCCCCCTATTTTCTTGTGTCACAACGCTGCTGACAGAGTGGGGTATGTGCGAGGGCAGCCAGTGCATTCGGGATACTGACATCAACTGCTTCGTGCGAGCCACGGCGGTAACACGTATCTACTCGAGTGGGGAGAATGTATGAAAAGAGAGGGCGTCGACTTAGTTGACACATATAGGAGTCGTGCGCGCAGGATAAAGTTTGAGGTGGAGGCCAACTTTCTGTATGTACGCGTTGTGCCCAGTGAGAAGAGCATTTGGCCGTTACTGTTGACATCAATGGTTCTTGGTGAACCAAACTAACAGTGACCATGAGGCAAAAAAAGGTTAGACTCACATTGGAACTCAATGCGAAGCTCCACTGATATCAACGGAACAGAGGACGCCTAGAATTCCAGGTTCAATACGAACGAGTATAGCAGAGAGCTAAAACCCTCGGCTGGCATTGCCTCAGCCCCACCGTCTGCGTCTTGATCAGGTTCACTCCCCCCCCTCCTTTTGCCTGTAGAGACTTAGATTAGTCGAGCCTGTTTGGGCCATTGCTGTTGAAACTGTCTCATCGGGTGAACAAGGTCGAGCGAGGGCGTGTGTACTCTTCCCTTCTTTTTTTGTTGTGGCCCAAGCCAGATCGACATAGTAATGAGTTGGTCTTCATGTAATCGGGATACGTCACGTGGACCTCAGGCTGTAGTCACCAGGTCTCTACTAGAACAATGTGCAAATGATCTGATTGTGATATACTCTGGGTGTTGTAGAACTTCTACCACCGGAAAGGGTTACCTGAGGACAGTGAAAATCCCAATGGTAGTGCTTTATGAGAGTGAATAAGGGACAGGAAAGGGGTTGTACATTAGAGATCTGAGAGATGTGTAGTGTCTTCGTCCGAAGGGGAAGACAGACTTTAACTCTAGACTGAGAGGGTATGTACGTGCGAAGGATGAGAGAAGACCTGTCTGCAGAAGGGTGAAAAAACTACTCAGTATTGGGAGTTCCAACTTCTTGTAATAAAGAAGGGTCTTCTCGTGAGCTAAGTCTCTATAAGGTGTACGTGAAAGTTCAATCGGACCTGACTGAAGGGGGTTCTGCTGGGAGAGAGCCGTCTATGCCAAACCTACTTGGTTCAGGGTGATCGCCGCTGTGTGTTCCTTTTTTTTTTTTTTTTTTGAAGGAAATTGGTGCCGAGGGCATGTGATTGGATGGAGTTGTGAAAACAGATTTTCGCGAGGTCTTCTCATGCGAGATACATGTGCTCAACACTCTCCTCCCTCTCTGTTCTTCTCGACCGGCCGAGTTATCTCATTACTCAATTCAGTGATCTACAGTTGCGTTATCAAGTGAAGTGTGGGGTAATCAAATTGCCTTTGTCTAAAACTTGCACTCTTTGCCATTGTCGAGTGGTAGACTTCCTAGCGAACCGTTTTTGGTCTCGAAATTGTCACTGACAATGAACGATGAGTGGAGCTTTTTGTGTTATGATCGAGCCTTTGGAGAAGTTCACGCGAGAACGAAACATTTGTAGATGTGCATTTGTTTGGTTGGGTGATGATGATCGTTGAAGCTTATGCTCATGTTCAATTGGTCGCGGTATCAGAGTGACTCGCAAAATCTTTTGAAAACGGGCATCTCTAGAATTTGTATAAGTCTCCTCCAGTCAAGACTTTCCTCCTTTAAATTTAAGTGACATGATTGGATTTATCAAGTTAATCTTACTTTGTAAGGAAAACCAAAGCGTGATGCGAGAATCCTTGTTTGCCCTTTATGAATGAGGAGGGATAACAGGGTAAGAGGGGAAAGAGTGAACTGGTCATAGAAGAAAATCGGCCCAGCTTATGTGCAACCCCTATAGCCCTCTTACTTTCTGTGTAGTAGATGGGCAAAAAACAATCACTGTTGAGGAAGGTTGCTCACATACTGGCTAAGTATCTACTGGACAGGGGCTAGTTCAATGCCCAGGCGTGATCGATCACTCACAGAGTGCTCAGAGTACCTGCCGAATGTGGAYCGTCATCARCAAATACCGTACCCTGTCGTAGTGATAATCCCGCACGGCTGCTCTCAGTCTCGATCATAAGCTAGCTCTACCTCCAACAACTTTCTGTGCGGAACACAAAAGGGACTCCTATTTATAATGCCTCACGTCTATGCAAGGGGCGAAGACATTAGTGATAGCTTGGTAAACCTCTCACATGATTGCAGAGTACTGGACTGGCATTGAAATCATACGCAGGCCTGTCTTACGGAGTGCTGATGGTCCGTACTCATATCCATTGTCATGAGTATGAGACTAAACCTATGAGCGAGGCCTTTCCGTGAAATGCGAATAGGCATCGAATCAGGGTAAAGGCCGCTATGTTATTAGTTTGTGCATTGCCCCGTTTCGTTCGGAGAGAATTATCTGTCGTCAATAGTTCTCTGTCATACTGTATTGATGGGGGTCGGCAGTCCGACGTTGCGCATGAATGATTGTAGCCTTGATAATTCTTCATACCTCAATTCAATGTCAAAGTCGTCAGTGGCGTTCTAAGTCGAAGTAACGGGGGTCTTTGATTACATTAAAAGGGGGTCTGCGATGAGTGACTGATCGAGAGCGAGTGGCTTCGCTTGAGCGTCCTGCTACATTTCTTCATCTATACTCCATATGCTACCCCTAGAAAAGTCTATGTGCAGTACTATTAGAAGTAAGAGAAAAGGGAATGGTYTCATCGGCACAGCCCCGTGATAGCATGCCACTCTTATCTGTATACTATCATGAGCAGTTTGAGTGATTATTGAGGATAACGAGCATTGCGCAATCACTGTGCTCAGAGTAGCTCCMGAACTGAGCATGGTGGTATTTGTGTGAAGTATACGGTGGAAAGCGTGCAATCTCAGTTGAATTGAAGCAGGGAACAGAGAAYGGACAAAGAGAGAAACGACCTAACGAGATTGTTAATTGCTCCCTTTGCCCCTCAACTCAAAGGAGATAGAGAGAAACATGGGAGATGCTGAGAGACTAGTAGTTAAAGGCACTATCAGACGGGATAAACAGAAGGGGTGGGAAGAAGACGCATGCAAAGATATGGAAACTCACACATTAACCCAGAGGGAATTTGCAGTCAGAACTGTCGGGGAGAAAAGATATATTGAGTATGTAATCTACTTCTACGGGCATGACAACAGGCTGCACAGTACCAACTCACTGTTAGAGTCAGTGGAGCAGGCCAAAGCAAAGCTTGAACAGGCATAGGGGTGTCCGAAACTCCTGCTTGAGTCCATCACACACTTCTCAGTAAACCAAAACTCCCCAGTCATTTGTTCCCCTTCCCAACATTTCTCTACTACATGATCAATGTTCGGGGACCTTTTCGGCTTGACAATATTCAGACAATATTCAGACAATATTCAGACAATATTCAGACAATATTCGGACAAGATTCGGACAAGATTCAGATAGCATTCCGACAATATTCAGACAATACTCAGACAATATTCGGACAATATTCAGACAGCATTCCGATAATATTCAGACAATATTCAGACAATATTCGGACAAGGTTCAGACAGCATTCCGACAATATTCAGACAATACTTAGACGACATTCAGACAAGATTCAGAAAGCATTCAGCCGGTACTCGGGTAGGCATTCAGTCAAGAGTTAATTGACAGCTCTCAGCTCAGGCGACTCGAGATCTATAGCCAGAAACGATCAGTACAGAGTTAATTCGTTACTCTACATCAGTAATCGGTCTCAATGCCCATTACAACATATGAGTACCGTCCATACTCTTTTAGTTGCTGGGTCAGTTTTGACCAATCTTAATCAGATCGCACTCAAGGATGCATTTCAGTATCAGTATGTCGGTGCGGTCGGTTTCAGGCAAGAGGACCTATCCATCTATGTGGTTCACACTGAGTTCACCGGCAGTATCATTCATGACCTGAGACCCTACGTGAGGAAAGGCAAAGAGACTCACGAGCACTTTGACACAGTCTGGACAGTGGCAGGCATATATCTTGAGGAGAGGGAAAATGAGCTTGATGGGAATGGTACAAAGCTGATCCGCAACTTTGGACCAAAGCTCTACTCAGACTATCCTAGGCCTCATATACCTTTGATTCTGACAGACAGTTCTTACTGGGGTGACCTGGTGGACCTGGCAAAGAGATACATTTCACCTGCAGTGATCGACTACGAGGCAGTTACCGAGCCCTCAGAGTTCCCACATCTCAGATGAGGAATTTTCTCTCAGCTATCTTCCTATGCTATAGGAGGAGTTTTGTGCCATGGTTGACTTCCGTATCATGGGCCTTGGATGGAAATGCTCGGAGTTAGTAGGCTTCAAGTGGCTCTACGTCCAGAGACCACAGCCTCAGAGAGTACGGAGGCATGGTCGAAAACACAAGGAATAAACAACTAAATGAGAGATTGTGAGTGTGACCCAAAGGGATGAGTGAGGACTCGAGATTAGTGTTGGCTATGCTCTCTTTCACGTGTACTATCTGAGACTATTATGAGTTCTCATTCTTCCCTCATTCGACCTTGTCAGTCAGTCTTGCTTCTTTGCATTGCTTTGCTTGATGATTGTATTCTCTAAAGACTCTGTCACAGTTATCAAAACTAGAAAGTTGGCAAAATTGATGCATACAGGACACACCATAATTCTGTGATTATTATTTGCATGATTTTCTGCTGTTCCGAATCAAAATAAAAGATTCCTAAGACCGGGGACCGGCGAAGACCGCAATTGAAGAGTCTCGCTCGAAGCCCGACGCACACAACAGGAAGGGATTTGCTTTAATTTTTTTTTTTTTATTATTGCAAGTGCATCCAAAATCCTGCGTGACAGCCTGTTGGCTTTTCCGGTCGCTTGGAGTGGCCTGACTGGAAAAAGTGCGACAGCACGCCATAGGGCCCCATAGCTGGAGTGCGCCATCCTGAAGAGGAAGTCCGCCGTAGTTGTGCTGCGGAGGAGGGTAATGTGTACCTGCACAGAGGATAACGAAGAGAGAGAGAGAGAGAGAGAGAGAGAGAGAGAGAGAGAGAGAGAGAGAGAGAGAGAGAGAGAGAGAGAGAGAGAG
>BFEA01000168.1:2101858-2115119 GCA_003427395.1 Chara braunii | reverse complement strand
GAGAGAGAGAGAGAGAGAGAGAGAGAGAGAGAGAGAGAGAGAGATGGTTGGCGGAGGCCAGGGAGACTTACCTGTGGCGCCATAGCTCCAGCTTCATCTTCAATGTACCTGCAACAAGGCGCCACCTTCATAGGTTAGTACCGGACTGAGAGAGAGAGAGAGAGTTCCTTTTCTTCCTCTTTTAAGTCCACCATCTCTTCCTCACCCTCTCGCTACCTGACTTCTCAGTATCTGCAGACTACGAGAGCGAGAGATTGGTGACTTTGGGACATGATGACATTTGGATCCAGACTCGACATTGGGATTCAGACATTTGACGAGGGATTATTTGGGACCTGTACCGAAGACTTGGTGTTGACGACATTCCCATCCTCCCTTCTTCTTCGTCTAACCCCCCTTCTCTTCGTCCGTGTATGGTTGGGGACTGGCACATTCTTCCTGTGTGAGCGCCAGGCCCCTTCACACCATGGAATGATGATGATGAATATCTGGTCTGCATTGCAACATTGATTGTTCGGATCATGGGTATTTAAGCCTTCCGCTGTGCTATCTTGGACTATGTGAGAGAGGTCGGTACTTGTTCTGGTCTGTACCGTTACGGTATGCGACAATTTGTGCGTATGTGTCAAGATTTGTGTGTGTGTGTGTGTGTGTGTGTGTGTGTGTGTGTGTGTGTGTGTGTGTATGTGTGTGTTTGTGTGATACTTAGGGTGTTTGTGTTTATCACATCTGTTAGTGTTGGAACGTGTGGGATTAAGGTAATTTGTATGGTATTAATGTATTAGGCATTTGACATACCTTGCTTCATAGTTGGTGTCAAGGCTGGTGGTCCTTGAATCTTGGTCCATATGTTGTATTTGTGTGTGCTTGAGTGTTTGTTGTTGTAAGTTTTTTTTTTTTTTTTTTAATAAAAGTTGTTTTGCCACATGTGACTCGCTCAATCGGGCGCTGAACGTGTGGGGCGTTGAATACGTCCACGTTCAGACACATCTGTTTGCACTTGCAAATGCAATACAGGTGTGTCGTTTCAACCTGCGACCGACACCACACCCTTTCTGAATCAGACTTTTCCACTTTTCCACCCTGCCGCTGCTTTGCCACCGTTTCGACCAAAACCCAACGCGCGGTCCCACGGGCAGCTACCGGTCCCACATTTTTCAAAGAAACTTCCACCACCCCCCAAAGATCCACCCTGCTGCTGCTTTGCCACCGTTTCAACCAAAACCCAGCGCGCGGTCCCATGGGCAGCTACGGGTCCCGCATTTTTCAAAGAAATTGCCACCACCCCCAAAGTGTCGTGCCTGCACCTGCCAGCATTTTTCGAACCCTCCAATGACCAAACAAGCCCGAATCAACGACCGGTATAACGAAGGACGACGAAAATGTCTCGGGGGGTAAATGTCTCAGGGGGGGGAAACGCACCCCTGACGGATTGCGAACTGACGTCGAAATTTCAATGACGTTGAAAGTCTCAGGGGGGGGAACGCAACCCTGACGGGCTGCGAACTATCTCAGTTTTGGGAGGCGGCGCCACAAAGAAACCCCGCCCCTATGCTCGACTTCGACTTTGGAACTCTACTCGGACACTTGTGTGAGAGACGCTTGACTCTCAACTCGCTACTCTGTGTTGTATGCTAAGCTGGACTCTCGACCGGCTACTCAGACCGTCTGCTCGAACGTGTGTATGTGTAAAAGGAGGGGAGGGCCAGGGGGGAGCGAGCGAGTGAGAGAGACAGAGAGAGAGGGCTCTCTACTGGCTGCTTGGGCTGTCGACCCGCTACGCTACTGACACACCCACACTCATCACACACTGATGACACACACACACACACACACACACACACACACACACACACACACACACATATACAAACAGACTCATCACAAACGCACGCGCTTACATTTTCGACCGCGATTTGTGTGGATTTGTGGTCGCGAAGCTCTTGCCACTTCCCCCCCCAAAGTGTCGTGCCTGCACCTGCCTACATTTTTTGAACCTGCCAACGACCAAACGAGCCCGAATCAACGACCGGTATAATGAAGGACGACGAAAATTTCTCGGGGGGGGCGGGGGGGAACGCACACCTGACGGGCTGCGAACTTGTATTTGCATATGTGACAATGAATAGCACGTATCACCTATGCATCTACCTATACGGCCTTTCTGGCTCCAGACATGTTGGCCTGTGTACTCGAATTCGAATATGTAACAACGGATTGACCGCCCGTTCGCTCCAGCTGCCAGCACTGCAACTGCCAGCTGTTTTAGGTCCCGCTGGGACTATACAGTGTACGCCTGCCAGCCCGCCAAATCGTCGTGACATGCCAAGGACGCGCTCAATTTTGCCGTGACATGCCTACAAACATTCGCAGCCGGGGACGCAGCCCAAAAAACGGACTGTCCAGCGCGTTCCGCAGCCGACCACCCGCTCACTCCAACTGCCAGCTGTTCGCGCTCACGTGGTGACAGTAAGGCTGCCACACCGCCGAATCATCGTGACATGCCTAAAAACTGTCACAGCCAGGGGGCACGGTCCATTTCGCCATGACATGCCTAAGAACATTTGCAGCCCGGGACGCAGCCCCAAAAACGGACTGTGTCCAGGGCGTTCTGTGGCCAAGGCGTCCGCGCCGCTTTTCGTAATTAACAAAAAGAAAAACCCAGCCTATAACTATGAACCAACAAGAGTAATTAACAAAAGGGAAAACCAATCCTAGAACTACAAACTAACAACCGTAATTAATAAAACAAAACAACAAGCCTACAAGCAAATCATCATCGGCATAGTTTGCACAAGGAACATCTCTGTCGTTTGCAGGACAGTCGATCCAAGCGTCCAGCAGCAAAATCAGTACACCACTCCCCATGTGGCAGCCCCAGCGATAATGATTTTCTTACATTGAGATGGGCAGAGGGTGATTGATGATGCTCATCATGATGAGATCTGCGTGCTTACGTGTCCCCTTACCAGCTGATTAGGGGGATTGAGATTCAGGGGCCCGCCGATACATTCGAAAACAGGACAATCAACAGCGCGGCTGTCTGGCGCTAACACTCTGCGTGGTCGCAGCCGGCAGGGCCCGGCTGCCTGCCATGCGATCGGGTGACCGTGTGGGTCAACGCGGGAAGCTTGAGCTGCGCGTCCTGCCCCAGGTTAGCGGTGACGCTGACGTGGCAGTCCCATCAGATGTGGGGTTGGTAGGGAGCGTGGGAGATCATCGGCGCGAATTCTGCCGCGGTATACAGATGGCTTTGATGGGCGACAAGCAGCGACGGGCCACCGACTGGCTCATACTCGTTAAAGGAGCTCGTTCTCGTTTACAGGAGATGGTGGAGGCACTGCGATCACAACTGGGAGTCAGACCTGAGGCTGTTGGGGGGGCAGCTTCATCGGGTCCGCCGTATCGGGAAGTGATGTCGAACATGTTGCAGATTGTCTGGGAGCTGCAGCATCTGCAAACGGAGGGTCTCATGGATGGTCAACTGGAGTCTCTGAAGCAGTGTTGCGACGACATCATGGAGGAGGGGCAAGATGTGTACGCGGCGCTGGAGGAGGAGTTCTACTTGCACTTGTTCGAGACGGAAGATGAGGATTACACCGAAGCGTGCACCACTGGTAGTGACGAGCTGCAGGGGGGTCGAACTGGTGTTGATATCGCCCTCGCTACTTATAAAAATGCAATTGATAACAACATGTTTGTGCAGGTCCGGGGTATAGACATAGGGATCGTCAGCTTGGGCTTGTCCGACAACAACGTCAACAACAACAACAACAACAACAACAGCAACAATAACAACAACAACACCAGCAGCAATCACGACGCAGGGATTGTGGGCACCGGCAAGATTACGACAGTCGAGCGCGACACTGGTGCAACGTGCACACTGGATTGCGATAATAACAACAGTGACAACGACAATGACACTGATAACAACAACGGTAAGCACGACACTGGTGCGAGTGACGAAATCGTGAGCCCGCGCACGCTGGATTGTGGTAACAACAACAGTGGTAATGACAATGATATTAATAACAACGACGGCAACCACATGAAGAATGTCAATATCGGCGGTTTGGTAAGTTTGGTAGGGGTTTCCGTTCTTGTCTACCCCTCCTTCTCTCCCCCGCTGTCCTTTCTTCCTTGCAATCATGTTGACGATTTGGGGGGTGGGCGAAGGGGCTGTTGGAATGGTCCGCTCAGCAGATTGGAAGGGTGTGGGGGATAGTTTGGGGTGGGGTGGGTGCGCATCTAGATGTGTATAAGAGACAGCTGTGTACACAGTGACTGGCCTCTACAACATCATGGACTTAAAAAAAAAAAAAAAAAAAAAAAAAAAAGCTGTTGGTTAGAAGACTCAGGGGACTATTCGCTGCAGGTCTGACGTTGATGTCAGATTGCTCTACAACGATCTGCTGCAGTGGCTGGTACACGGTTGACCAGCCAGATATCTTCAATCAAGGCTTGCTAAGTGAGTTTGTTCTGTGGATTTCCTGGCCCGCTGTCAGACCTTGTCAGTGTCTGTCAGAGTATATCAGCGTCAGTCCACGTGCAGTCTAAGATCAGATTGGTCGTCAGTTGTCCTTGGTCGGTGCTGACCCCCTCTCTGAGTCCGTTCTAATCTGATGACAGGAATGCTATTGACATACCCTGACCTCACGTGATTGCTTGTCGGTTCTCCAAGTCCCAACCGTAAACAGTGTCTGTCCCAGCCGTCAGTTTCAGTCGGTCAGTCGGTCATGTCAGTTGGCAATTACTATAGGCAGTCAGAAAAGGGTCAGCCCGTTAATGATGACTTCTGTCTGCGTCAGATGTCAGGTCGTCACTCAAATGGCATATTCCTATCTTGATTAGAGCACGGATTTTCCAGACTGCATTTGCGGTAAAAGAGGTCTGCTCAAGTTTTTATTTTATTTTTCTGATTGCATAAAGAAGGTCTCTCTCTCCCTTGTTGTGGAATGCTAACGGTTTCAGGAAGGCTCTGTGGCGAGCGTGATAAAAAACAACTTTGTATTTCTGATCAGGTTCCAGGCTCAGAAGTAGCCGTTCCGTTGACTGTTTTGGCAGTTTGCCCAAGCCTGAAACCTCCCAGACTGCTTTCTGACATTTGACACTACCAGCCGTGTTCCCCATACCTTTAAACAGCACAGGCTAACTCTCGTTATCTCAGTTCTGAGTGTGAACAGTAATCTGAGTTATTTTACTTTTATTTCATTTGTACCCATCTGACAAAAAAAAAGTTAAAAGACCAGAATGTCGGAGGTGAAGAAGGAGGTGGCTGAAGGCGGGGAAACATCTAGGCCTGTCAGAGAGGGGAGACAGCAAACAATAGTGCAGGACCCGCTGGATGCCGCACTGCAAGCAGCAAAGGAAATTGTTGCCAAAGCTCACAGGGAAGTAGAGAGAATAGAAAGGATAATGGCTGAGGCGATCCAGAGAGGAAAGACAGCAGCCAGACAGGCTGAGCTGTTGGAGAGCTTTGAGAAGGCCAAGACTGATGGCCGTAATTCTGATATTGTTCAGAGTCTTGCAGAGTGGGCCCTGCTAGAATCCGCTCATGCTAGGAACGTTTCCACGGCCTGGAATGACAGGATCACAGCCGAAGAGACCAGACTGGACTCGATGGACGCCACCCTGCAGCGACTATTAGATGCCTTCTTCAGGCAGTTTCCACCATCTCCTAAACCTAGTCCTCCACCCACTCCTCCTACCCCTCCACCCATGACACCACCACCACAGCAATCCCATCCTGAAACTGTGCCCACACAGGGACCGAGTTCTGGCTATCTACAGCTTGAACAGTGGTTTCCCAAGGTGACCCAACCTGAGAAGTTCACTGGGAAAGACCCCAAAGTGGACGTCTCAGACTGGATAGCCCAAATGAGGTCGTACCTCGGGGGTTATACCTGTCCAGAAGTGGACAAGGTACGAGCCACACTGGCCCTCCTGGCAGGGGCTGCGCTGAAGTGGGAAACTTCTGAGGCCAACAAGGCCCAGAAGCAGCTAGATGATTTGATTGTTGTGAGTGGTCTGGACACGATCTTTCAGGACCTAGAAACCAGGTTTGCTGATAAGGACAAGGCCAGCAAGGCCGCTGATGAGCTTGTGAGACTAGGCCAGGGTAAGTGGCGAGGATCTCTCTTCAAGTTCTATGCTGAGTGGGAAAGACTAACATCAACTCCTAGTTTGGAAATTTTTTAGCATGACAAACTGGCATGGTTTGTCAGAGCTACTCCAGACACATACTCCAATGCCTTGTACACTGCAGGCCACAAGGATTGGATGTCTTTTGGCAGGGCAGCACTGGACATGGAGGCCGCCCTCCATCTGCAGTCCTCTTCCCACAAGGGAAGCACCTCCTCTGCCCAGAGTAGAAGAAGGGAAAAAGGGGGATTTTTATGTTGCAGGTTTTGATGATGACTCTGCAAGCTCTGGCCATGGGGGATCTGCTCCCCCAGCTGGTCTAGATGCAGGAGACACATCAGATCGGGCAGCCCTGCTGTTGGGTCAGACTCTAATGAGCTTCATGAAGGCAAAAGTCAGTTTCAGCCCCAAAAGACCACCAGTCCCAAGGGTTCAGGCAAACGCCCAAATGGCCAGCAGGCACCAAACCTTCCAAAGGGTGCCCAATGTCCACCTAATCCCATGGATCCTCACACATTCCCCTGGAGAGATCTCAAATGCAGAAGGAACATGGCAAAAGAGAAAGGATCAAGGAGTTTGTCTGCGTTGTGCAAAGAAGCACTTCGTCAAAGACTGTCCCACGTGGGGCAGCAAGGGTTCAAAAAATTGAGCAGTTCAACAGAGGTAGCAATCAGCCCTGCTAAACTGCATTCACCCTTTGTGGAAGGTGAATCAGTTCATGAGTCTCTGTATGGAGGTTGCAACCGACTCTCTGTATTCGTACACTAAGCCCATCTTGAATGAGCCCTTATCTGAGGAAGAGACTTATCAACTATACCCTTTTCATCTCCAACTAAATGAGAAAAGAAAAGTGAAGTCAGATTTGATCTTTCTCAAACCTTTGATCAACAGAACCCGAATAAAGGCATTGTTAGACTGTGGTGCTACACGAAATTTAATCTCCCCTGCAGGGGTACAAAAAATTCACCTGGGACTCAAAGTCTCAGACCTTGAGCATCCCTTATGCACACAGGTTGGGAATGTCTAGTCTGCCACAATCCAACAGGTCATCAAAGGTGTGTCATCCACCTTTGATACCAAAGGAGAAGTCAGACATAGTCTGAACTTCTATGTGTTTCCACACTGACCTTTTGATCCGGTTCTGAGCTTGAAGTGGTTGAGAGCAACTAATTCATGTCTTGACTGGGTTGTGCCCGAATTCAGTTAAGAACTGAACAAGGTGAGCTTAGACATTGTGTCTTAACAACAGATTATCACCCTAAGACCAGTTGCTATTGCCTGAAGGTATCAGAATTCGACAACTTGTTTAAATAAACTCACCAACAAAATTTGTTTGTGGCCTACGTGGCACAAACTGATTTATCCACTCCATAGTGTGATTCCATCATCCAGAAAGTGGTTGATGAGTATGCTGACTTAGCTCAAGAGCTTTTTTCACTTGTCCATAGGCAAACTAAACACCGCATTGAGACCCTCCCTGACTCTATCCCTCCAAAGGGCACAGTATATAGAATATCTCCTGCTAAGCTAGATGAGTTAAGGAAACAGTTAAAGACACTAATTGAGAAGGGTTGGATTAGGCCCAGTTCATCTCAGTATGGGGAACAGGTTCTCTTTGTCCCAAAGGGAAATGGTGAACTCAGGATGTATATTGACTACAGGGACCTGAATAAGATCACTCGGAGGAGTTCAAAGCCCTTGCCTAGGATCGACGATCTGCTGGATATAGTGCAAGGTTGCAAAGTCCTTAGCAAAATCGATCTGAAATTCGGGTATCATCAGATCGAAATGGTTGAGGAGGATGTTAATAAAAGTGCCTTCAAAACCAGGTATGACACTTACGAGTTTTTTGTCATGCCTTTTAGGTTATGCAGTGCCCCAGGAACCTTCTAGACATAAATGAACAAAATTTTCAAACCCTTTCTAAATCGTTTTGTTGTGGTCTACCTGGATGATATTCTGGTATTCAGCAAGAATGTTGTTGACCATGTTGATCATCTCAGGAAAGTTTTGCATATTATCAGAGAAAACAAACACAAAATAAATGAAGAAAAAATATTTTTTGGTGCTTCTTTTGTTTTGTATTTGGGACATATGATTTCCGCAGATCGTCTTTACCCCGAAGCCTCCAAGGTGGTTGTTGTTAGGGATTGGCTACAACCACGTACTATTAGGGACATTAGGTTTTTCATGGCTCTAGCATCTTGCTATAGGAAGTTTATCAGAAAGTTTTTTACCATCGCCACTCCGTTGACTAGCCTGTTGGCGAAAGATGTTTCTTTCAGATGGACACCTACATGCCAATTGGCTTTCTCCATATTGAAGAAAACCTTGACCCAAGCACCTGTCTTGAAGCTCCCTGACCCTACTTTACCATTTGTGTTGACCACTGATGTCAGTCGGTATAGTGTAGGGGTTGTCCTTTAGCAAGATGACAGGTCTGGCCTTAAGCCTGTGGAGTTCATGAACAAGAAGATCAAGGTTCAAAAGATCAAGGCATATACTTATGCGAAAGAATTATTTGCCCTTGTGTGTGCCCTCAAACAAAGGAAACACTTCTTGTCGGAAAAACACTTCAAAATTTATTCTGATCATTCAACGTTGCAGTGGATGAAGACCCAGGGGGAGTTGAATGATAAGTTGGCGAGGTACATTCAGTTCATTGACTCTTTTGGTTTTGAACTGAAGCACAAAAAAGGATGTTATAGCAGAGTTGTCGATGCACTTTCTCTTAGACCTAACACTTTTGCTGCCATTGCTCAGACCTACTCGTTTGGAGACTCCATTGGTCAGGCCATTGCTGATGCGCTGCCTCAGAACCCTATCTTTCGACCCATTGTCCGGACTTTGCAGGCCGATCCCAATTCTAAGTCAGGTTATCCCTTGACTTCATACCTCCTTTATACTATCAGCGAGGGTGATGAACGTTTGTGTATCCCTAATGATCGCAAGATCATAACTCGTTTGATTTCCGAGAGTCATGATGCACGTGGTCACTTCGGGTTTCTGAAGACTTATGTTGCCGTCATCCAGCGCTTCTTCTGGCAAAAAAATGAGAAAGGACATACTGCCATACTCCACTACTTAGAGAATTGTGAATTGTGCCAAACGAATAAGGTCCACAGAAGACCTCCTATGGGACTGCTCAAACCTTTACCAATCCCTGAAGGTCCAGGTGAATCTATAGACTTTACTAATTTAGGCAAGACCACCCCTCGAGGGATCAGACAAGTAATGGTATGTGTAGACCGGTTCTCTGAGTACGCAGAGTTCATCTCACTGCCTACAGAGGCTAAAGTGCCTCTTGTCAAAGAGGTATTCGCTGAGAGGTGAGTGAGTGTCCATGGGCACCCAACCTCTATTGTGAGTGACAGAGACCCACGTTTTTTAAACGATGAGTGGTGGTCCTTCTGTCAAGATTATCTTCACGCTAGGTTGGACATGACATCTAGTAGACACCCTGAAGCCAATCGACAGGCTGAAGTGATGAACCAGATCTTGTTTCAGCTGCTACGCCCTGTGATCACACCAGATCAACAGGATTGGGACAAACATATGTCCAGGGCTCAACTCATATACAATGCTTTTGTTCATAGTACAACTGGTTTCACCCCCTACAGATTGCATTGGGGTAGGGAGCCTAGACAACCTCTCGATAGTATTATCAATAAGGTTAAGCCCAAATTTACCCCTAGCACTACCTAGTTTGTCAAGAGCTATGAGAAGGATTTAGAAAAGGCCAGAGTTAACATGTCCAATTCACAAAAGAGAATGATTGAAGAAGCTAACAAACATAGACAGCCATATGCGACCGTGTATTCTACTGCATGGGTGTGCACGCTTTTTTTTTTTTTTTTTTTTTTTTTTTTTTTTGTGTGTGTGTGTTGTGCACGCTTTCTTGCCCTTGCCATGGAGTTGCAATGAATTGCAGTGCTACACGCGGGCTGTATACTAATTTTGTCCTTTTTGTGGTTGTCAGGACTCTATCCCACAACCTTTGTTTGCTGTGTTGCCTGTTTGCCTGCTATTTGCTTGTTTTGAGCCTTGCGGGACTTTATCCTGTGACCTGCAACTTGTGTGTGTTTTGTTTGTGAGTATTGCGTCTTCTGGGACATGATCCCTGAATCTCACTGGTGATCTCTGTTTGGTAGTCTTGGGCCATTCTGGGTCCCCTTTTCCCGTTTCCTGGGTACAGGGGAGTCGTAGGTTGCTCTCCGGGGAGTAGAAGTAGCCGGCAGTGGGCAGGAAATTAGATTGGGTCTTTTGCATCTCATTTTGACTGGGGAAACTCTGCCATCCGTTGCTGGAGTGCTACTGCACTATTTTGGGTGCGGTCATCTTCTTCCTCGAAGCCCAGCCGTTGCTGGGGTTGAGAAATGAAACTGAAGACTGCACTGCTGCTATTTCCCAGCTCTGCATGAGAGCTTCCACAGGACTGTGTTGTTGCGTTTGGGCGCCGCCATTTCCACTTGGCAGCACTATCTGCTGTTCCTCCTCATGAGGAACTTCATCTTCTTCGAAGTGCTGGATCGATCGTATCCTTCTTCATCAAGACTTCCAGCACTGCACTTTCCTGCGGGCGCTGAGCTGGCGCTGCTATCATTGGGGTTGCTGGTTCAGATTGGCACGTTGTGAGAGCTGTGGGGTTACTGCTGCTATGGCAGCCATAGCCAGGGGTATGAGGTGGCGAGGAGGAAGAAGAAGACTCCTGCATACCCCGCATTGATTGGAGGACAGGGGATAGGAGAATTGAAATTCGTTTGTCTATTCTCTGTGTATTTTGAGTTTCCGCTGCGCATATCTACTCTTCCGTTTTGTGTGGATTTGCCTCCTTCGAGTCTACTCTGCAATTGCATGTGTGAATGCCAACGTGTGAATTCACTGTGGATTGAAGTTCAACCGGGTATGTAACAGAGTTCAGGCATAACAGGCCAAAAGAACCAAACAAGTAGAAACGAGCTTGGGCATATCCGCCTAGGCATCGGACTAGATTGATTCAATAACTGCTGTTGCTCAGAAAGGGTTCAAACCGCCATTGAGCCAACTGCAGCTACATTTTGCATAGCGTGTTCCGGACAACCTCCCTGACCAAGGGTCCGAGACAAGGGTTTAGATGCACTCCTGGAAGAGCAACAGCAATGAAAGGTTCGATATCAGCAAAAAGGAAAGAAAGAAGAAGGGTACCAGGGCGACCTTAGACGGGCAATATGGCTAACCCCCTGCCCCCAAGCACAAACGCCTATGCGTTTTAATAAATAAAATCAATGCAGCGCGTGGGCCGCAGCCCACGGGAGTGGCCGAAGCTCCTCTGCCTGTCTCAGGTCAGCCCTTCGCACACTCAGGCTGCACCATGCAGACAGAGTCCTCCCATGGGGGTGGACAGGGTCGTACCATGCAGACACAAAGCAGACGGGGCAGCACTACGCTGACAGAGAACATGAGCATGGGCCCTCTGCAAAGTTGAGAGGCCCAAATCTACAAATAGTGCGAATTCTAAGGAAAAGAGGGTTAAAAAAGGACCGAAAGAAAGAGGGGTTAAGAAAAACGGGCAGAAGCAGACCAACGGGGCTAGCTCAACGGGTACATCCTGATGTGTTCAAATACAGACCCAACTTGTAAACCAATTGTGGATAGCTGCCTTCCCTCAGTTCCATAATGGTGGTGCCCCTCCACAAACCAAATGTGCAAAATGAGAAGGACTCTTCCGGTAGAACATGGAAAGATACACAGCCACAGGGCCTTTCTCCACTACTCTCCACATGCACGAAAGATGACAAATATGGCCACGTATCTTTTCATGTTCTATCAGAAGTTCCATTCTCGTTTTGCACATTGTGTGAGTAGCGGAGGGATGTCTCTTTTCGTCGATGTGGTGAATAGTGCTCCAGCAGAGCAGGATTGGAACTCATGCCCTGCTTACTAACACTTATGCATCCACAAAGGACAAAATTGAGGTCGGTGTATCTTTCCATGTTTTTCTCATTCTGCACATTTTGTGAGTAGTTGAGCGAAGTCTCTTTTTTGTCTCCAGAGGGCTTCAAGCTCGTGCTGTGCTTAGTAACACCTAAGTGTCCACCTATACTGCCTTTCTGGCTCAAGAAACGTTGGCCTGAGCCAGAAATGTTGGCCTGTGTATTGACTTGCAGTGAGGGCACGGGTGCGCAGCCCATAGTTTGTATATGCTTGATTGATAAAGGAGGCATTATTGGTGAGGTTTAGAAGTAGGGTGATTGTTACATGAAAAAAAAGCAGTATTTATGTGGCATACTGCGCATCCACACGGTCCTGCAAGACCCGACCAAACAAGGAAAAGTAAGGGCCCTACAGGCCCTGTGTCGTTTTCAGCCTGAAAGCCTGAAAACAAGGGCCTACAGGCCCTGTGTCGTTTTCAGCCTGAAAGGGCCTACAGGCCCTGTGTCGTTTCAACCTGAAAGCCTGAAAACGAGGGCCTACAGGCCCTGTGTCATTTCAGCCTAAAAGCCTGAAAACGAGGGCCATTTTCAGGCCCTCATAAAGTCGACCTGCCCTGAAACTTAGGCACCAGACCAGGTCTTTTAGCACAGGCCATTTTTGGCCTGTTTTCAAGACAACCTTTGTTTGAACTTCAACACCAGGGTCTGGCACGTTTTGGCATTGGCAAGAGCAGCCTCCTGGACGGGCCAGCACTATATAAGAGTGGCCCGCCCTGCAGGCTGCAGGCAGTCACCAGGCAGGACAAGGTAGTTGTTACATACTTCGATGAGTATGGGCAGAACCAAAGATCAACCAATATAGGATGAGCATTTATGCAGCGGAAGTCTGATAACGAACTGACTCACATAGACTGACTTACATAGACTGACCTACATGGCATCACTCCACACACATACAATCATGAGATGGTGGGGTCTGGGTCATGCATAGACGATACCCAGATCCCGTACACACATGCACAGATGAAAGGTGGGAGGAGAGACGAGGGAGGTAGGAGGTAGATCACACCGATAGGTCACAAGATAGAGTCTGATAGGTCTCCGAATATGGTAGTCCAGAATGTCATATAACAAGATCAAAATGTCGAGGACCAAAGGTCACCAATGTCGGAGATAACAGAGTCCAGATGTAACCGGTGTCCAAC
>BFEA01000168.1:2051860-2087613 GCA_003427395.1 Chara braunii | reverse complement strand
GGGCGGCTGAATAGGGATAATGATTTTCTTACATTGAGATGGGCAGAGGGTGATTGATGCTGCTCATCATGATGAGATCTGCGTGCTTACGTGTCCCCTTACCAGCTGATTAGGATCCTTAGGCTTTGACACGTGGCACGCTTTATGACAAACTTCTGTGTATAGGGACGCTGGACCCGATTTCCAGCAGGTGTTGCTCCCCACTAATCGATGGAGCCTCACCGGGCGTGCTAGCGGTGTCTGCTCCTATCAACACCTCTAGCATCCAATCGGGCTGTTTTTTCAACCAAAAAAAAAAAAAAAAGCCAAACAGTCGGATCAACATCTTCGAACAACATTGATTTCCTCCTCCAAAAAGCCTCCAAGGTTTTATATCTATAATCAGCAGGCGAAGCCCCTGATCAGGTTCTACATTCTGATATGTACGTCATGCAGATCTTTTTTTTCCTTCTTTTCTTTCTTTTTTTTGTACAAAAAACACAAGCTCCCTGCCTTGAACCGCCCCACATCTTCCTCCATCCCACCACGGTCGTCCAGGATCACCAAAATTACATGCCCAGTTGGGCAATGTACACGATAACCGAGGATCCGCAGTGTGATAAAAAGGACTGAATGCACAATGCTGTGCAAGTGAAATCTCAACAAGCAGTGTACATTCTGATACATACAAAATGCGCAGGGAAGACTTAGATACAAGTCCTGACCTGACCGGGACTGACCTCAATCTTGTAGTTTAAGACAGCGCAGCAGAATGCTACAATACCAATGACTAGCCCAATCAATGTTGCAACACACACCAAACATGCATCATCCTCATCACAAGGTGTGAAGGGACCTGGCGCTATACACAGGAAGAAGGCGCCAGGCCCAGATCATGCACAGACGAAGAGGGGGGGAACATACGAAGAAGAGGGGGAGAGATGTGAGTGTCGTCAAGACCAAGTCCTTGTTACAAGTCCCAAATAATCCCTCATCAAAATGTTTGAAGCCCAAATGTCGAGTCTGGATCCAAATGTCACCAAGCTCTCTCTGTCTCTCGTAGTCTGCTGACGCAGTGAAGTCAGGTAGCGAGAGTGTGAGAGGGAGATGGTGGACTGAGAAGAGGAAGAAGAAGAACTCTCTCTCTCTCATATGCCAGGTACTAACCTGTGAAGATGGTGCTGTGCTCCAGGTACCTCGAAGGCGAAGCTGGAGCTATGGCGCTGCAGGTAAGTATCCCTGGCCTCCGCCCAATCTCTCTCTCTCTCTAGTACAACTCTAGCTCCTATGGCGCCCAGCGCTGAAGACTACTGCTAACGCAACTAGCGCCCAGCGCTGAAGACTACTGCTAACGCTACTAGCGCCCAGCGCTGAAGACTACTGCTAGCGCTACAACTACTCCCCTGCAGCGCTCCTCCAGAGTGCTGCTGCCTAATCCTGAAGACTACCTTCTGCCTCCTGAACTGCAAGTGAAGTGCCTGGGAAGTACCTAGGAACTACCTGCCAGCCTGCAGGGCGGGCCAGTCCTATATAGTGCTGGCCCGTCCAGGAGGCTGCTCTTACCAATGCCAAAACGTGCCAGACCCTGGCGTTGAAGCTCAACCAGGGGTTGTCTTGAAACAGGCCCGAAATGGCCTGTGCTAAAACCCTGGTTTGTTGCCTGAGTTTCAGGGCGGGTCGGACTGATGAGGGCCTGAAAATGGCCCTCAGTCTGAAAACCACAGGGCCGGAAAGGCCCTGATTTAGCCTGAAACGACACAGGGCCTGTAGGCCCTTGTTTTCAGGCTTTCAGACTGAAATGACACAGGGCCCTGATTTAGCCTGAAACGGCAGGCTTTCAGGCTGAAACGACACGGGGTGGCAAGGGTGGGATGGGGGTGGGGGGGGCGGAGGGAGGGAGGGAGGGAGGGGGAAAACGGCTTGCAAAAAGTGTTTTTCGGGGGCGGATTGATCAATGCTGCCTTTTTCTTTTCTGTTGCGAAACATGCACAGCTGCCCAAGACATTCATCACAGGGGAGCCAGGCAAGGCTTTGCGACTTAGGGCAAGACTCCACTAGCAAAGAGGATCGGATTTAAGAAAAGACAAGTGGATGAAGGACGATGACAAAAACATTTTACGAAACACCCCTGCCATCAGTTGGACTTGCCCCTACCAGACACATCCGCCTGACAGGGGCATTACACAAACATGTCAGCCCAAAAGGCCATTCCACTGTGCCCGTATCTTTTAGGAACATTTTGACATATATCTCAACTTATGGGAGTATTTGGAAACCCCCATCAAAAAAGGAAACTCTCTCTCTCTCTCTCTCTCTCTCTCTCTCTCTCTCTCTCTCTCTCTCTCNTCTCTCTCTCTCTCTCTCTCTCTCTCTCTCTCTCTCTCTCTCTCTCTCTCTCTCTCTCTCACACACACACACACACACACACACACACACCTGTAGTAGTATATATTTCGATGTTCTAGCAGAACATTCGTTCGATTTTGCTCATTCTATCGCTGGAAGCAGCGTGAGGCCAGCCGCAGGGTTGGAGACTTACCTGTTGGCCGTTGCGTTGCTCAACCTATCAATGAAAATCTCTCTCTCTCTCTCTCTCTCTCTCTCTCTCTCTCTCTCTCTCTCTCTCTCTCTCTCTCTCTCTCTCTGATCCAAGGCTAGGCGGAACTCAGACTAGCCAGAGCGACTTATATCCCTACCCTAGAGCTAAGCCATGTGTGAGTAGACACCATCATAAACTCCCCCCCAGCCCAATATCGTAGTTGTGTGTATGTGTGTGCCCGGAGGCTATGTATGTTTGTACGAGCCCATAGGGCTATGCTTTTTGTGTCTGCCCGAAGGCCGGATATGTGCAGTACTATGTGCAGGGAACTATGCATTCGTTTCAAGAGATGACAGGCCCGGCTGAACAAGAACCCCCCCCCAAAGTCCCGAGCCAGACTCGAACCCGTGATATATGACATGTGACCTGAAGACTC
Source organism: Chara braunii (assembly GCA_003427395.1). Classification (NCBI taxonomy): domain Eukaryota; kingdom Viridiplantae; phylum Streptophyta; class Charophyceae; order Charales; family Characeae; genus Chara; species Chara braunii. The sequence continues at coordinate 2,084,659 of BFEA01000168.1, read as the reverse complement.
GACCATTTGAGCAACAATCGCAAACAGCCCCTGTGTGTGATATGCCAGACTGGGGAGATCAACAGAACAACCACGAGCAACAGCCCACCAGCAACCCACGCAGTATCAAGACCCGACATACAACACCATGGACAATCCTTGGGTGGTGAGCAGGCAGTGTCTGCATAAGCTTACCCTGTGTCAGCCCAAGGAGGAGTGTGTCCAGCCGTGCGTCATTCTACCGCGCTGCCGGTGTCCATGCACAAGGCTGCATTCGAGTTTTAAAGCCGCAGCCTCTGACCACAATTCGCATTTCCAACCAGTGCTCTAAACATTGAGCTACATCAACTGGACATCCCCATGTGCCTTTACGGCCCACTTGCACATTATAAATAAAAGGGTAATTTTATATTTTGTCTATTCTCTCAATGGTGCTCATTCATATGCGTTTACTAGTACTACACAAGGAGAGGGAGTAGACACAGGGAGGAGGAAAAACTGAAGTGAGAGAGAGAGAGAGAGAGAGAGAGAGAGAGAGAGAGAGAGAGAGAGAGAGAGAGAGAGAGAGTGTGTGTTTTCAATAGATTCTCTATACAGACCGTTGGAGCAGACGACTGTAGAATGACACGAGACGTCAATCAGTGTTCGGGTTGCAGGATGAGTAGCTGTTGTTTATGGTGGCTGTTGCCTATGGTAGGTGACCACTCCTGCAGCACCGATTCGGGTGCAGACTGTGGAAGCATCGCATCCAATTCTCGCAGTTGCAGTTGCTGCACCGAATGGCACGACGCAGACATATCGCAGGCAACACGGCTCCCACAGGCAAGGAACACAGAGGCACGCCGGCCACAATTTTAGAGGCATTGCTGTTCGAGCCCGTCTACAAATTGGACATGACATGTCAGGGTGCCAGACGTGAGTGCAATATTGACTGTCATCAAACCTATGAAAGCATAATCCTCATGACACAAGGCATGCAGCCCACATGCCGGCCAAATCTCAGGTGGATCATCACAGAACGGCATTGAGCAAGTGTTTTGGGTTTCCGCTGCATTGATTCCTTCTCTATGGACTGACGGCGACGACTGTGGCAAGAGGGGGTCATCCAAAACAAGGGTGCCTAGCTGCTGCAGAATTTGTTCCACACCAGTTCGTCCTGGTGGTGTTAGCCCTTCAACACAGAGCTCTATAAGCAGCTCATGTGGTTCTCTATTTTCCTGCTCAGGCTGTCGAGTTTGCTGTTCGTCGGGCAAGAAAGGAGATCCGACAGCGTTTGCAGTAATTGTATGCCCAACTCTGTGCGTGTGTGTTTGTGTGTGTCCCCGATTCATTCCGATTTTCCTCATTCTATCAACGGAAGTAGCCCCTCTCTCTCTCTCTCTCTCTCTCTCTCTCTCTCTCTCTCTCTCTCTCTCTCTCTCTCTCTCTCTCTCTCTCTCTCTCTCTCTCNTCTCTCTCTCTCTCTCTCTCTCTCTCTCTCTCTCACACACACACACACACACACACACACACACACACACACACACACACACACACACGTGTGTACGATTCATTCCATTTTGTTCATCCTGTCGATGGAAGTAGCGTGAGGTCAGTCGCGGGGCTGGAGATTTACCTGTTGGCCGGTGCATTGCTCTCTCTTTCTCTCTTTCTCTCTCTCTCTCTCTCTCTCTCTCTCTCTCTCTCTCTCTCTCTCTCTCTAATGAAACCGTGCGATGAACCGTGCGCAAACAAAGCGTAGCGCTTTGCTCCTGGCCCCATGCGGACAGCTCACTTGGGCCGCTTTGCATGACTGCCGACCGGGGCTTGCGTTGCGCCTTCTGCCAACGATTTTTGCCCCTGGCCCCATCCGGACACCTCACTCGGGCCGCTTTGCAGGACTGCCAGGCAGCACCGATTTTCCCTGGGCCCATTGGGAAGCATCACGTCGGGCCCTTTGCAGTTTTTAATAGTATAGATAGATAGAGGAAGAGAAGAGATAGTACAGAGATAGAGATAGAGAAGAGATACAGATAGAGAAAAAAGGAATAGATGACTGGATCTTGATGTGTTTGTGGCAAGGTGCAGAATATCACAACCGATCTGTTTTTCTGCATTGCAGATTAAAACCCATCCAGATTCAGATGCTTGATTCAATCTTTTTTGCTAGTGTGATCTGGACAACAAGTGATCAAAAGGGCAACGGATCATTCACATAACAAAAAACAAAAAAAAAGAGAAGGGCAAACGGGCAAGAAAAGAACAACTAAGCGTTTCCTTTGTATGTTACGAAAAATAACTTATCCAGCCTAATAACTTCCAACTTCCACGAACTCTCTGAACGGACCATGACCCAATCAATGCACCTCCGATCGACCACTGAACAACAGCACAGGTGTCAACATTTTACCACTACAGCACCAGCAAGAGCAACTCACGAGACTTTCTTGCACTTCCCTTCTCCCTGCCAAGATCTGTGAGATAAACATTGCAAACATATCTGCTGCGCTATCTGAGGACCATGGCTCAGATACAGATGGCCGCTTGTCGGGATACACAAGAGCTTATACACAAAAAGGCTGCGTTTAACACTGTGCACCATCTTATAGAAATTGACATGACAGAACCTAGGTACCTATTATCTACCCCAGTCACGCAACACCAATGGACACCCTCAAACATGATACACAAAGCATCTCCCATTCTCACGACATCCGCATTGGCAAACCCCCTAGCCTTCTGAAATCTACATAATTGAAACACTTTGCACCTCCAGCGTCCCCGTTCCACCCGCCCCCCCCCGCTCTCTCTCTCTCTCTCTCTCTCTCTCTCTCTCTCTCTCTCTCTCTCTCCCCACCAGGTGCTCCGCTAAGCAGTCCTACAAATCCGGCACTACGATGTCTCGCGTACCTTTCGCTAACGACATGAAAGGGAACTGTTTTTCAACTGACGGCTTGCATTCGCAAACTTATAACTTAACTACAATGGAGCACATAACGAGTCACTAGACTTGCTAAAGCCTCTTCAGACCTCTTCTTTTATCATTTCTCCGTCTATCTGCCAATTTTGCAGTCGGTTCCCCACCTTTGGATTTCTTTGCACTAGGAGATGCAACCAAAGCCACAGAGGCACCTTCAACGCCGAAGCCCATAGCCACTGCAGAAAGATGCTGCTGAGACCCATCAGTGCCATCCGCTTTCGCAATCGGCAATGCCAAGGGCGCCTGTGGATGAGCCACTGCATTACTCTCCGCGGAGGTTGGTAAGAGGGAGGGTGTCAAGGGAGCAGCGGCGACTGCCATAGCTGCAGGAGCACTGAGGGCCTCAGCCACTGTTATCTTGTTCCTAGCCTTGGACGGCTTCATTGCATGAATGCTGGTCATCAGCCTCGCGTGCTTCGCATATCCCACATAGTCTTCCATCAGCATCTTCCCTGCTTCCTCATTGAGCGCCGATTCTGGGAATGGCTCGATCAACAGACAGCGAACAACCTGTATGTAGCACAGCACCAAACCAACAAATTTCAGGATAAATGGTAACCGAGGAAGCTTTCTTCCAAGAGAAAAAAAAAAGGGTCTTCACCCCCGACTAACAAGAGGGAAAGGAATCATATGGGGTTAGACCCTAATCTTCTATAATAATGCAGGTTGATCAATTCGTATGATTGAAAAAAAAAGAAACCAACCATGGGGCTCAAAGCGTAATGCAGGTAAGTCGTCCTTCAAATCTGGGAAAAGGAGAGCCCACATTTGCCCGCTTACACGCATAACGTTACATTTCTAGTCATTCTTAACGGATGTCAAAGAATGGCGTGAGCGAGAGCCGAGAGGAGTGTGAAAGAGGGGTGAATTTCCTGACATGAACATGGACATTCCCTTTCATTTTCGTCTCTAAGGGAAAAAAAAAAGAAGAAAAAAAGGCATCGAATGGCAGGCCACCATCCCCAGATGGATAAGACAATCCCCAGGGATCGAAGGCCTCCAGAGACGAAAGCCTCGGATCTGCCTGTGGGGATCTGAACAGGTCCAGAGGCCCCCAGCAAACAATGGGAACAGTGACGGCAAGGTAGGAACCACATGCACTGATTGCTCTCCTGTCTCTATGAGGGAGACTGGCAAAAGGCAAAAAGGAAAGTACAGTCCTTTGGGACATCCGTTAAAATTGGAACGATACAGAGAAAGAGAAGATTAGCTTGGCCCATGCGCAAGGATGACACGCATAAATCGAGAACTGGTCCCAAAAAAAGAAAAAAAAAAAAGGAGAACAGTTTTTTTTAGGATTCAATACAGGGCTGCCAAACAAAAAAAGGTTACTTGCTGGTTTGGCCTTGCAAAGTGGGGTCGCCCTTTTTTTTTAGGGTGCCACTCTGGTCGTTTACGTCGTTGACCTCCTCAGGATCCTCCGGATGAGATTGACACTCATCTGCCAGAAGATAAATTCGCAAGGAGCCCTTTTTTAAGGGCATGCAGTCAGCTGGCCCTTGTTGGTAACAGGTTCAACCCGAGAAAGGGCAGACCGTGGCTGGGACATGGAAAAACAATGGCGGTACCAGTTTCTCTACCGCGAAGCGCAGATCGTTGTTTGGAATCTCGTTACTTCCCTGCTGGATTTTTCTAGACCCAAAATCACGAGATTTAATGACGTTATTTTTCGCAAGGCGGCCCATTAACCATATGTCATTTTTTTTTCTACCTTGGCATCCGCAGAGGCATCCATAGGGCGTCTTTAATTATTGCATCTGAACTTTTTTTCCCAGCTGCGAGGAATGAGCCCTTGCAGGGCCCTTATCAGGCATGCACACGTTCTGGGCAGAGGCCCTCAGCAAGCCCCATGCCCGCCCTAAGTGAAGGCGGGCCTGAATATTCACCAGAGGCCAAAATTCGACATTTTCCATATGTGGGTACTCAGGCAGTTGCAGGACGCCAGTTGGTTGAGAGGAAGCATGAGCCTCCCCGTGCTGCACCGTACAGTTGAGCCCAGGCCGTGGTAGTGCGCCTGGGCACACACACACACACACACACACACACACACACACACACACACACAATGCAAGGCAGGTACATCACGAATTGGCTACGGGCCTATAAAAAAGCAGCATTGTCGACGTACATAGCCCGGATCCTGTGCAAATGCAGAAACCGCCCAAGTCTAGAAATACCGGCCGTGCCCGACTGTAAAGGGCCCAGGCACAGGCACTGGGGCCTGACCGGAAGCTACAGGAAGCTTCCCAGCCAGGCCACACTCGCAGCCAGACAGAGGCTGCCACTTCCATATAGGGAAGGAGGCGGCCAGGGGCGGGCATGATGACCCACGCAGGCAAATGAGGTCATGCTGCTGCGTTGCTGCGCGAGAGCCTGCGTGCTGCGTTAGTGGCCAGGGCGCATGCGGGCGCTTGAGAGGAGAGAGGGGCGCTGCTGGGGAGCGCGAGCAGCCATAGCCGGGCTGCAGGGCGCAAGGGGGTAAGAGGGCGATCGGTGGTCTTCAGGAAGGAGGCGAGTGTGGGTGGACATGGAAGTGATGAGGGGAGACGAGATACGTACCTGGTGCATGAGGGAAATCGTCTATGGTGTTGACGTCATGTGCATTCGCCTTCAAAGTCGAAGTGAGCCTGTTGCGTGAATGCGAATGTAGTAGGATAGGCGAGCAGTGTAGGCTGGGCACTGGGCGCCAGACAGAGAGGAGCGACATTGGATCCTGTGTTAGTGTGGCCTGAGGGCTTGAACATCTGCCCATTGGATCCTGTGTTAGTGTGGCCTGAGGGCTTGAACATTGCTCTTATTTGGATGGAATCTCGGTGCATTTGTGCTCTCTGCTTGTACATGACTACTTGGACATCTGTTTGATTTCGCAACTTGGCTTTCTGTATATCGTTCTCACTCGTATTCCTTGCACGACTGATCTTCAAATTTTCATTGCATCTGGTTTCTACTGCCCCGCTATGCTGCAACAAGCCACCATAGTCAGATGGCTGTTAGTTGTCAACGGTGAGGGTTCAATTAACTACTTCCCCACGCGCGTTATTTCTTATTTACAAGTTCACCGAGAATGAGTCGAGTCAGTTCTCATATATGAATCATCCTTCCGCCTTAAATGTCAAATAAGAGAGGCCTCTGCTTCCCGTTGCACCTTTGGCTCCACTCTGGTGATAGATGGGACGCGAAGCATCTGCTGGAATACAAATGCGGGTGCTGCCTCCAGCAAGCAGTCTCGGAGTTCGAGCGCCCACTTCGTTCGCTGGCCTTGAGTGTGCAACGGACTAACTCAAGTCCGTCTGCTGATTCACCTAGTTAGGTACTACTAGCCCTCTGTCCCATTCGACCTGAATGGTTCACCAGTTCCACCAAATGCTCTCATCCCAAAATGGGATTCCAACTGTCAGGTTGGGTCTTCGTAAGCAGCCTGGTGAACAAGAGGAGGGTCTCAGGTCTGCCCCCATTCACTGGGGCTCCTGCTACTGGTACAGAGCAACACTTGCCGGCAACACAGGCCGGCATTCGACACATGCACATGATGGCCAAACTCGCGAGAGACAAATGGCAGACCCTAATCACCGCCCAAAGGTAACGACCGACTCCAAGAGAAGAAAAATAGAGTTCAGACTGTTCAATGGGCAGGATTGGACATAGCCAGATCGAGTTTTCATAAGGTAGCTGCCATTTGAAAGTCAACTAGGGCTAAAAGCAGAAGGCATACTAGGATCTAGGAAGCATTGCGCTCGGCGGAAGCGCCCAGTAATACCACCGACTTTATCGCACTCTTCGAATGTCAGTGCCTGCCCCCTTCCTTTGTTGCAACCCTGGCCATGCACCCTACGGGGGCAAGTAAGGTCCCACTTGCGCGGATTAAGAGATACGGGCAGTAGATAACGAACATCAAACAGAAGTTCAACCTCGGCTTGACTTAGTTGGCTGGTCAAGCCCCTCTGCATGGGTTGCACAGGGCTTTAGCTGAGCCCTGGCCCAATGCGTCAACGCAGGATTGACTGGAACTTGTGACTCTTTTACGCTGCATTTTTGTTAAGGGAACGCTGGACCCGTTTTCCAGCCGGTGCTGCTCCCCACCAATAGACTGCAGCCATCTGTGGCGGGGTACCGCAGGGAACTGCTCTTATCAACTCCTGCAATATACCCCCCGGGGTGTTCCAAAAAAAATAAAAAAATATATCGGTCTCTTTGTCGGTGGGATCGGAACCTCGGCCCTGGGTTCCTCCAAAGCCATTCTCGGAGGACAATTGTGAGAATGCTTCCCATTGTTTCCACTTTTCCCCTGTGTGCGTTACCGTCTCGTGGCAAGCTTCCCATCGTTTCCTATCTCCAGTTAAATTGCCTGTTCACCTCTGGCTTTCATGAACCTCCTCCAGGGACAGTACCTTCTGGTTCACATCCCCCAAAGGACGACCTCCGGGCTCGCCGAGAAAGGATCTTTCTATTCCTCCCCGGTGTGTCTGAGGAGGATGCGTCTCCACTGCCGCCTGCATTCAATCTATCTCTATGCTTTCCCACTCACAGATCTCTGCAGCTAAACTGAGGGTTTCTTGAGGGCGACTAATGAGCAGGCCCCACTAGTGCTATGTTTGTGTATCAGGAACGTGGCCAGCTTTTTTACCATGTTCGTACCGTTTCCGAGTCACAAACATAGCACCAGTGGGGTCTGGTCAGGACCGGCAGGCATGTTCGACTGGACAACGTTCAAGTCTTTGAAGAGAGATGTGACGGTTGGATTGTCTTGATAAGAATCAGGCATCCTATATCAGGCACGGGCACTGAGACGCTTGACATTGGACATAGAGCTGTGGCACCTGCCTCTAAGTGCCAGAAACACAGGCTCATCTTTGCATTCGCTGCCGAGACCGCCGCATGCATGTGGCTGTCAGCACAAAGCTGCCACCGCTTTTCAGATTCGAGCACCCACTCACGCAAAAAAGGTCCTTGCAGATCAAATATTATTAAAGGTCCCCCAGTAGCCCTTTCACAGCCGATGCTGATCTTGCCACCTCCTCGGCATCTAGTACTGACAGCCATCTGCATGAGCTCTGCCGCCAACATCGTGCAGCAAACGTGCACTAAATAGTGCTACATTCGCTTGCTTTACAGCCGTGCACTACATAGTGCACTGCAGACAGCTATCTGCTACATCCACTAAACATCATGGGGCAAACGTTCCGTAAAGAGGCACAGCGGCTCCTTCACAGCTGCATCAGCTCTGCCGCCAAGATCGTGCAGCAAACGTGCACTAAATAGTGCTACATTCGCTCGCTTTACAGCCGTGCACTACATAGTGCACTGACGACAGCTATCCGCTACATCCACTAAACATCGTGGAGCAAACGTTCCGTAAAGAGGCACATCGGCTCCTTTACAGCCCCATTCGCTCGCTTTCACAAATCCACTGACCAGTTGATCATCCTAACGCCTCACCGCAGAGCGTAGCAACTGCGCTCACTGATCTCTAAGCAAGTTTGGGCTTCCACTGATTTGCTATGCTCGTTAATCTACAGTTTAGGCCCCATTTACGACCTTGAATGAATCAAAATAATAATGTATTCTGGATTACTCTCACGGAAACATCATTAGACCACAAGTACTTCCTGAAGTCGCGTAGCGTTAACTATACGCGATTTTAGGAAACGTACGGGCCACTACAGGAGCGCCCAAATTCATCCAACTAGCAACGTTTCTACTCTAATTTTTTCCGCGGCCGATAGCTGGGCCAAGTACTGGTGGTTAAGGTAGCGCGCCACACAGTCCTTCCAATTCCGCTCAGTACAGAAATCGAATAATCTCTTTATTCACACGTTTTCACCAACTGATTGAGTCAGTCCATCGTGATTTGACAGCGACCTTCACACAGGCTGGCAAGGACGGGGGCCATCTCGCGACCGTACTTCAAACGCCCACCCATCTTGCACCGATTCGGTTCGTATCCTGACGGAACCAGATGGATCCGAAGTACAAACATGCTAATCAGCACGTCATGACTTCGAATCCTGAGGGAATCAGATGGGATGCATTAAAGGTAACACGCTAACCCGATTTGAATTTAAAAAAAGAAGACACAAGAAAAGCAATCCGTCAACAACAAAGACGCCGTGAATCGTGGAATTCACGGTAGGCCGTATAACAATAAACAAACGACGACAAGGAAACCGTCTTGCATGAAGAAATTCAACAGCGTGGCCAAGTTAGTAAGAGGTACATCACATTCTCGAGTGGTATTTGAATTCAAAACACGTCCTTATCCTTTTCCCTTCTTTTCGCACATCATCATGATTTGAAAACTATAACAGTAGTTATAATGCACGTAACATTTACACTGCAAAATTGGTATTTGAATTCAGAACACACACTTCAGACCGCGTCGGCCTTTCACCAACCCAGTTGTGCAGAAGGCGTATCACGATCCAACGGTCATGAGGGTTGAACCGGCGGCACTCCATACTTGTATTTCTTTCGTTTTTGTTCTACCCGTCTTCCCCCGAATAGAACGTACGGTCATTACAGCCGTACTCGGTGCAACTTCCGGTCTAGATACAGCGATAACGACCGTACGATATATTATATATGCGGGTGACGAAGCTAGTACACACGGTCCCTCCCAACCGACCCCGTTTACTCTTCTGCACATCCAGCTGTGTACGATATAACGTCCCAAACACGAAATTGTGCTGCTGCTAGGTGGGAGTAAGTATCTCAAAACAATCCAATCCATCGCACAAACGAGTAGAGACCATTCATAATGTATTATGCCGAACGTTTCTTCGGGTAGAGCGCATTCAAACGAGTAGAGCACGTTCATTTACAGCGTTTCGGGACATTGTCAAGATTGGAACGATACAGAGAAGATTGATTAGCATGGGCCCTGCGAGGATGAGAAGCATGAGGAGGGGGGAAGAAATAAATTCGCAGCATACCAAAAGCACGTGCGTCAGGCCTAGATTAGACTTCCAGTCCTTCTTCAAAGTGTTCACGCAGATTTCGCCGTTCTTCGCGATATTCGGATGGAATATTCTTGTCAAGAAGTAACCTGTATACATAGAATAGAGAGAGTCGCCATCGCCAATGAATGCTTAGCCCATCATCATTTACGAAAACGACGAATGAGCATTTATCTAACAATCCCCACACATTTCCGCATCTTCGACCACCCCCATGTTGGCCAACGGAAAAACACAGCTGCACTCAAAAAACATCACAGGCGGGAAAAATAAATTCGACTTATGAGAAACCCAGCGAAAAACAGCTGCAAGTCAAAAGAAGGAAGCCGAACTGATATCAGCGGAATCCCAACAACCGCTAATGCACAAGGATGCGAGCAGCAGTATGACGCGACGGACAGAACCATCACCTCCAACCAACCAGACGAGGATCATCAGATGATTGTGTACGTCCTCTTCCCACTTGTTATAAAATCCACCCGACAGCAATTCCAGCCCGGGCCAAGCGACTACCGTACTGACTTCCGCCGAGACACAACGCACCCTCTTCAGCGTACACACGCAATTCATCCGGTCCGATACACTCGTGACGAGGGCCCGTCGGGTTCGGGGGAAGTAGCAGATAACGACAATTCGATTATATCACCAGCAGTGCTTGAGCAGCCCGATCGCTGTCAATCCACGCATCCCGAATGGAGACGCTTTTTTTTTTTTTACTGGGTTCCATAACCCTTCGGGACGCCACCCCCGCGGGCATATAATGAACCCCCGCAAAAATTGGCCAGGCGCAGCGGAGAAAGGACCGCGCGCGCGCTGACCACAGGTAAGTACAACCGAATGAGAGATGCTAAGGCCGCCTATTTCGTTTTCGCCAGAACTCTAGCGATTTCACACCGGTACAAGCCATTACACCTCGGGCTGGTTTTCCTTTCCTTTGTTGAAGGCCCAGATAGTTCGTACCCGCACTACCGGTAGGTCACGCTGTTCTCCTCCGATCATCCCAAGCAGGGCTGCGACAGAAAGAAGCCCACGCGCCATCCGTGTCTGGATTGACGACTGAAAACCGATTGCAGCTGACATCTCTTCAGCATTTCTCGTTCAATGCTTGCACAAAAGCCGCCCCTCGAACTCTGAGAATTAAACTCTGTAGTTCAATGACAGTTCAAAGGCTGCCCATCCTCCTTGGAACTCCGTAGCTAAAGACGTCGCAACGTCAGAACAGACTTAGGAACGAGCAGCAAAAGCTCCACCTCGCAATGAATACCCCTCATCACCCTGGATGACTCTTAGGGGCCACACCTCGTAAGCACCATCGTTGACGAAAACACCCTCCAGACTGCATTCGTCGTATCGGCCCGGCCTCGGTAGGGTCTGAAACCCGCTAGACAGATCGACGGAAAGGTATCTCTCCTCAATCAATTCAAGGCAACAAACTCAATTGATGGGCAGCGGACGACTTAACAGATTTCTCATCCTTCCGCTGACAGCCATTCGACCAAACACTCCCCTTCCTTGGCCCCCTCACATTCAGGCTCTCACTTGCTGCCCCCCTTTCAGACACCCCCCCCCTTAGACGTTCAGTATACGAACCAATGCAGACAGGACTAATCGCGACTGACTCTATGATTCCAATTGGTCGGGGTCAAAGAGAATTAATAACTGGAGATCGCCGAACTGTAGGCATTAATAGTGTTTCCATGCATGAGCTAGTAGATCAGAACAGAACGGACAAGTTGATCGATGCCACCTCCAAGACATTTCCAAAATGATTCGGAGGCTCCGCCATTCCGCTACCGGTAGTACTTAACCGTGGTCTGACCACCTGCCAAAAGCAAGCATTACCTTTGGGGGGAGATGTCGGGAAGTCGTGCGGAAGCACCAACTTCATCTTGAATAAGCCACCCTCGTAGGGAGTTCCCGCTGAAGAACACGTAGATCAAGGATCCACAACCAAAACGAAGAGAAAAGGCACACAACAGACGATGAAACCCAACTATTCAATAACAACGAACGATCGGTGCATCGAGAGATGGCACCCGCTATGCAGGAACCGAAATCCATTGCGAACAGGGAACAAACTATAAGCGCAGAGAAACACAGCCCTCTTTAGACCGAGAACCGTCAAATAAACAACGCTCTCGCTTCCTCTTCAACAGAAGTTCACTTCCAAGAAGACAAACCCAAGTAAAAACAGAGATTCATAATGCCCTACCTAGTGCAGCACCACATCTCACCATCAACCCCTTCCATCTTCATCCCACAAGTCGCAGTCCACGACAGAGTTCGAAGCCCGAATCATACACCAACTAGAGCAAACCCCAAGGAGAAAACCTCACGCACTATTATTGACAGTGCTTTCTTTTGCTGCGATGCACAGACAAGTGTCAACTGAAATCGAAAAAAGAAACAAGCGCGCTCTGTCGCGAACGGCGAATGGCGTGGCATTGGTTACTTTTGCACAAAGAAATTGGCCATGAAGAGATTGAGGAGAGGAGAAACGCCCCATCACTCACGGCCTATGAAGAACAGACGAAGCTTGCTTCTCGCTTGAGCCAAGAGGCACACGTTCCGACTGCCAGAACAGCAAGAGGGTAAATTTCCAGGCTGGTCAGCATTTCCCGCGAAGGCCAGTGCGGGTGTGCCTTACCGTACAGAATAGAGAACAAGGGAGTGTGCTGATGAACAGCGGTACTTGCTGATGTGAGAAGACACGTATGCCCACAAGGGAAGTTACATCCAACAGCCGGTGAGTCGGCCTCTTTTCTCAGCTGCACGAGTTTTCACCGCAGCAAGGGAACACATACAGAGGCCAGCACTTCAACCGAGGAAAGCGGCGCCTCCACGTCTTTTACGATTTGAAAATACATATTTCAATTCTTACATATTGCTCTTCGCGCACACAAATCGCTCTCTCGTGACATCAACTTCCCTCCTCACTTTTTCTGCCACGCGAGCGCCGGATCGTGACGCCCAGCCACAGTTTCTTCCAGGCTGAGGGTATACCGCCGCTGCTATATACGAAAAAAACAGAGAGCAGACATACAATTGCATTGATAAACGACGCATCGCACAGGGGAAAGAGGCCCAACGACCGGGCGCGCGTAAATCATGCCTTTAGCACAACGGGCACGAATACACCTTACGTACGAATACTCCGACGTGCTTCCGCCCAGGAAAGCATGACCAGATTCGTAGTCCGATCAAGCAAGGGGGAGCAGAACATGGAATTGTTAGAACGGCCAGCCAACGGAAACCACACCGTAGAGCCGCGTAGTACAAACTGAATGGACATTTTTCACAGAATGCAGGAAGGAGGACGGACAAAAATATGCAGTCTACAGAAGAGTCCGCTCTTTTCTCGCTATTTTTGGACGCTAAAGGCAAGAAAGAAAGAATTCCATACCCGGGCCATCGATTTCCGCATGGATGTTGGCGAAGTTGTCATCGTTGAGGTAGACTCGGATGCCCTCCGGCGGAGACTCGTCCAACGTGCGAAGCTCCCGCGCCAGTTCCTTGATTACCTTCGGCGTTAAGTTCTCATTCGCTGCCTGCTGCCCTCCAGCACCGTTTCATTCCACAGTTGCATAACGACCATCCATCCATGTAGAGCAAAGAACACTTCGTCATCCACATAAACCACACAAGCTTTTAATGCAAGTCCATCGACCAAAGCATAATAACCCAAGACCACCACTCCATCTTGAAACACGGGCCCGAAAATTCTTTCAACGATATACGAAAACAGTTCACGTTTGCGCTCTAAACAACTTACAATTTTTCGACCCGCCACCCACCATCAGAAAAATGAAGTGTGTCCATTTCGGGCATATGTATGAACATATACATAAATATATCGTCAATAAATACAATATAAATCGGTACATACGCAGATATATATGTAGGCAACATATAAACATCTATATCGTCACAGAGTATCGGAGCGCAAAGGCGAAAAAAAAAAACAGAAAAGGAAAGGAAGGAAGGAAAGCTCCGCCTGTTCATCACCGCTTACGTACAAGACCGGCCACGTGGATGATGGTTAAGCACCGGCTGCCCCCATCCCCGTGTATCACAAGGACCCACTTGCACGCAGCCAAAAGATAAAGAGGTAAAGAAAAGGAGGAAACCAAACCTCACTTGTAGGACAGATAAAGCTTTCGACACTACCAACAGATACGGAGTTACACAACAATCCAAATATAATCAAAAGTAAAAGAAACGGAACCACAACAGAGGGCCCGGAATATATAGATGCCATTCCACATCAGAGAGAAATGGCCGACAAAAGATAAAATAAAAAATAAAAAAATAAAACAAAAGAACGTAGGTAAAATCTGCCAAAAGGAAGAGGATGCGCCTGCCAGTACAGGCCCGACGCTAGCCGCATCATCTGCAAGAGCAGAGAGCTAGCAACGTCGGAGAATACATCGTCACACAGTGTATCGGAGCGCAAAGGCGAAAAAAAACAAAACGAAAAGGAAAGAAGTATATATCATCAAACAGAGGTGCCCGGTAAACCGTAGGCAGAGAGGGAGAAGAGGACAACAAACGAGGGGCTGTGACAAACTGTTTCGTCGGAGTTTCACTGACTCGTCAGGAGGCTGAACCCTCAACAGTCTGCAGAATCCCCTAACTGATTACACTAAGTGATAATCCACCTTAACCCCGGTTGTGGTTAAGCTTGAACGACTGCCCGACAACTGGTACCCTGAGGTGGGCACCAACCACTGCCCTCAAGGTACCTGTGACGAAAATCAAAGCAGACTATCACTCACCCACACGAGATGGAAAACTCTACAGAATGTCGGTTCACAGACCATCACAAGCCAGCAAAACACCCACGAAACAAAGAAAGGTCTGTCACAGGCAAGAAATACACTCCAGACACGCCACTGCCACTAGAGCCACATCATGGCCGCGTAGTGACGGCCCCGACCWCTGCCGCTCGACCTGACCGGAGAAAACCGTAGCAGGGTGCTAGCGAAGTCGTGGTATATATCGTCAAACAGCTGCCCGGTAAACCGTACGTAGGCAGAGAGCGAGAAGAGGACAACAACGAGGGGCTGTGCCAAGCAGTTTCGTCAAAGTTATATGTGTGTCTACATATTCTTGTGACAATATATATACATAATATCTCTTCCTGATGAGTCGGCGTCACGGCCCCTCGTTTGTTGTCCCCCCTGTCTGCCTGCGGTCCACCGGGCAGTTCTCTATGCCGTCGTATCGTGTATACATATGTCACTGATTGCGACGCGCGTCGCCCTCATGTATCCACCAGCTGCCGCTGGCGACATTCGATTCGCAGTATGTGTACTCTGTCACATACTTAGTGCAGTGTGAAAAGGACTTATTTCGCGACACAGCGTAATGTCGGTGGCGATCAGTGACGGGTCTCGAGCGGGAGAACACTCGGAATTCCAAAAAGGGGAGGACTCACAGCGTTTTACTGTAAAAAAATTCGGTGGATGGACGAACAGGAAAAATGTGAGTCGGTGCGACTAGGGTTTGGTTGTGTCCGCAGTAGGCACGCGGTTTAAGGACACTCCCGCACTTTATTGCGAAGAAGCGAATGGGAGTGAGCCATCACGCATCCTCAATCATGACATCCTCTGGACAGTGCAGGTTCTCTCTACCTAAATGAGGGGCGGGGGGAGCATTTTTGAGTGGATCGACGAAGAGGAAAAATGTGAGACGGTGCGATTAGGGTTTGGTTGTATCTGCAGTAGGCACGCGGTTTACGACATTCCGGCACTTCATTGTGAAGAAGTGAATGGGACCGAGTCATCACGCATCATCAATCATGACATCCTCCGGACAGTGCAAGTCCTCTCTACCTGAACGAGAGGGAAACCTCATTTTCGCTATGACAGCTGTTCGATACTGGAGCGCAAGCCCAAATGCATATCTCCAGCGTTGAGGCCCATGATACAATCAATCCCGTTGAATCTCAGCCCGTGCCAATTCCAAATTTCATATTCTACTTCAGGACTTCAGAAAGAACCAAAAGAACCTCCTTCTGAGGTACCCAGAAAAAGATGAGAAGGGGGGGGGGGGGGAGGAACGCATCTGCGCCACAGATGACTACCAAAACCACAGCAATTCTCAACTGCTGCTCCGACGTCTCTTCCTCAAACAAAAGGACTCTGGAAACAATGAGGTTTATGGCCTTCAAACGTGGGATGAGCTAAATTTCGGCACCGAGCAATCTGCCCAAAGAAGCCAAACTGATGCATAACAGACCGAGAGAAAGCGGGAGAGGCAAAGCGCCTCGCCGTGCGCATCCTCGCAAGCGGAAGAGCACCAACATCAGACAAGGCCAGACAAGCACGCCCGCTGGCGGAAATAGGGTTAGACTGGACGCAGATCGAGGAAAAGACACACATCATCATCATCATCATCATCATCATCACCACCACCACCACCATGATCATCATCAGTACAGGAAATGATACCTACCATTTTCGGGGAAACGAAAAACAAGCCTGACGCTTCCGCGCTAGAGCTGGCGACTTCACCACCACAACTCGGAACTCTCCAACCGACTCTCCCGTCTCCTGAATCGCAAGGGCCCGCGCTTCCGCACCTGAAATTCCACTTCACGTCCTATTTACACTCAAGCGATCGCCGCCGAAGCCCACATCCGTACCTCTGCAGCGAAAGAGGAGCTCCGCCAATGCGCACCTAACTCCTCGCACCCCCAGCAGGAGGATGCGATGTAGCTGGCAAAGTCATCGATTTACAAGGACAGCACTGTGATTGTGGATCTACCATTACTATGATCGCACCGTTTAAAACTTGCGAAGTTTCCTTAGCGATACTTCTAGCTGCCAGAGGGTCCGACGTTGTCGGTAGTTAACCATGCCCACCCCCACTCTACTTGCGCTTCGAGTAGTGAATTGAATGCACGCAAGTCTCGGGACGCAGAGCTTGGCACTGCCTCTGATCAAACGCAAATGTTTCCTTCAGCGTTACCAACAAACTGCTAGAAAGTCGGCCTCGTAAATCATGACAGAGAGGAGGAGGAGGAGGACAATGACTTGCGCTGGCGAGAACAGACGAGGCCGGCGACGCGCGACGAGTCATCAGCACTTGAAAACCAGGTCGTATAAAACAGCAAGCAGCTAACCGGAAAGACAAGCGAATTGAACAAGCAGACAACAAGGATATATATAGGAGAATGATACTCATAGATGGTGAAACCAAAATTATGCAAAAGATCGAGAATGAGGAGAGATGAAGGTAGGTAAGACGTTCGAGGTTTGGCCGAAGGAGTAACGACAGGATCTGAGAGGGAGGAAAAGAGAAGCAGATGATGGCAGCGCCGGCAGCAACAAGAGAATCAGAGAGTGAACAATAATGTGGTTTAGGTGACACCACTATCCGATTCAGTGCTTAAGAACCTCTCCCCGCTATTCGCCTACGACGAAGTTCCATTACACACACAATTTGAGAAACCCAGGCACCCACCTACAATCCACCGATGGAGAGGCCCATAGATCTACCTACATGCCATCTACAAACGCCACCGGGTAAGAAGGGGAAGGTGGACACGACCACCCCGGGCGTCCCCGCTCTCTCTCTCTCTCTCTCTCACACACACACACACACACACACACACACACGCACACACACACAGAGACACACACACGCGCGTGCGCGCGCGTGCGCGCGCACGCCCGCACGCACGAACGGAGTGTTGATCAGTTATCAGCTGTGCAAACCTGACCGCAGGTGGCTATACGATTGTAGTACAAACACTCCTGGATGATCAGTTGTTACCCCGCGAGGCCGTGCCTAAACTGAAGCGGACGTGCAGAGGTGACGAGGGGCAAGAGACCACAGAGGAGAAGGAGCGCGCGGGCCAACGTTTCGGCCGTTCACTGCCGCAACTAACTTGTCTTTGAAAAAAAGGAGCGAGGAGAGAGAGAGAGAGAGAGAGAGAGAGAGAGAGAGAGAGAGAGAGAGAGAGAAAGGGTGAGGGAGAGGGAGAGGGCGAGAGACGGGAGTACAAACAAACGTCTCTGCTGTCGTGCAGAACGGCAGGCTGATATGAAAAAACACGCAGAGGAAATTTGAATTCGCCGGGGACGTCCGGTAGCCAGCCAGCGCAGCAGCGCCGACGACGGCCAGATACCCCCTTTCACCCAATCCCCTCTCCCCCCCGTTCCCCCTCACCCCCTCCCCTCTCCGCCCCCTCCCCTGCGATCTATAAGTTCCCGCCCTCTGTGCACCCGCCTCGCCTTCGGCTCCTGTGTGGTTCCGCGTCCCCGTCCTTTCTGCGCGTCCTGCGGGCAGTCCTGGTCCTGCCCGCGGGCTTTGGATCGACCCTGAATTTTCCACAAATCTCCCCGCACCTCCTCTAAGGGCATACACTAGGACTTTTTTGTCTCAGCTCTGGACGTGATTGCTGTCAGATGCGTCCAGGTTCTGCCGTAATTGCGGTTAGATACATTTGGAAAAATGCTCGTGTGAGTATGCCCTACCTTCCTTGTGCGACGTCCTCAAGGCTATCCTGGTCCAGCGCGCGGGCCGTCGTCTGGTCCGAACCGCCTGGCTTTCAGCCGCCGCCGCGCTGCGCAGGGCTTCCCTTACCGCCTGCAAAGCTGGTCCAGAGGAACGGCGACAAGTAAACAGGCGGGCCCCACTGGCTAGGAAATCATGAACACACCCAGACGTACGGCTATGTTCGTTCATGGTTTCCAAGCTTGAACCTAGCGCCCGGTAGGGCCTGACCCTAAGCTTTCCCTCCAGAACGACTCCAGCTAGGAAACGAAGGCAGCCTGCCACGAGCGCCGCGAGGCAGCAAAGAGGGCCCATCGTACCAACTGGCCTAGCTCAGTCGCTACACCAGTGAACTGTTCAAATATTGACTTACCGTGAGGGGACGGGTGCGCAGCCCGTAGTTTCTGTTGATGTTGTTTGTCGTGTTCGCTATACACTGTGTGAGTGTGGTACTCCAAAGAGTGTGCCTGTATGTGTGGTACTCCAAGAGTGTGTGTGTGTGTGTGTGTGGTACTCCAGGAGTGTGTGTGTGTGTGTGGTACTCCAAGAGTGTGTGTGTGTGTGTGTGTGTGTCTCCAAAAGTGTGTGTGTGTGTGTGTGCCTGTGTACTCGCGTGTGTGTGTATGTGAGAGTGTGTGCACATGCCTTTGGTTTGATTGATGAAAAAAGAAAGGAGCAAAGCAATGAGTTTTTTTTCAATTTTAAAAAAATCAAATTTGTGTTTGACTCATCTGCATGGGAGTGTTTTACAATGTTCACGCGCGTGCCTGCGCGCACGCGCGCGAAAGAGAGAGAGAGAGAGAGAGAGGGAGAGAGAGAGAGAGAGAGAGAGAGAGAGAGAGAGAGAGAGAGAGAGAGAGAGAGAGAGAGAGGGAGGGAGGGAGGCCCATTCTAATTGAAACATGAGCACGCACGCAGGCGCGTGCGTGTGTGTGTGTGTGTGTGTGTGTGTGTGTGTCAATCATATCCCATGGCAAATCATGCCATGCACCCCATACTAATTATGGTACACTCCAGCCCGCTCGTAACTAAACTAACGATAAATGTTTGCCACTTGTTACTTATGAAGCTTTCTAAAACATACGTAGCTTGTTGCATCCATTCCTTACAGCCCCAAGCACATGCAAAATCGATCAGGAGTTCAATTGCCAATCAATACTTCCGGTGCGGAAATCAATGCAATCCAGCGAGCATCCAGATGCATCCATAGGTAGTACACCAGCAGCTAATAACAAAAGTACATCAATGTTTGAGGCACATATTATTAGTAGGCAATGTATAAAGAAGAGAGGGGAGGGAAACTTCTAGAAAGTTTATCCGAAAAGAACCATGCATCTATAATCTACGTTAATTGAGATGGGGGCAAAAACTTTAATAGATGGGTGAAACGGAGGAGATAAGAGGATAAAAATCAGGTTGGCTCATATATATGCGAGACAAACCGAGATTGTTGCCAGAAGGAAATCAAGATTTAAATGACGGATCATTTACGAAGAATTAATTCCTTTGAAGTACGCAGTAATCGAAAGAATCCAGAACCAGACCAAAATAATAATCCAAGCCGCGTCTCAAATCCCTTCCCTTTCTTGCTTCAAAAGTCCCGGAGCATATCCTTGTACAATTTCTTCGTTACTCTTCATCCAAGCACTTACATCCCTCTCCATTTCTATATAACTCAACAATAGGTCATATATCCTCCGCATCCCGCTCCTATGATTACTTCCCCATTAAATGATACTTATCCCTCCTCCTCTCTACTTCTTTTTTTAATAGTTCCCTTTCCTAAACTCCCCCCAATCACCATCGAACAAAAACCAAAAAATTGTTAATCGGCAAGGTCCCGTATGGTGGTAACTAGGTAGCATGGCGAAGGGTGACTCGGTGGCTCAAGATAGATACATGCGCTGGCAGGACGGGTGTGGCGTCCCCAAAGAGTTTTTTTGTCATCGCCACAGATCTGGATCGTCAGAGACTTTAACATACAAACAGCCATGGCCCACATGCAAGTCTAGAGTGGAACGAGGATGGTATACCGCTTTCTCTGCCACTTGTGCTTCTCCTTCAGCATTTGGTGTGAGCGATAAGTCCTCATCAACTCCAGTGGAAAAGTCTCAGTCCACCGTAATCACCCATACCTCTTCCGAATCACTTATTATCGCTAGCAGTTTGAAATAACATTGCTCAACCAATTCGCAATTCACTCGCATACTCAAATAGGCAACTGCGAAATAGATATATACAGGTAGGGAGGGATCATGAATGGTATCAGGGGTGAATGAATTGTTTTCGTTATCAATTGGGATTGCTTGTTGACGTTTACCCGCTCGATGTTACCAAAGGCTGGCCGCCTGTTTTTCTTAGTCTAGCTCGTTAATAATATATTTATCCAGATAATGTTGAACTGGCGGTATCCCATACCTACCTTAGTTGTTGTTCGTGGTTTATTCGCATTTTTCATAGTTTTGCGGATTTTCGTCACGTTTGGCACGTAGGATTGTTGCATTGTTTTTTTGTCTTGTGGTCCGGGTTCGAGACTTAGTTCCCCCCTTTTTTTAACAGATCCCCAAAAGGTGCAGCAGGTAGGTTCAGGTTCGGTATCAGGTTGCTTCCAGTTTCAAGTCGTGAGCGTTCTTGGTTTATCCCAATAACCCGGTCTCGATCTTGTCCCGTGGTTTCTTTTCAATGGCCTCAATGTTAGGGTCTTGTCTTGTATCGTGTCTGTTGGTGCAGTGGGTGAGTATGGGGTTCGATGCCCAGATCAAGTACAGGATCGAGGCTCGCCTTTGGATGATTTCGTTACACATACCTTTAAGATATCTTTTTCTGTATGAGTTTTTGTGACACAACTGATATGGGGTACCTGACTTCTGCCTCCTTCGTTACTTGTTCATGCAACCTTTTTCTCGTGAATATTTGCATAAATTGCTTGCGTGTTTGTGTGTGTATGTCCCTCCCTCGTCTCTCCAAATAAAAGTTGCTTGGAACAGGTATCCAAGAGGGTACCTGTCCGAGACAGGTCCCTCTTCGGATACCAATTCATAGCACATACCCCACATACACACATATATGCATATCAACGATCAGCGTAGATATTTGTGGGTTCTTAATTCATCCTATACATGTTCAACTGGGCACCTGGTGGGTTAAAACTTATGTGGCTCCTTCAAGACATTTCTCACGATCCCCCAACACCGTCACGAGTTGAAGTCGTTGTCAACCATTCTTTGCACAACCTTTTGATTTTATTAACCGCATATCTTAGTTCAAAGCAAAGAATATAGATCATAATTACTTGTATAATTACAATCGCGATAAATTGTTTAATCCGTCGGTTAGAGTTGAATTTAATATATCTGTGCGCTTCCAATTTCGTTTCTTCGGTTTTATCATATTTGTAAATGCGGAATTCGCCTTCCTTGGATGTTACATCCAATATGAGATTAAGGAATGTACTATTGTTGGTGTGTTCAGAAAGTTCATTGCTTTGTTTCTTGATCATAATGAATTTCGTTGGGTAAAGCTATATTTGGTCATGGTTATCCTACATATGATTTGGACTAAAAAAGTCCCCGATGATCCCATTGTCCAGTGCATTTAAGTCATCCATATACCTGAATGTGTGTTGGAAGGAGGGTATCAGATGTCGATTACCTTATTCCAAAAGGCGCATCATACAGTTGAATTCATATTTGAACAAGAAACAGTTGCACAAAATAGGGGAGTACGAGAGACCCATAGAGATTTCATTTTTCTGCCTCCATACCCTTCCCCCAAACTGTATGAAGTTTGTATTGGCTAGCCATCTGTTCATTTCAATCAGCTAGTTTTGGTTGATTGTACATTAATTCTCTGAGTCCTGAATTTCGTCAGTCTATTTTGCCTTGTATTTCTCGGTATTCATTTTTTTTTATCTTTATATATTCATGTCGATTATTTTTTTTCTTATTCTGAAACTTTTTTTTTTATTGTAAATGCAAGAGCGGTTATCAGCCCATGCTCAGAGCCCTCCGTGGGGATGGTTTTAAAGCAGCGACCGATGTCTGTCGAGAAAATCGAGTGCACTTTCTGCGGGATATTCAGACAATAGTCGTTTACGGAATCCACATGTCACCGAAGATTAACATTTACGTTGTGGAGGTTCCTAACACATTTAATATTTTTTATATGTAAAAAATCGATTGAAATTTGATCCGACTTCAACTTTAATAGACTTTGTTTATAAAAAAAAAAGTTATGTTCGCTTCGCGTTTGGTCGTTACTTTTATTTCGCTTTTTTGCAATCTTTATTATCTAGTCGAGAAAAAACTCATACAGTGATTAGGTCGTTGAAAGTAGCTTCTGTTTATCAAAGTGTTTTTTTTATTGCACAAGAAATATGCAACAATTTGGAACAAATAACCTCATGCATGATGAATGACTCCAATCGGGAAGTCGCCCGATATCATACAGTTACGATTCTGACGAGTCTCTTTAAGTGTCTCCAACCACTCCGGCCAGACCTTTCTGCTCAAGCGAGCCTCTATGAAGAAATGTGGCCCAAAAGACCGAGCTGAAAGTCTGGATTTCGGAACCTGGTTACCAGCCATTGCGTGTCATTGGTTTATCATAGAGACGATTTCGGACAAAAAAAACTCTCATGGTGTGACGGACAATTTGTACAAGGCCTTAGTACATATTCACCGTGGCATGCTGATCCACAATTACTAGTGATTCCAACTTCATGTTCTCGAGTTGCAAATAACAATCCGATAATTTTGATTTTGACACATTGAATCTGCACCTCTTCACTTACAAGTTTCAAGGCAAGGGCACACATTACAACAACATGGGATAATAGACATTGATTAACACTTGTGATCTATCTGAGTTTTTTTTTTTTTTACTTTTGTAATTGACTATCAAGTAGGGGATCTTAAAGGGTCCCAGGGGTTGGTTATTCATATTCTCATTCTTAATAGTTGTAACAATTTCCCTTGCATCAGACCCCAAAGCTTTAAACTCAACACTGTTTAATCTATTCAGTGTCAATGGGCTTATGAAATCCTTACAAATTATTACCGTTGTGTTGGAGGTTTTATCCATACATGAAGAACAAAAAAAAAGGTCTAGTAATGAACTTCACTTCATGTACCAGGTGAAAAACTTGCAGATCTACGTACTTTAATGAGTGACAACGGAAAAGATTCCTAGAATTAAATAATCATTCTATAGTGAAATTACATTCTAAATTTAAAATTTCCATTCCATCTTAAAAAATGTCATTCCAATTTTAAAATTCATCGTCTTACCTAAAAAATTTCCTTCCAATAATGGGGTATCCCTTCTTATTTGAACTGCATGCTAGAGATGGAATGAAAGTGTGGACGAGTTCATGAAATATTTTAATTGGACTGTCATTCTAAGTAAGGATTTTCAGTCATAAATAGGTTAATCCAATCTAAATTAGAAGATATTTCTTGTAGTGGAATGAAAGTTTAATTACAACATTTCATAAACTCGTCCAGACTTTCATTCCATCTTGAACAAATAGATGTAGTTGGAAGGGAAAACTCATATTTAGACGAGATCTTATCAAATAAAACTGGAAATTTTAGAATTGGACGAATATTGGAATGATCATTTATAAATATGAAGGATTTTTTTTTTATGGAATGTTTTTTCAACTTTCATTTCTTGTGGAATTTTTTCTGTTGGATGTATATCCCTGTAATCTATGAATTTAGACATGCAGTAATTCCTCAGTCGTTTCCTTATTAGTTTCAATCGCAGATGTTTCACTTCATTCACTTCGCCTATTAGTTCCTCCGTCTGGCCCCACTGATTAAACACTTCTTTCATCGCCCCCTCCACATTCAGTTTATCCAAGAGAATGTAATTCAACTTATAGGATAATAGTTGTCCAAGGAGTGGGAGTTGGGTAATCGAGTAATCAGTAGTAATAACGTGTATAGGTGACAGATCCTGCATATCCCTGTTGAGGATGCTTGTGGAAGTCAGATTAAGAAACCTTTCAAGTTTGAATCGCTAGGCTGTGAATTTGCAGTCTGCTTTCTTCTGTTGCCACTCCTCCAATATGAAATCTATGAAAACTTCAGCTGGTTTGTGGAGTGTTCTAGCAATAAATTTATTGTACGTCCATCCAATCGTAATGTTTTCGATCCAACTTACCACTTCCATACCAATTATTGACCCCAATAGTATTGAGAAAACGGCTCGAATGGAGATGACTTTCATGAGCCTGCTCACGTATCTGACACGCAGGATGTTCCTACGCTGATCCCCTGCGCCTTTGCACCACTTACGTCTTCCATTGGGGCCGATGATTACCTCACATTAGAAGTCCCGCAATACGGGGGCACAAACAAAATCACTCCTTCGACTCTAAGTGTCAGGTAAGTGCTTGGAGGTGGAGGTAGCGAAGAAAGACATAGAAGGACAGGGGTGGAAGGGAATGTGTCATTTCGCTTACTTTTTATGCGCCGATTGGAAAGGAGGAGAGAGGATGGATAAGGAAGTAAAAGGTGAAAAAATGTTTGTCATTGGTGGAAAGATTCTTTCTTATTTCTTGGTTCAACTCCGCTGTCAATCATCCGCATCGTCCTTTCTCTTCTTGGAGGTTGTGGTAGCCAACATATTTGTATGTCGCTTAATGTGCGAGTTGTAGTCCGTATTGGTTCCGATGAGTCCATTCAATGCATAGAAGCACTGCCCTCCCGTGTCAGATCCTCGGTATAGTGGGCGGATGATTGTTGATGTCGTATTCGCCATGGATCTCCTCGTTCCTGGCTATAGTATGTCATCTTCTTCACAAGGGAAAACATATTTCCCTATCCGACCCCACAGCAAGACAAAACAATCGATTCATCCCTCCTCCGTTGTGCCGGACCCGTCAGGATGGTGGTCCGTCAGGATGGACAAGAGGGTTGAGGAAGGACGAGGTGGAGATGGAGCTGGAAGGGACAACGCAACTCCGACGCAGACTCAAGACGACACATACTCCAGCAAGTCCAAAGTGAAGAATGATCTGAAAAACAAACAACTGGGGTATACCCCCAGTGGACTGACTGGACTGGACTGAACTGGACTGGCCTGGTACGGATAGTGGTACCGGGCAAGACTGGAGTGGATTGGAACTGCACACGGCCTGGTCCCACAGGCTGAACTGACAAATAGTCGAATAGGCCCTGACTGTAGGCCAAGGCAGATGGAGGTCCGCTGCACGATTCTCAGACCTGTAATGGATCACAAGAGCCATAAACACGCTATCCGCAAAAGCAACAGAACTTTGCAATAAAGAAAGCTGAGAATTATAGGATGCGGAACACACTCCATGCAGAGTCCATGCGATGCAGCCTAAGCTACATAATGTCAAATGAAAAACAAATGTCTGGTATACACATCCTAACTAACAACAGAAGATGAAATGTAGCATGATACAATCCTAAAGTCTTAGAGGCAATGGCCTCAGTGCTGAAAGAAAAAAAAAAAAAATGTCACAAAATAGTATCACGTGGCTTAACCACTAAGAGTGGGATGGTCTCAGAGGGGGTGAATGCGGCCTAAGAATCGGAACTCCTAAGGGAAGTCACACACGAAGGTGGGATAGGTCGCCAGACTCAAGGTGGGAGAGTGGTAGCGAAACAAAACCAATGACCCGAACAAATAGACCACTAAGGCGGGTAATACTCGACAAAAGAATGACGCCATGCAAGGTCGACCATAAAAAAGGGAGTCTGGAATAGCATGGAGATATGCCTAACTGAAGGCATGCAAGGGCCGATACTAGGGTGATGAGGGCAGTGGGTGAGAGAAACATGCACACAACTCACCGACTGGGGGAGGGAGTTAGATCTGGGAGCAAGAAAACCAAGATAACGCTACAGTCCCAATGCCTATGCGATACCAAGGGAGATCCCAACTCAGAGAGACCTAGCTAAGTGAAAACCATCATGCGACACATGCAAGGGGATATACAGGGTAGGGTGGTGACGTGAAGTAGTCACGTCCAAAGTGGATGAAGCCGATAAGGTAGCTGAAGTCATCGAGATGGTCGATGAAGTAGCAATCGAGTCGATGTCGAAGCAGAGCCGCAAAACGTTGACATCCTGAAGAAGCTGATGATGGAGTACCTGATGGTGTGAGTAGGTAGAGAGATAGTAGGTGATCAAAGTCTGAATCATAGAGACGCCGAGGGCGTCGACGAGTGCGTTGTGGACGAGCAGAGGCGTCCGTCTGCTGCTGAAGAACGACCTAAGAGGGAGAGGGCTCGTCCTTAGCGATCTCCTCCTCCGCCGGGTCAGTCGGCTGAGTAGGAGCAGATGTCTCAGCACGACGAGCATGATCATATACATGGACCAACATTCGGGCGTGCTCCAAGTAGCCTCCTCCTCAAGATAGCCCTTCCAACGCACAAGGTACTCGATGAGTGGTGGGGTATCGTTGGTAACTCGGTGAGATACGATGTCGGAAACGACGAACTCCTCGTGACCGTCCGCCATGATAGGTGGAGGGCGCTCATAACGGCGTCTGACGAAGCGCTCGGACGGTCTGCGATAAGGACGCGGCAAGGAGACGTGGTAAACATCGTGTACGAGAGCCTGTCGAAGGTAATCAGGTAGCTTCACACGAAAGCTGACCGAACTAGCGACTGTATCAGAACCAACGGCCTGAAGGATGCGCCATGGACCGAAAAAACGACGCCTGAACTTACGAAGCGTATCCGCTTCGAGATGCAAGTGACGTGCGAACACATTGTCACCGACTTTGAATGGGTGATTCACTCGTGATCGGTTTGTTAGTGCGACCATGCGAGTTTGAGACTCGACGAGACTCTCGTGTGCACGCTTCATAATCGCCGCCATGTGAGCGATCCAATCCTCAAGCGCAGGACAACGAGTGTCTGGGCACAACCACGATGGTCGTAGGAAGCCCGCGGGTACGAGAGGGTGGTAGCCGAGGTCGCAATAAAATGGCAACATCCCCTTGGCCGGCGAAACAACGTGGTTGTACGTAATCTCAGCGTGGGCTAAGTGTAAGTCTCACTGTTGGTCATCCCTAATAAACTTTCGGAGGATATTACCAAGAATTTTATTGGTGACCTCAATTTTACCATCTGTCAGAGGGTGGTAAGACGATGAGAAGCGGAGCTGAGATCCGTACACCTCGTGCAGGCGTCGCCATAATGTGCTGGTAAAGCGCGGGTCACGGTCGGAAATGATGCTCTTAGGTAAGCCATGATCTCTCACGACTTGGTCGAAGACAATGTCGGCAACCTTACGAGCGCTAATGCGATAATAGCACGGGACAAAGCGTGCACACTTCGTGAAGCGATCGAGGACGACCAAGATAGCATCATGACCACGCTCAGTGGCTGGAAGAAGGGGACCAATGAAATTCATCGAGATGGACTGCCAACGACCCTCGGGTATAGGTAAGGGCTGAAGTAACCCATACGGAAGGTGGTTCGCATTGTTCATCTCCTGGCAGTAGGACACTCCTGGATGTAGGCTTTGACGAAGTCCTTGGACTTCGGCCAGACGTATAGCGACAAACACGAACCAACGTCTTGTGGAAGCCCATATGATCGGCAATTGCCTGGTCATGGAACTCTGCTACAGCCTGGACGCGTAGCTGTCCGGTGGAGGGAACATAGATACGTGGTTCTAACTGACCAAATCTGCCATACCAGTACACGAGACCGTTCTCACCGAGAGAGTATGAGGGAACGGACTTGCCACTCCACAGTGTCGCGTGGATTACTCGATAATCTGGTAGTGATGGTACTGAGTGCGATATGCGTCGATCACCAACTAATCAACAGTGGTGATGGAGATGGCAACAAGATGGATGGGTTCCTGATTGTGATCAGGACGGTGGGACAAGGCATCAGCGATGTAGTTCGCTTCACCTTTGATGGGCTGAGTGGTGAAACTGAACTCGGATAAGTCACGTCACCAACGTGCCTGTCGAGGGGAAAGCTTGGGTTTCGTGAGGAAAACATGGACAACTGAGTTGTCCGTGCGCACTGTGAAGGGTGCCCCGTGCAAGTAATGACGCCAAGGTCGGGTATCATAAACTACTGCGAGAACCTCATGTTCATTGGCAGTGTAGTTTTTATCGGTAGGCAGTAGCTGACGGGAGTAGAAGGCAATCGGACAATCTTCAACACGAGCCTCGACAGTTCCATCCTCCACGACGGTCGGAGAGTAAGAAACGAGAGGATTGTCAGTGAAGGGTAGTGGTGGAAAGGTAGGCGGGAGTCGAGAAGCAGTGTCAGTAGGAGGGGGGGAGGAGGAGGGACATGAGGATAAGGTGAATCAGGAGGAAAGGGAAACACCTGAAAAAGTATAACTCCTACTGCAAAATCTTACGCATCAGTGGTGACGATGAAGGGACGATCAAAATCTGGAAGGCGAAAAACCGGCTCACAAGTCATCGGCTTCTTGAGGGCGCGAAAAACATCCTCGCAGAGGGGTGTCCAAAACCATGGCGGGTTCTTCCGGAGGAGGGTGGAGGTAAGGACGTAGGAATACCTAGCGTATCCCCAGATGAAATTACTATAGTAATTAGTGAGACCTAGTGAACTGCGAAACTTTTTGACAGATATGGGGACGGGTCACTCTGAATTAGCAATGATCTTCGTGTCATCCATGAGGAGACCCTGGACATACACATCGTATCCTAGGAAGTTTATTTTGCGTTGGGCAAAGTGACACTTACTAGCTTGGCATAGAAGTCATGCTTGCGTAAGCGCTGTAGGACATCGCGGAGGTGTCTGATATGATCTTCTAAGGTACGACTGTAGACCAAGATGTCGTCCAGGTATATGAGAACGTATTCCTCAAGGATATCCCTGAAGATGTCGTTCATCCCTGTCTGGAAGATGACGGGTGCATTGGTGAGGCCGAATGACATCACCGTGAACTCGTAGTGGCCGAAGCGCGACCGAAAGGCGGTCTTCGACGGATCCTCTTGGGCAACGAGGATCTGGTGGTAACCGCTATGAAGATCGATCTTCGTGAAGAAGCGGTTGTCTACCAGACGGTCAAACAACTCATCCGCGGGAAGCATGAGGCAGTTGTTCTTAACCGTGTAACGGTTAAGACCGTGGTAGTCAATGCAGAGGCGGAGAGTTCCGTCCGCTTTGCGAGGAAAGAGGACGGGTGCACCCCAATGGGAGTTACTGGGTTTGATGAAACCAAGTCGAAGGATTTCCTAAAGCTGATGCTTGAGTTCTGTGAGTTCTGTCGCCTTTGGAATCGAGAGTCGGTATGGTGCGTGATGGTGAACACGACAGTCAGGTATGAGATGGATAAAATGCTCAACACCGCGCATCGGAGGGATCCCGCTGTATGAGAAATACGGGGGGAAGACGTCGCGGTACTCTCGAATCAGGTCGCGAACGGGGGGCTCTAAGTCGACCGTGAACTGTGTGAGTTCCTTAGCGTCTGCGTTGGTACGAGACATATGTGTGGACTCGACGATCGACGACGCAGAGGCCTGGGATGTGGAGGGGGTATCCGCAGGCTGACGGGTGGACGTAGAGATGGGAGCCACAAAGATGGAGGAAGGGTCAGGGGGATCGGTCTCTAGAGAGATGAGCTCAACCTCGGGACAGAGTGGATCATAGCGAAGAAGATCCATGACGTTCACCAAGTAGAATGTAATGTTCTCCTGTCGTATGAAGTGAGAAAACTGACGGGGGGAAGTGAAGGCGATGTCGGGGTGGGACCCTGAGAAACGAGGGTCCTGGGGAGGTAGGTCGGGAGGGGTGTCGCCCGTGGTTGCAGTGAAGAGTATGCGATGGGTCTGACCACACTTCGTTTTGAGGACGAGTGTCTCAGTAGCCTATTCGGCCTCTATGCTACAAAACCGGCGAGAACAAGGAGTGCCAAGGATAAAGTCGTACCTAGTCTCCAACACGTTGAAGTATGCGGAGGAATGGTAGCGCCGAGGCACCTTGGTACTATCCGATGGTTGGAGGGTGAGGGAGAAGTGGAGCTCGGGGACCATCTGATCGAAGAAGCGCTACGTCTTGTTATCTCTTAGGGTAACGGAGATAGGAGAGCGAGACCCAGAGGTAGCTAGGCGAGCTTCCTCGACCACTCGAGGGTGAACGAAATCTCCCTGCGAGCCAGACTCCCATGAAGCGCGGTACACCCTCGTACATGTCCCTAGGCGAATAGGGATGATGGGAAGGGTGTGATCAGGGTTAAAGAGCAGAGCGAGAAAATGACGCAGGACGTTTACGTGTTTCGTGAGTCGCTCCTGACGAGCCTGAAGAATGCTCAAATCTAGGAGAGATGACACAACGTCATCGCGAGTCGTCAGCTGAGCGCTACAACGGGCTGTGCGAATGGCGCGATGCGTCGAAGTCTCGGAGGGGAAGCACTAGTGCGAAGGCACCTGTATAAGATAAAGTGACCTCTTATACGGTCGACCGCTGCTGTGCACAAACAATTAACGGGTAGCTGAAAATTCAGGAATGAAAATTCTGAAGTGAGAGTTTTGGGCAGTCTGAAAATCCCGAATGGTCCTGAAGTGGTGAAAGGTCAGAAGACCCTAAAAACCACCTGTTTAAGCAGGCTGCATCCTGAAATGGTGAAGTGAGAGTGGGCAGTCTAAAAATCTTGAATGGTCCTGAAGTGGTGAAAGGTCCAAAGACCCTGAAAACCACTTGTTTAGGCAGGCTGCATCCTAAAGTGGTGAAAGGTCTGAAGACCTTGAAAACCACCTGTTTAGGCAGGCTGCATCATGAAGTGGTGAAGGGTGTCTTGAAGTGGTGATGAAAAATACGACTGCTATTAATCTTCTCTCCTACTGTGGGGTAGACGGTACCTCGACAGACGACGAGGCAGCGGAAACTGCGTCTGTCGTGTCTTGAGGATCCCTTGGTGGGGCAGCCAAAGGGGCAAACCGCAACTAGGTAGTCGGGAAGCCGGTTACGTGCGAGGCCTCAGCGGTACACTGCACCGTGGCTAGCTGGGTGGGCCGGGCGGGCCCGGGAGGGGCCTGAGATCGGCGTTGACGAGAAATGTCAGCATATTGTCGATCGAAGGTGGCATGGTATGGACACCGTGAGGATGTATGTCCATTTTGGTGCCAACGAAGGCAGCCGCGACGGGCCTCGAGGGTGGCCCGCTCCTCAGGGGATAGAGCGTCGCGAGGAGGGACGAAGCCCTGTGGGAGATCTATCTGAGGAACCGTGAATGTGCGGGCGCCAGCCTGTGCAACCCAACTGCATGCACGACCGATGGCAGAGATGGCCATCTGCAGGCGCTCGGCCACCGGGACAGTGTTATTATCCAAGTGGTACTGGATGACGTCCCGAAGCTCGATGTCCTCGGGGGCGTCCCCAATGGTAGCGTCGACCTCGGTTGAGGCGTCCTCGCCATACTCTAGAGAACTGTAGTGTCGAGAGAATGGCACTCCGGGTCAAGTTGGTCGGCGAAACCAGCCGGCGAAAGAGGAACGACTGTGAGTAGTGTTGTGGGACTGGGTGGTGGCAGCGGCTCATGAAAAGGACGGGGCGTCGGGGAAGCGACTTCACATCCTCTGGTACTGTCTAGCAGCCTCATAGGCCTGCTCCGTGGAAGAGAATGACCGCCTTCATAACTCCAAGCGGTAGTCAGTCGGAAGACTGACGAGGAACGGGTCGGTAAGGGTGACCTCGGGTAGGAACGTCTCACCCGGGTCTTGAAACACCCGGATGTGACTCTCGAGGTTAACCGGTGTAGAGGACCCGGACCATCGGGTCTGTGTGACACGGTCTAAAGCGGCAGTGGCGTCGTGACGAGCGTCAAAGGCATCCTGAAGGAAGGCCTCAAAGTCTGCAAGAGTAGGGACCTCACCCACGCGGAGGCGCTGGGTATAATAGTCCTCCCACGCAGTGGTAGGGCTGCCTTGCAATCTGGTTGCGAGCACATCGCACCATAACTCTTGACGGGTATAATAGTCCTCCCACGCGTCAAAGACGAAAGGAGGAGGAGGAGGAGAGAAGGACAAGACGAAAGGAGGAGGAGGAGAGAAGGACAAGACAAAAGGAGGAGGAGGAGGAGAGAAGAAGAAGAAGACAGGGGGAGGAGGAGAAGGGGGAGATAAGGACAAGACAAAAGGAGGAGGAGAGAAGAGAAAGAAGAGGAGAGGAGAGGAGGAGGAGGAGGAGCTGCCGGATTCGGATGGTGATGACAAAAAAAAAAAAAAAAAGGATGAGGAAGGAGAGAGAGAGAGAGAGAGAGAGAGAGAAAGAGAGAGAGAGAGAGAGAGAGAGAGAGAGAGAGAGAGAGAGAGAGAGAGAAACATCGCACGTCGCCCACTAAAGAAGACCAATAAAATAGGGAGGAGGAGAAGGAGAAAGGAGGAGGAGGAGGTGAATGAGGAGGAGAGAAGAAGACGAAGGGAGGAGGA
>BFEA01000168.1:2037859-2051453 GCA_003427395.1 Chara braunii | reverse complement strand
AGGAGGAGGAGGACCTGCCCGATTCGTATGGCGTCAATTGAAAAAAAAAAGAAAAAAAAAACGAGGAAGGAGGAGGACAGGAGAGAGAGAGAGAGAGAGAGAGAGAGAGAGAGAGAGAGAGAGAGAGAGAGACTGACACGTGGCACTTTGCCCAATAAAGAAAACCAACGAAATAGGGAGGAGGAGGAGAAAGGAGGAGGAGGAGGAGGTGGATTAGGAGGAGAGGAGGAGGAGATGGAGGAATAGGAGAAGGACCTGCCGGTTTCATATGGCGTTGACGAAAAAGAAAAGAAAAAAAATGACGAAGGAGGAGGAGGAGAGAGAGAGAGAGAAAGAGAGAGAGAGAGAGAGAGAGAGAGAGAGAGAGAGAGAGAGAGAGAGAGAGAGAGAGAGAGAGAGAGAGAAAGAAATCCCGACACGTGGCACTTCGCCTACTAAAGAAAACCAATAAAGCAAAGAGGAGGAGGAGAAAGATGGAGGAGAGAAAAAAATGAAGGGAGGACGACGAGGAGGAGGAGAGAAGAAAAAGGAAGGAGGAGGAGAAAAGAAAAAGAAAAGGAGGAGGAGGAGGGGGACGACGACGAGAGAAGAAGACGAGAGGAGGAGGAGGTGGAGGGGGAGAAGAAGAAGAGGAGGAAAGGAGGAGGAGAGGAAGAAGAAGAAGATGAATGAAGGTGGAGGCAGAGGAGAGGAAGAAGAAGAAGAAGAAGAGAAAGCAAGGAGGTGGAGGCGGATACCACAGTGGGACCATATCGACCACGACGGGGCAACTTTCCGACGGCGGGCAGCGACGGCGGGCAGCGATGGCGGGCACCTCTTCGACGGTGGGCAGCGACGGCGGGCAACGTGAAAGAAAAAATAAAATGGGCAGCTCTTCGACGAACTGCGCGTTCAAATTCGAAGGCCGCCCGTCGAAAAAAATTGCGTCGGGGAGCAGGAAGGCTCCCACGGGCCAAACCACTTCGAAAATGGCCTTCCCCCCCCCGCGCGCAAAAATGCGCTGGACCCCCACGGCACCAAACCGGGGGACCTAACCGGCCGGGCCGCCTGGGACCCGTGCCGGATGAAGGCTAGGCTGCCGGGCGGCCTGGAGTTTAACACAGAAAAAAATCAGAAAAATGAGAAAAGAAGTAGAGGAGAAGAGAATTCAATTTTTTGAAGAAAAGAGAAAATTTAAATTAAAAAAAAAAAAAGAAAAAAAGAAAAAAACAGAAAATTTTCGAAGGTGGGGGGAAGAGGAATGAAAAAGTAAAGAAGAAAAGAGAGAAATATGTGAGAAAGAGAAAAATAGTGAAGGGGGAGATGGGGGAAATGATGGGGTTGTAGTTACGGGGGGGAAAGGAGAGGAGGGTGGTAAAATGGGAGAGAAGGATACAGTAAAGGTGGAGAGGAGTAGATGAGATTAATAGAAGATGGTGAGTGGGGAGGAAAGGAGAGGAAAAGGTTGTGGAAGATGAGTGAAGAGATAGGTAGGAGGAGGGAGTAGTGGTAGGGTTAGAAAGGATGATTACATGATGGGGGGGAGAGAAAAGGGGTTGGGGGAGAGTAGGTTAATGGGTAGGATGGTGATACCAAGCTCTTGGGTGGCCGAGAGCAAAGCACTACCAAGATCCACAAGATCTTGGCGTTCAAGATGCTGCTGGTCTGATGCCATTGCAAAGAAAAATCTGGTGTGGGCTGAGATCTTGATCAACCACCCAGATGTCACTATAGTGCAGCCCCCTAGCCAGGGGGGTCTTCAAGATCCACATCAAGCTGCCACGTGGCACTGCCGAGAGGCAGCACATGCCAGCCACGTGCGCAGGCGGCAGCACCCACGACGGCCCCGAGAGAGGGGGGGGGGAAGTAGTTGTCTTCCCGAACGTTGCTCGCCGCTCGCCAACGGGGGCTGCCGTGCCGCCTCTTCAACACCAGTGAGCCACAATATCAACTCATATTGTGGTTTTGGCCACTGTGTTAAGGCACTGACCTCACATGCGCATGAGTGCCAGCTGCTCAGGTTCAAACCCTGGCAGCTGCAGCATCCCAGTTCTTGATAATAAATAATCTGGGAGCATGCCGAGGCGGGGCAGGGGGGCAGCGTGGGCACGTGGCGTGTGCGCCTGTGTGGCGGCCTTAGCCTTGGCACGTGACGAGCACGCGTTGTGACGACAACTCCTCTTTTTGCCACGTGTCTGGTTCTGCACACTGCTGTTTTTCGCCGTTGTCGCCCTGGAAAACCCTGAAAATCCCGCTATCGAGATTACAACGATTTTCCTCTGGTACGGGAGGGAGGGCGGGTTGGTGCGGGGACCGTTCCCGCTCCGATACCAGTGTGCCGGACCCGCCGGGATAGCAGTCCGTCAGGATGAAGAAGAAGGTTGAGGAAGAAGGATATGGAAATGGAGCTGGAAGGGATAGCGCAGCTCCGACGCAGACTCAACCGGCACGTACTCCAACAAGTCAAAAGTGAAGAATGATCTAAAAAACAGACAACATTTGGGGTATACCCCCAGGGGACTGACTGGACTGGACTGGACTGGCCTGGTACAGGCAGTGGTGCCGGGCAGGACTGGATTGGACTGGAACAGCACACGGCCTGTGGGGTCAAGCCACGGCCTGGGCCCACAGGCCGAGCTTGCAAATAACCGAATAGGCCCTGGCTGTAGGCCAGTCATTCATAGGAGATTGACAAGCCTTGTTGTTTGTTTGGGACGCGGGGGGGAGTGGGGGGGGAGTACATCAACAAGGAGGATGTTTTGGTGGGTACGGCAGCGGCTCTGGATCGTGAGTGAAAAGTACGACCGCCTTGAAGGGGATTGTCACTGCAATGCTACTTGATGCAACAGCAAGCACTACAGAATGGACAAAGTGTAATTTCTGAGTTTCCGGCGAGGACTTTAAAACAAAAAAAAAAACAAAAAGAAGAAGAAGAAGAAGAAGCTTCTGGCAAGGATTGTGGTGCATGGCAGAATTTTTTTCCATCTCCCTGCAGGGGGGCATCAATCAACATGTAGAGATGTTTTCCTCCCTCCAATATGCAAACAACTGAGTGTTGCAATTTTTTCATCCGCGACTCGTACTGCTTCCGTAGTCTCAACCAGCCGCTGTGTCTGGGTAGATTGTGACTCATAAGCTCCTCTTACCATCTCATTGAAGGTATTATAGACCAACCCGAGGTGATGAGCCAGCGCCTGATGTTTGTGTTTTAGCCTCAGTAGCACCCTTCTTATCCATTGATTGAGAATGGATTCTGGTTGTTATATCCCCACTACTTCTGTTGCTGATAGATCGAGTAAGCAGACCGTGATGTGGCTGCTTCTTTCGATTAGGACCTCGCATACACTATTGAGCTTTGTTTCTGATGCAAGTAAGTGCTTCAACAATTCCTACAATTCTCCTCGTCAGACATCCTCCAACACCTGTGATCACAAGTCAACGAGAGAGAGAGAGAGAGAGAGAGAGAGAGAGAGAGAGAGAGAGAGAGAGAGAGAGAGAGAGAGAGGCACCAGGAGAGGTGGGGAATAAACATTTTAAGTTTCTTTGATCGTCAAGCAACGAGTTATTGCCTGGTTAGATTGGCGTTGTCAGTCCTGCACCGTTTCCTCATGTTTGTTGAGTTGCTAGTCGGACTTCCCGTATTCACCTACAATTGTACATTGCTGCCTTCTTACGATGAAGTGGCACTAGGAGTTTGGCCGCAATCCTGAAAGCGTTCAGGAGCGTCTGCAGCGTGGGGGAGTTTACGCAGAGCCTCTTACCTCTTCCACCTACTGGGGATCTGTTCTTGTTTTTCCTTGGGTTGGGGATCTGGAGGGTAGGAAGGCCCGGTGTAATCCGGGTGGGAAGAATGAGATTCGCTAGGACCTTGGGGCAGGGACGGGCTGCGAAGGTACTTCTTATGAATGCATCTGTCGTCATGATGTTCGGGTTCTTTTCTAGATTGCGCAGTAGAGTAAGCATCATTTCCCTCATCCAAATCAAGGTGATTGATACCATCGCGAGTTCCCTCCACGAGGTGCGCGTGTGGTGTAGTAAAAAGCCAACCCGCACCCGATTCGATCCTGGCTCAGGCTTAATGATTTTCGACTTTGCCATGAAGTGCCAGATCGCATGGTTAAACCAGATCCGTCCCGCATTACATTCGCGATTGTTCTTGTGCCCACATTTGCATCGAAGGTAGGGCCTACTGGTGTTCCAAATTTTCTGCAGGTTTTTGAGATCGATGGTGAGCAATGTAGTGATCTTCTTTTGCATGATGATAGGTTGGGGTGCCCACATTTTGTAAGGTTAATAACGCTCATGGTGGGGAAAGCAAGCTTTCCTCCATAGTATGGGGTGGTACCGGCGTAGTCAAGCGTTCCTGCTAACGCTTTCTTTTGATAGTCCTGTAATTCCTTCTTCGAGAGATCTGTCAGAAACCTCCATCCCTTCACATTAATCAGTACTAGATTGTTAAAACCTCCCCTTACCTAGTTTCGATCGTGGTTGCACCCAGCCTCCCGTTCGACCAGTGTGCTCAGGCTGTATAGACAAACCCATTCCTGCGATCTTCGAGATCATCATCCTCTTCTTCCTCTGATGGAGGGGCGAGAGCTTGATTTTCCAGGAGCATCCTCAATTCCCGCTTCTCCTCAGCATCCATGACTCCCATTAGTGTTGGATCGTATCCCTCTTCATTCATTCATATATCCATCTCGATTTCGTTTTTTCCTACCTCCCAGATCTTCTCGAGGACCTCTTCTAGGTTCGTAGTTCTATCTAGAAGACTGCCCTTCTCCTTCCATAAGTTTCTTTTCTTCTCCCATGACTTAGCTATATGTCGTTTATAACTGCTTCTAAACGATGCCTCTCATGCTCGTAGGTCCAAGCGAATTCTGCCACTCGTAACTCTTTCACCCACCATCCGTGTGACAGCTGGGTGGATGACGATGATAACAGATTGAGTGGGGTTCGAGTAGGGTTCCAGATCGACCATGAATGAGTTCCTGATGATGATCTCAACCCACCACCTTGTACTGCACCATCATATAGCGGTTCCTAAAAGAGCAAAAGATAGGCAAACGACAAGGGGAGAAAGGAAGAATGGGCAAAAAACAATGGGCAAAGGTCCAATGATAGTAGGATATTAATTCACATGAGTCGTATGGGTAGGGCAAAGAAGAGCAAGGATGTGACGTGCAGAATCAATCATATCATTCCATACAGCATTAGGCACAAGAAACAGAAACGAGAGATGATTATAGTATAATACTATGTAGTTAGTTCACTACGTGACATGCTTTGAATTGGAAAGACTGACCCATAGTATATGCCAAGTGGTCTTATTAGTGTGTCATGCTGTTAGTTCTAAACTGAACAAGAGTGTAGTTGTGGAAGTCGACTCACTTGCGGTTGCCAGAAAAGAAGCGCTTCCTTGTGTGTGTATCAATCATATCCCATGCATATCATGTCATGGACCCCATACTAATTATGATACACTCCAGCCCGCCCGTAACTAAACTGATGAGAAATGTTTGTCACTTATTACTCATGGAGCTTTCTAAAACATACGTAGCTTGTCACGTCCATTCCTTACAGCCTCAAGCACATGCAAAATCAATCAGGAGTTTTATTGTCAGTTACTACTTTGGGAGCGAAAATCTATGCAATTCAACAAGCCATATTCAAAACTCATCCTAATACATCCCTAGGCAGTACATTGTCAACTAATAGTAAAAGTATATCGATGTTTGAGGCACATATTATTAGTAGGCAATGTATAGTGAAGAGAGGGGAGAGAATCTTTGAGAAAGTTTATCCGAAAAAAAAACATGCATCTATAATCTACATTAATTGAGATGGGGGCAAAACAATTAATAGATGGGTGAAAAGGAGGAGATAAGAGGATAAAAACCAGGTTGGCTCATACATATGTGAGACAAACCAAACTTATTGCCAGAAGGAAATCAAGATCCAAATGACGGATCATTTACGAAGAATTAATTCCTTTTAAGTACGTAGTAATCGAAGAATCCAGAACCATACCAAAATAATAATCCCAGGCGCGTCTCAAATCCATTCCCTTTCCTGCTTCAAAAGTCTCGGAGCATATCCTTGTACAATTTCTTCGTCACTCTTCATCTGAGCACTTACATCCTTTTCCCCACCTTAGTCCCTCGGCCTTCCCTTTTCTATATAACTCATAAATAAAACTTCATATCCTCCGCATCCAGCTCCTATGATTACTCCCCCATTGAATGGTACTTATCTCTCCTCCTCTCTACTTTTTTCTTTTGTAGTTCCCTTTCTCAAACTGCCCCCAATCACCAGCGAACAAGAAACAAAAAATTGTTCATCGACAAAGTCGGGTATGATGGTAACTAAGTACCATGGCGAAGGGCGACTCTATGACTCAAGGTACTAGATACTTGTGCTGGCAGGAGGGGTGTGGTGTCCCCTAAAAACTTTATGACTTGTTCCCCGTTGCCACAGATCCGGCTCATCAGAGGGGTTAATAGTTCATGCAAAAAAACGAAAGTCACAACCATCCAGCAAGAGCACATACGTACAACCATAGCCCACATGCAACTCTAGAGCAGGAATGAGAATGGTATACTACTTTTTTTGCTGCTTGTGCTTCTCCTTCATTATCTGCCGAGAGTGATAAGTCCTCGTCAACTCCAATGGAAAGTCCCAATCCGCCATAGTCAATCGAACCTTTTCTAAATCACTAATTACAGTTTGAAATAGTGTTGCTGAACCAGTTCGCAATTCATTTGCATTCTTAAATAGACAGTTGCGAAATAGATATATACAGGTAGGGAGGGTTCGTGGACGGTATCAGGGGCGCGCACATTGTTCTCCTTTTCAATTGGAATTCCTTGCCGACGTTTACCCGCTCGATGTTATCGAACGCTAACCGCCGGTTTTCAAGTCTAGCTCGTGAGTAATATATTTATCCAGAGAATGTTGAAGTGGCGGTATCGTGTACCTACCTTAGTTGTTGTTCGTGATTCATTCACATTTTTCATGGTTTTGCGGATTTTCGTCACTTTTGGCGTGTATGATTGCTGCATGTTTTTTGGTTGTGGTCCAGGTTTGAGACTTAGTCCCCCCACCCAAGAGATGCAACAGATAGGTCCATAGTTCGATACAAGGTTGCTTCTTGTTCCAAGTTGTGAGCGTGTTTAGTTTATCCCAATCGCCCGGGTTCGAGCTTGTTCTGTGGTTTGTTTTCAGTGGCCTCAATGTTAGAGCCTTGTTCTGTAGCATATCTGCTGGTGAAGTGGGTGGGTCTGGGGTTCGATGCCCAGTTCAATTCTAGGATCGAGGCTCGCCTTCAAACGATTTTGTTGCAATTACCTTTGAAATATCTGTTTCAGTACGAGTTCATATGGCACAACTGATATCGGGTACCTGGTTCTTGCCTCCTTAGTTGTTTGTCCATATAACATTTCTCTC
Source organism: Chara braunii (assembly GCA_003427395.1). Lineage (NCBI taxonomy): Eukaryota > Viridiplantae > Streptophyta > Charophyceae > Charales > Characeae > Chara > Chara braunii. The sequence goes on along the minus strand of BFEA01000168.1, from coordinate 2,044,031 downwards.
ATGAATATCTGCACAAACTACATTCGCGTGCGCGCGCGTGAGCGTGTTTGTGTGTGTGTGTGTGTGTGTGTGTGTGTGTGTGTGTGTGTGTGTGTGTGTGTGTGTGTGTGTGTGTGTGTGAGAGAGAGAGAGAGAGAGNGAGAGAGAGAGAGAGAGAGAGAGAGAGAGAGAGAGAGAGAGAGAGAGAGAGAGAGAGAGACTTAACTCGACTACGAAGTGAGCCAAAGAGGCAATGAGTGGGATTGAGACTAGTTCCCCGAGTACGAGGCACCCTCATTTTGACCGTACCGGACCATGAAAATAACTTATATACATTCATTATCGCAATATTGTTGTCTTTTTTTTTTCTTTTTTTCTTCTTATTATTATTAGTTCTATTACTACTATGTTTTAATGTCATCCATGAATATGGCTTTGTGCGTTTGAGGAAACGAAAAGGGGAAACGGGGAAGAAAAGGTACGAGCATGCGAGAACAATAAAGGAGCGTGCATGGCGGATAAACATTGTAGCAGGTGTGCAATGTGCGATGTGGATGTGTGATAAAGAAGAAACGTGCAAGCAATGATGAAATAACAAAAAATATAGATTAGGTGAGGAGGAGATACGAACACTGCAAGAAGACGAGATTATGAAGATGAGGGATGTAATAAAAATAAAGAAAAAAAAAACAAGAGAGAGAAATAGTACTATCGAGGAATGGGGTGTGAAACAGAAGAAGGTGACATTGTGAAGGAGGATGAGGGAGCACAACGGGGTGTTTACCTATCCGCTACCATTCCAAAAGTTCAGCCTCCTGATGAATCGGTGAAAATTCGACGAAATAGTCTGCCACTGTCCCTCGTTTGTTGTCCTCTTCTCCTTCCCTGCCTAAGGATCACCACATTGCTTATTTTTTTTTATTCTATTTTACACCCTTAGCTGTTATTGTGGTCAGGTGCATGCATTAAATTCGCGTTTTCCATGTCTGTAGTTGAAGAAGGCGGAGTTGGGGGCGAATCATGATTACAGAAAGAAAATGATTGTGATTGAGAATGTGGAGGGGTGACGTGTGAGGTAGAAGGAGAGGATGGGAAGAAAAAAACGAGAAAGAGAGACCGAAGATGCAAGGAAGATGGTGCATAGGCGACGAAAGGAAATGAAATTGACAATCATGAATAAGCAAACAATAGTAAGTTAGAGTAACCAAATGCGAACAAACGCAATTATGAGTGGGAGCAAGCCAACCCAATGGTAAGCAAGCAAGTGTGAGCATGGAAAAGAAAGCGCAAACATGAATGGAGACAAGCGTGATGATAAATATGCAAACGAATGCAAAGTAAAGTATGAAAACGTGATCGAGCAGCAAGCGCGAGCAAGAATAAGAAAGAGCGTGAGGACGAATACATGTGTGAGCAAAGGCTGGCCTATGCGATAACAAGAAAAGTAAATTAACGAGTGTGATAGCGCGTTCATACTTCAATAAGCATGGATTAAACAATGAGACTGAAATATGACTAAAAGCGAGATCAACCAGGTATTGGGCAGGTAAGCCTAATCAGCGATGGCTGGAGACGTGCATCACATCAACTGCCCCTGCAGTTGAACTCCTCCTCTCATCTCGATATCCTCCTCCATTTTTCTTCCTCCTTCCTCCATTTCCCTTTGCATTTCGTTTCATTTCAGTTGTGATGGAACGACATCGTCTTCATCAGATTTCTTGCACTACAAAATAGCCACAAACGTTACGATCTAGTTCTTTTAAACATTTATGAATCGCTCCTTTATATAAGACATGATCGTTGTAAGCAAATGCTGGAGAACGTCGTAGATGCAATAATGAAGATGAACTACTCGATAGGATATTTGATATAGGTTCGCAATGATATTGAAAAACTATCGTTCATCCAAGTGGCTTAGTGACCTTGCGAGTGATAGGAACCAGCAGTGTGTGGGATTGTACCCGAGTAAGTGATGAAGTGCACTGGCCTATTTGTGTATATATGCTGCTCTGCATCCCTTAATTGTCCTGCTTCTCACTTGCTTCCCATGCATCTCACATCAATGATAGTCTTCTTCTCCCAATCCGCTTGTGATCGTCTTCGTCCTGTCTGCTTGCCTATTTATCAATTCTCCTTCACGCTCTATTTTGTTTTATTTTATTTCCTTTGTTTTACTTCTTGGTATCTGGTCGAGGTTGCTCGCCAGATATACTTGAAAGCAAGATGTGGAAAGTCGAGAAGAAATGAGAGAAGAAAAAGAGGAGATGGAGAATGAAGCATGACACCGAGAAAATGAGAAGGAAGTAGAAGAGAGAGAGAAAAAGCAGACTGTGAGGTCTGAGACGCTACTGCGATTTTCCTAGAAGGAGCACGTTTCCTGGCGAGACTGAATAAGGCATGAAAGATAGCTTGTACACGTTCGTCGTTTTATTATTATTATTATTTTATTATATTTATTATTCGTACTATTATTGTTATTATTATTGCTATTATCTCGTAATGTACACTCGTTATTTTGGTTGTGATTCTGGGTTATAATTTCGGGTTGAGATTCTAGTCAGATAGTGTACTGATTGGGCTAACGACCACGGGGTGTACTGAAAAGATGATGTAGAACGGTAGTTGTAAATTCAAAATTGATTAGACCCTTTGACATTTGGCATAAATGAGGGTATTTTGAAAAGTTTGACTGATACGCGTTAGCCGTATATGTTCAATTGTCAGAATAATATACTGCTCTACCCATATTTTTAAAGGGCATTATGCTATATTTCTCAACTTTGAGAAATGACGAAAATAAAAAATGGGTCGAATTGGCATAACGATTATTTCACGATTGAAATAATTTTATTTTATTTTTTGATATTTTTCCTGGAAAGATCATATGACGTTTTTTATGGATCTTCAAAGTTTCAGATTTTTTTGTGTATTCTTTTGAACAAAAACGATCAATGCAAAATTTCAACCTTAAATATCCCTTTTCACACGGGTCGTCCGCCACGAACATTTGGTCATCTTGACATAGGCACCTCAATCTACTATACCGTACCCTTAGGGCTATAAATGCAGACATGATGAAGTGGCATTGGAAAGGAATGTCTGTTGACATCATGAAGTGACATCGAAGAGGAATGTATGTGGACATTATGAAGTGGCATCAAAGAGGTGTGTATCGTGTACATGGACACGATGTGAAGGGTTGTGAATGAACAAGACGTAAGAGGTAACGTTGTCAAAGAGCTCGATGAGGGAAGCGAACGTGGAATGGATTGTTGCACTTCGTAAAGTGTCGACATTGAGGCATACATCGACCAAGGCGTGACGTTTTGCAGAGAGTGTCGACATGTATTCATATCGAACTGAAGTCGTGTTTGTTTTTGTTTTTGTGATTGACTTATCGTAAGGGCATAATTGCGCAACTCATAGTTTGTTTGTTGATGTGGTTGGGGAAGAGGAAGATGCTGATTATTTTCTATTTATGTTTTGTCATATTTGCTATACAAAACTCCAAGAATGTGTACGTGTGGGGTCCTAGTTAGTGTTTTATTCACAATGGTCATGGGACACCAAACACGGTTTTTGGCAGGCGCCGCTCTCCACAAACAAATTGGAGCATTATGTCGTAAGTTCACTATAGGGGAATGCTCATATCATCTCGTCTAGTGGGATGCATCAAAACGTTTGGGGGGAAAAATAAAGGAGTGTGTGTGTGTGTGAGTGTGTGCATATGTGATAGTAAGTGTGTGTGCGTGTGTGTGTGTGTGTGTGTGTGTGTGTGTGTGAGTGTGTGTGTGTGTGTGTGTGTGTGAGAGAGAGAGAGAGAGAGGGAGCATGCAGCAGTGGTTGGGAGCACAATGACAAACGCTAACCTAAAAAAAAAAAAAAGGTAATGTTTTATCCGAATACAAAAGTTCTTTTCTTTTCGAAATTTGAATAGAAAAGATACGTGTTGTATTGGAATACAACGCGTTGGGAGGAAGTGTACATCAACATAGGTGTGACTTTCTACAAAGTGATCTAGAAACTTTGTGAAAGACTGATTGAGGATGACCCAAATAGAATGTGTAGGAAGGTCATACCGATAGGTAATGGTAAAGGAAGAGGAGACGAGGAAAAATGAGATTTAATGTTTGGATGTGCGGAGAAAAGCGCATGTGTATGCAATGGCGGTCTATGGATGTGAATGTAGGAGAATGCACTTATAGAGGGAATGACAGGGGTGTAGTCAGAAAATGGCGGGGGAGAAGGAGAAAGAATGAAAACAGATAGTAAGGATGGTGTGAGCATGTGGACGTGGGAGGATGCGACGAGAGACGGGTAATGGTGAAGATAGAAGATGATGACAGGTCAAGGCAGTTTACGACAGTTGAGGTGGTGCACAAAGGACTGTGTAGGTGCAGAACAATCGTGGCAATGGGTAGGGGTAGGGTGGGTAGAGATGATATGGGCAAAATTTCAGGTATTAACAAGCAGGCTAAAACAACCCATGTTAGAAAGCCAGAGCGATTGGGAAAGGTACCGGGCCGATCATGTGAAAAAGGTCGGTTGAAATTTTTGTTATGGAGACAGTAATGGAGAGCGATTGGGAAAGCCAGAGCGATTCGGAAAGCCAAAGCGATTGGGAAAGGTACAGGGTAGGGTAGATTGTAAGTGCGCAACAATTGTGGTGGATAAAGGCGGGATGCTATATGTGACAAATTTAAGAAATGGATCTTTATCAAATGGTAGATGGGACAGTAATGGAGAGGAAGGAGGAAAGGTAGGTAAGTCTACGAAAAATGTGAGGGATGCAATCGAATTTCGAGGCGAGGAAAAATGATAAGTATTGCATATACAGTGTTTTGTTGTTGGAAAGTCGCTTAAATATTGCATTGTGCAATGTGTGTTAAGTGAAGTGGTTGTAATGTTGCATCAACGTGAAGTGGAAGTTGATCGTGGATCGTATGAGTAGAATGAGTGTGCGGGTGCTCTAAGCAAAACGGTTGATAAGGTATTAGTGAGAGATTGCATTGGATAGACAAATGATAAAGGTGTGATTGTCGTCGGGGACTCATCAGGACGAAGCAACAGGGACTACAGTGAGAAGAATCCGGCAGGTTAGTCCCTCCCCTTTCCTTTTCCCCTCTTTGTATCTCTACATCATTCGATCTCTTGTTTTGGGATCTTGCTTTTGCTTTTTTTTTATGACGTAAGTCGATCCCAACTTCTGCCAATGAGCTCGATCTTTTGTTGTCCATTGCTCTGGGTTCCATCTCCATTTTCATCCGAATGAAGTCTCCAAGCTTCATTTTGTATCGCCCCTTCTATTGAGGAAACGTTTCGTAGGTGTTTCCACCCAATAATGTGCATGGACGTGTCTAAGCATATGTGTGAATGAGGCTGTGAATGAAAGTGTGTGCATGCACGTCCCTTAGTGTACAAGTGGTGGTGTGTACTACGATGATGACATGGATAGCAGATTCTTCACATTGCCTGCGCATATGATGAAAATTGATAAAATGATAATCCGTTATCCACACAGTCGAAAAATCCGTGTGGATAATGAATCATCGTTTTATCAGTTCGCATCATATAGGAGGGAAATGTGAACATTCCCCGGGCTTAAAATATTGCGATTGATGTGATTGATAGAGGACCACTATGAGCGTACGGTGCATTCTATTGGTTGATGCCATCAATTTAGTGTAGAGGGTTATTAAAATTAGTAGAAAAAGAATGAAATAGACTAACAGACCGTTATATACTAATTAGAGAGAAAGGTATAAAAGCTGAAAATCAGGATATCAACAAAAAGATACTGCAATGTGTGACGACATGTCTCTTTTATAAGAGGCATATTAGCTGGCTCGCTGGGATGATTTGGTTGATGTAGCTGATGTATATGTGTCCAACGTGATTATAGTGGTTGATTAAGGGGATTGAGAGGAAGAGGTGGTATGTGGGGTAGGGGTGGGGGACAAATCTTTTTTACTCGTTATGCAACTTTTTTGTCTTTGCTTCCTCCTTTCTCACTTATTCTCTCTTTCACTACTTTTTTTTTCCCCATTTATCTTCTCTTTCCATTTCTTCTTGTATGCATCGCAACCCTTCCAACAATCTGTCGGTTCAATGCAACTCAACTTCTTTTGGTCTCTCTATTTTTTTTATTTTTATTTTCCTCTCTCTCTCTCTCTCTCTCTCTCTCTCTCTCTCT
>BFEA01000168.1:2016232-2023732 GCA_003427395.1 Chara braunii | reverse complement strand
ATGGTTAAGAACCTTAGCCACAACTTTACACGTCCTTACCCTCGGCTCAGCGTACGTCGGACATATAGGTCGATACCTTGTCAGATCCTTGTGCTTTGGCATCACGTACGCCTCGCCAAAGTGCCCTTTGTTGTCCCATCGCACAAATCGTTGCAAACCCAAATCCTTCGCGTCCGCCTTCATCCTAGTCATGAGCACTTGCTCCGACTCAGACATCACTGCGTAGCCAGGGCTACGAACGAACAACTCCAACATGGCCTCATAGTGCACCTTAGGACGGAGCACCAGGGTCTCACCTGGGTTACGGTCCAAAGGCGTCAGCACCAATCCACGCAAACGTTGCTTCATATCTTGTACCATGTCCATCTCCATACACTTAGATTTCGAAACTGGTGTCGCCGTGAGACACTTAGCGACATGATCTCCGCAAATCGCAGGCAGTACAACCCGAAAATTAACCCAACCATTCACACCATCTAACACCTCCTTCATCTGAAGTTTCGCTCTATCCGGATGATTCAGCGTCGACACATTGTTGGCATTACACAACAGTGGATGCACCTCATCCAACTCTTGTAGTCGACAGTTCACGTGACCTCCTATCCTAGGATAGGAAAAACCTGCGCCGGTGCAGGTTAGCACATCACCTTTATAAAAATCGCGCTGATTGTGAATTAAATCCACCACAGATGGGTTTTTAACCCAAACAATGCGGACACCATTCCGTGCAACATACTTTATACACAGACGTAGATCAAGGTCTCCAATGACATCATTCACCAGCTTCCGGACTTATTACAACAATTGATTAATTTACAAAAAATAGAAAAATTAAGAAAAGGGAAAAGCAAAAAATATACAACTTGGAAATTAGATTCTTTACTATTCTCGAAATGCAAATCGAGATTTTTGAAAAAACATCCATAGCGAATCCGGTCGTCAAATTTCAAACGCACAATCATTCTCGCATTCAGGTTCCACCCGTGGGTGTGCTTGATCGATCTTGACACCAATCGACGCAGGTAGGCAGTGGTAGACGGCTTTTGGAAATCAGTTGCAACACCATTTAGCCGTATCAATACCTCAAGGCTACAACGATTCAAGATATCGGTTCTTCGCGGGTTACGCAGCAAGGAGATGAGAAATTGCTTATCAGGTTCGGCCTTTGGTCTCCAACGACGTAGTTGACACACCTCGACTTGTGTGCCTAGCTCCGCGGCCGCCTTACATTCACTGAGCTTACAGTTATTGCCATTAACCTTCACAACAGAGCAGCCGAAAGCGTTTCGAATTGACTTCCATCCGCCGCACCAGACACTGCCGCCACTCGTGTAGAGTATAAAAACGTCGGCAGCCTTGCTCCTCCTGAGTCACCAGTAATTGGTACAAGTCAAAGCTCCAATCGTCGGTCTCACAGACACGTGCTTTGACAGGCATGACTGCCTTCGGCTCATAGACCGCTGTTGTGGGACGCTTACTCCTCTCCCGCTTACCCTCACGCCGACGCCCACTACGCTTCCTGGACCTTGTGCACTTTCCCGTAGTGTTGGGTATCGGGCTCCATCGGCTAATGAAAGTCCGCTCTATCAGCGACAAATCCTTACTACAACATCGGTCAACAGGCAGCAAGACGTAGGAACAATACCCAAACACCCGCCACCATCTGTATAGGTGGTTCTTCTTGAGCCCTCTATTACAGACAGAAACATGCTCCCTCCATCTGACTTTCCCACCCGACTGGTCTGACCGACGTACATGGCTTTACATGTAGGAGAAGTAAGCACATAAACACAACTATCGTCTTTCATAAAACCATTAATACCATACTGTGAATATATATTCACCCAAGATTCTACGCACTTGTTCAACCACCGAACTTCACCCATCAATGCGAGCATAACGACTACCAGACGGTATAACACATCAGCATTATCGTCACATACATACTTCTTTCGAATATAAATCAGGTGACGATATAGAGACCAAAGTTTATCCGAACTTCACACATCCTCTCCGCCAAGGTCGTCCTCCTCTTGCGCATCGGCTTCGTTCCCTTCAAAGGTCACTTGTTCCGGTTCATTCCTGTTCTCGTCAACTTCGGAGTCATAGGCGACCCGCGTGCGCTTGTCGGCGATGACCAAAATGGTATGCAACTTACGGCCTTCCCACTGGACATCCTCCAGTTGACAAATCTTCTTAATCTTCACCACGGTTAATGCGCCTAGCTGGCGCAGGTTCTCCGTCACGTACTTCAGTTTTCCGCTGGAGCTGCCTCCCGCTGGAATCTTCTTCCTTACCGTAGTTGTCTTTGGGGTACAACCCTGCGGTGAGCGCTTCGTCGGAGGGTGTCGACAACTCAAATGCAGGCGGCGCTGCGCTGGACGTTTCGCCGGTGTCACCATCGGTGGACTTCCTTCCACCGGATTCTCAGGACCCCGCTTCCTTTTTTCGGATATGACGAGTTGCTCACGACATAGAAAACTTGAAAATTTATAGGCCTCTATCTCACGGCATAAAAAACTTACAAAACAAAATTCAGGAAAAAAACAGTATTTTTAGGCCCCGAAATAATTTTGGCGGGGGTCGAACGCCGTCAGGTTTGGACCCCGTATGAGACCCTGAACGCCCGTACGTACGGAGGTCTGCCCGGGGACCTCCGTACGTAAGGGCTGGTGACTCACGATATATATATATATATATATATATATATATATATATATATATATATATATATATATATATATATATATATATATATCGTATATATATATATATATAAGTCGGTGAAACTCCGACTAAACAGTGTGTCACAGCCCCTCGTTTGTTGTCCTCTTCTCCCTCTCTGCATATATATATATATATATATATATATATATATATATATATATATATATATATATATATATATATATATATATATATCGTATATATATATATATATATATATATACAGGGTTACCAGCCCGTACGTATGAGGGTTCTCGAGCCGACCTCCATACGTGCGGGCGTTTGGGATCCCATCCGGGATCTGAACTCGACGGTGTTCGGCCGCTGCCAAAAATTATTTTCGGACCTAAAGATAAGGTTTTTTTCTGGTATATTTTGGAGAGTTTTCTATGATGGGAGGTACATGCCTATAAAATTTGAAGTCATTTTGCTACGCCAAACAAAAAATAAAAATCGCCAAAGATGGCAGTGTCAAAACGTGCTCGCCCACTCACTTTTGTTTTAATAACAAATAGCATGAATTATTATATATAACGCAAAAGGAGGCCGGAAACCCCTTCACAACTCAACCCGGAAGACTGGGGCCATTACCCAGATAATCCCAGATTAGGCTTATACTGGAAACCGGGTCTAGTGTCCCTTTCGCCTACCAAGCTACATGTTATTCCTGAACAGGAACGAAGCTGGGTTAATGAAAGACAAATCGGAATAGATGAAAGAAACTACCGGCCTGTCTCTAGGTTGCATTTTGGAATCAAAAGAACTGACCATCCTACCCCCAGGTTACCACTACCTAACTTCTCCCTCCCCTCTCACTTTCCAGCTATCTTCCCCTTAAACCCGAAACCTTATTGCTATCATTTTTCCTTCCACTTTACCCCTCTGTCTGACTACTTCCTATGTTTTAAATCTCTACTCAATCCTCATTTAAAATTTAAGTGACTTATGAACCTTACCTACCTAAGCTTGACTTACTTAAATTACTAGAATTGTTCATTTTAGTGTATTGTTCCTCTCCAAGTAAACTGTAGTCTGGAGTCTCGTATAACTGCCACTTTTCCGTAGCCGAGCACCCTATGAGCGAAATAGGCCTTTAGTTCCTGCTCTCGGTCTGGGCATTGGTGAATCTGTTTCCGCACCCATTTCCATTGTGGTGAGATGCCCTTTTCTAGTAAATTATACAGAATCCCACATGCATCTTGCTGATGCATTGGTCGGTTTTCAATAGTGATCTGAAAGTGTCTCTTCCATGTTGCCCAAAGGATATACTGCCTGATTAGCTGAAATATGGACTTCTCGAATGACCTTCAGTTTCTGGGCAGCTCGTGGCCTAGGAGTATAGTTGCCTTACTCTCTGGGAATGGTGCGAACGTGATTTCACCCCAAAGGGACTTGACCTTCTCCCATACGGCCTCTGTCTCTGGGCACGTTAGAAGACAATGCAACATTGTTTCTGGGACCTTCTCTCGACAGACTACACACTGTGCGTTGGCGGGAGCTCACACATTGTTTCTAGGACCTTCTCTTGGCAGATTACACACTGCACTCGCTTAGCCAGTCGTTTACCGGAAGTGCCGCGTGGGAGATTAGCCACTGCAAACTTTTGACTTTTCCAATGCGTATCATGTTAATCTGTGCCCACGGTATTTTGGGTAGCTGCTCCAGTGTCACTCCCAATTTATTCTCCCACCGCTTGGATAATGCGGACGCTAGTGGATAAGACCTTCTTCTGGGCCTGTAGCCAATTCTCGTGGTATAGTTTAGGATGTTAATTCTTCTCGTCACACCTAATCTTCCTCCTTTGAGATTCCATGCCCATTCTGCAGGATCTACTTCCAAGTCCTCCAATGGCGTAGTTGGACTGAAGATTGTGAACTCGTCAGACTTCACCACTCTTACTTTGCGCACGTGTTGCGGTTGGATAGAGATCGGAGTTTTGGTTTTCTAATGCTTCCCGGGTGCGCCCATTCCTTCCTTAGCCGATCCTGGTTCCATATTCTGAATGCATTTTGCGGTTCTTCTTCCTGCTTCCATGTGGCCGAGTCCCCTAATCCCCACTGGGATTCCTTGCACAACAAACTTGTCCATTCTTGTGGGATGACCTTAACCAAGTCGCTAAGGTATTCCTCTAGTATGTGACTGCTCTTCAGTTGTGTTCTGAGATCTTTGCATGTCTTCCATCTCCGACTATTCTCGTCCCAAAGGTGCTTGACTTGCCACACCCCATGTTCCACCCATTTGCCCCACTTAGTGTTCCATATTGTAAGGGTAAACGGTTTCCCCTGCGCATTCTTGATTCCTGGATTGCAGAATAAGGGCTGACGCAGGACCTTCTCCCTTGTGAGGGGTTATGTGACTCTCGCTGGGAAGATGTCCTTCCACAGTTTGACCATCTGGCCCCAATAGGAGGCCTCCCTTGTACCCCCTTCGTGCCTATCTTAGCCCAACTGCTGCACATTACCAAAAAAAAACCACTCATATTGGCCGGAGTTTCGTATTTAGCCAAACGTGTGATACGGTACAGGGCCAATGGAACACAAGACAAGTTTTGATAGGTGATCAGTTTGACCACCCACTTGGTTTGTAGAGCATTGAGTTGTTGATCAGGGTCCAGAATGCCTAAGCCTCCCTGTTCCTTCGCCCGGGTGACATGTTTTCATGCTACTTTAAAGATAAAGTGAGGTTTGGTTAGATTTGCAGTCCAGAGGTAGGCTGCCTCGCGTCTGCATAGTGCAACCATTGTCTGAGTTGGCGGAGACCAGATCGTCCCAACATACCACAACATCGAAAAGATGGACGCGTTGAGTATAAGCGCCCTTCTATAGATTGATGTGTATATTGCAGACCAGGCGGACAGTTTGACCACTATCTTAGTCATTAGTTCAACTGCCGTGGATTGGTAAGAACCAGACTTTGTGATCTTGACTCCTAGGTAGCTTAGCGGAGTTCGCGTTGTTACCCATTGCGATCCCTCCGAGTTGGTAGTGGTGTCTGACCCCTCCCCTTCTTGGTTTATTCGCCACCACCCAACGATTTTTGGCCAGTTTATTTTCATTTCCGACGATAGCTGAAAGGCCTCCATTGCCCGTGTGAGTGCTTGGAAAGACGAATATGAGGCTCTAATCAACACCGTGAGATCAGCTGTGAAGAGTATAGTTGTTGGTAGGTTGACTACCCGGCAAAACCCGCAATCAGTTGGCCGTGGCTGAAAACCGCCCGGCCCAGCTGTTACCGACGGGCTTGGATCAGGTGCAATTTTGAGAGAGGCAGCCCAGGCTGGGCCGGCCAGGTGGTAGGATAGCCCAGTTACGGGCCACAGCTGGGTGAAAACACACCCAAACTAGACCCCCTAATATACTAAGTAGCAAATCCGGATAACCGGCAGACCAATTTTATCCAGAATTTTCAATTCAGACGAAATTTTCGGATTAATTCCGGATATGGAAAATCCGGCCCTGGGCAAAATATTTTTTTTTCACCAAAAAGTAAAAATAAAAAAATTCTGGAAAAACTTTATGTTGTTCTTATCGATGATATGAACAACTTTTGGTTTGAGGCCATGTTTGATTACTCAACAGATATGAAGATAAAAAATAAAACAGAACAAGAAAATAAGATAAAAAATTATAGAATGAATTAAGCATCCCCCCTCTAAACCCCTTTATTCCCTATATTATCCCCTTTGAACCCTTTCAAACCCTATCAAGCTTTTCATGAAATAGGAACGTAGTTCTATTGTWTTTTGCATGCGCAATATCACTTTTTTTTTTTTTTTTTAGGCATTTTTTTAATCATTCGGATTTTCGGATGATCTTACCCCCCGATCATCCGGCCAGATAATCCGACCAGATTATCCGGCCAGATAACCCATGCTACCTAGCTAATATAAATATATATATATATATTAGTGGGTCAGTCACCAACTTCCAATACCCCTTGAGCCTGAAGGTCCTGGACCTTGGTCCCCTGCCTTGGTGGAAGGGTCTTCATGCCCTTGAAGGAAAACAATTGCAGGCTGACGGAGTTTTCCGCTCTTGAAAAAAATAGTTCGTGCCATTTTTCCGTTGGGCCTGGACAGACTGTATCAGACTGCAAATAACTTACGTACATTCAAAATTTCTTCGCATTGTGCAAGTGTTCAAGCCTGGAATCAGGCGGCGGGAATCAGTCGGCAGCGCAGCCGTTGCTAGGCTGGGTAAGCTTCATTTCTGTTTCGAATTTCGGTACTTCAATTTTTCGGGAATGAAAGCAAGGAACGAGGCAGGGAGGGGTGCGGGATGGCACCGTGGACCGTGTTAGGGAACTAAGCAAACGAGCAGGGACGCCTAACTCCCGCTGGAAGTTGGATACACGGAATCGACCAGGTGGGGAACTGCGCAGTGAGGTGACCTCTCCCCCAAGGGGGGGGGAGAGAGAGAGAGAGAGAGAGAGAGAGAGAGAGAGAGAGAGAGAGAGAGAGAGAGAGAGAGAGAGAGAGAGAGAGGGGTGGCAGCGCACTGACATCTCAGGTAAGGAAGAAACATAGACATGAATGCTCTTTTGTATCACCGATTCACCGTAGTAAAAAATGAAAATCGTATCCAGTTCTGGAATGTCGATGCGCTGCCATATAGATGCTATGCCACGTGGCGGGGTTTCCACATGGTTGGAGCAGACTGTTTCATTGTAAGTGGCAAAATGGTGTACTAAGCTGTGCTTCTTACAAAGTGAGAGAGAGAGAGAGAGAGAGAGAGAGAGAGAGAGAGAGAGAGAGAGAGAGAGAGAGAGAGAGAG
>BFEA01000168.1:1977831-2009097 GCA_003427395.1 Chara braunii | reverse complement strand
CCCTCGTCGCCCTCCTCCTCCTCCTCCTCCTCCCCTTCCTCGTCGCCCTCGTCGCCCTCCTCCTCTCCCATCCAGGTAACGAATCTATCAAGACGTCATCACACTCCTCCTCCCCTTCCTCGTCGCTATTGCCGCCCTCCTCCTCCAGGTCGTCCTCCTCCCCTTCCTCGCCTCCCTCATCATCGACGTCCTCCTCCTCTCCCACCCAAGTAACGAATCTATCGAGCCCTCGTCGCACTCCTCCTCCTCCCGCTCGTCCTCCTCCTCCTCCCCTTCCTCGTTGCCCTCGTCGCCCTCCTCCTCCAGGTCCTCCTCCTCCCCTTCCTCGTCGCCCTCGTCGTCCACGTCCTCTTCCTCTCCCACCCAAGCAACGAATCATCCACGTCCTCCTCCAGGTCCTCCTCCTCCCCTTCCTCTCCCACCGTCGCAAATTTCGCGGGTCTGGATCGCATGATTGAGAACCACCGGATCGGGCGGACGGTCCCCCGGTTTATGTTCAGGTGGGCTATCCAGCGGGCTTTTACTATTTCTTTAAGATTCACTTTTGGCCCTAGCAGCCGGTAGGTAGCCTTCACAGACAGATCAAGGAGGTTTTTGTTTGGGCTGGCTTGCGTTCTACGTGCGGGCGTCCAGTGCCACTCCGCTGGATCGAAGGAAAGTTCGGCCAGGGGGGACCCGGGTCGATATGCGATCCATTCGTCTTTGTGTCTCAACACCTGGATTTTGTGCAACTCTTCATTCTTCCACCACCTTACCGTGGCCGGGGAGACCGTGGTGAGGATGTTATCCTTTCCTTTATGGAAGAGTTCGACCTGGGATTCGTCTGCCCCTACTTCCACCACCTTGCCAACAGTTTGTGTGCTCCCCAGGGTTGCGACCCAGTCTCCTTTCGCTAGCCGCGGTCCTTTTCGAAGGGTACGTACCCAGTCCAGAGGGATGTCGTAGATCAAAGTTTCTAGGTTCCTTTCAATGTCATGGCAATACCTCAACTGACCCCTCAATTGTGGCGTGGTTCTCCAGTCTCTACTCCTCGGGTCCCATATATCTTTGATCCTTACGATACCGTTTCTGGCCCAACTGCTCCATGGGGGGTTTGAGTTGCGGTGTACCCTACCGTTTCTATCAGTAATGCCTCATCACCTCTTCCCATCTGTCTGGCGCGGGTTTTGCCGGCAACGGGAGTTGGCGCCAGCCCTTCAGCACCCAGGGCCAGAAGTCGTCATTGGCCAGGTCGCTCCTCGCTGCTCCTCGAGTGGAGTCTCTGACGACCCGTGGGCACCGCGGTATAGACCAATAACGGCCTTCGAGCCAAGTCAAGGGATCCAATCCTCGCAACGCTTGCGGGGCCAGTCTAGCGATCTGTTCAAGTACGAGGTAGTACCAGGGAAGGTCCGGCGTAAAGATGAGCCTTTTGAACCATTGCACCATCAGAGCGGTAACCTGGATGACTGGGTCCAAGATGCCCAAGCCCCCTTTGTCCTTGGGCTGGATCACCGATGTCCACGCCACTCTGCTTATGACGTTTGGAAGTTCACTGTTACCTCTCCACTGCAGGGCGGCGCTTTGCCTCTTGAGTGATCTAACCGCGTCTTTACTGAGGGCCCAAAGGGCCGATCTGTACCAGAGGGCTGCTAGGACCGCATTATTGATTGCCAATGCTCTATCGATCAAGGATGTGTGCTTGTCGTTCCAGTGTGTCAGTTTTTGCAGCGCTGGTTTGAGAATCCATTCGTCGTTGGAAGCTGGTTTCCCGAATGTTGTCAGCATTATGCCCAATACTCTGACCGGGGCGCTTTCCGAGAGCCATTTGACCCGCGGTTGTTCCGGTGGGCGCACTCCCTGGTGATGGATCCACCATCGAAGTGTTTTGTCCCCCCAATTGACCGTCATGTCCAAAAATGTCGTGAATCGGTCCAACAGATGTTTGATCTCTTCCATGTTCTTAGGGGTGGCGTCGACCATTACAGTCAGGTCATTTACAAACAGAGAGCATACGGGAATCTCCTCCTCAGGGATGCCAAAGATCTGTAATTTTCTAAGATCTTTATTAGTGCGGAGATTCGCTGCGAATGCCTCCATCACAATGATAAAAAGAAAAGGGGCCAAGGGGTCTCCTTGGCGGACCGACCGTTGTAGAGAGATTACTAGTGCCATCAAACCATTGACGTGGACACTCGTGGTAGCATTGCGGTGTAAGATCTCACTCCAACGCCGAAAGGCTGGCCCAATATTCATTTTCTGCATGCATCTGTCTAAGAAGGTCCAATCCACATGGTCGTATGCTTTCTCGAAATCGATGAAGACCACGGCGGCGTTGCGTTTGTCTTGCCTCGTCAGCTTGAGGATTTCGTTAACCAGCAAAATATTGTTGTGAATCCTTCGCCCCTTGACAAATCCCGTTTGTGCCGGGTGGATAATATCTTCCAAAACCGGGATCAGGCGTTTTGCTAAGGCTTTGCGAGCATTTTGTAGACGACTGTGGGCAGAGTTATCGGGCGATAGTTTTTCATGTCCATCCGGTCGCCTTTTTTGTGCAGTAAGGTGAGGACCGCTTGTCCTACCAGCTCCCCCATGTGCCTCGTTTTCCACACGTGACGGTAAAAGTCCATGAGGTCCGGGGCCATTAGTGGCCAAAACGATTCCCAAATTCTTTTGGGAACCCGTCCACCCTCGGGGTTTTTTCCTCGTCTATCTACTTCAGGGCTATCCAAACTTCCTCTTCGTTAGGGGCTTATCTAGTTGGTCCCTTTGCTGGTTCGACAAAGTCTTCCCCATTGGCTCTAGAAAAACTGTGATCTCCTTTTCTCTAGCGGTCTCCTCCCGTCCAACGCATCTAGAGGTAAATAAATCTATGAAAAAAGTCCTTGCAATTTGCATGCAATGTCGCGTCCAGGTCACGACCTCCTGATTTCGTTACAGCGGATCGTATAGCGCCTCTATCGCAGTTCTTTGAGATCGTATACAAGCCAGGCCAAAGCATTTTTTATCCATTGTCCCTTCTGTTTCATGACGTGCCAAACGTCCCCTGATGCGTGTTCCCTCCCAGCGTTGTGTTGCAATGGTCTGGAGCTGGTGTCGCAGAGATTGTAGTTCAGACTGATTGTCAGGAGCCACTTGAGGGTTTTCAAGCTCTCGTTGTTCAAGTTGATGAAGCCGGATATGAACTTCCATTTCCTGTTAATTCTTGCGAGCCATCAAGAGTTTGGAGTATTCTCTGCATTTTTTCCCCAAGTATAGAAGACCGTTGTTAAACCAGTCTGTTTCATACGGTATATGTTGTTTTTGCCTGTGCCAGAACTCCCAACAGTCTTTAATGTAGTTTCGAAAAGCGTTCTGTTGCAGGATGGACACATTGAGTTTATAAAAGCCCGGTCTGTGATCAGGCTTCTTGCGAAATGACAAGATGATCGAGCACATTTTATGATCCAAGCCCAGGTGCGGGTTGGCGGGTAGGATTGCCGCCAACAGCAGCGATCCCCCCATGTCTTCCGAGATTAGAATTATGTCTATTCTTGATCTGGATTGTGCGTCAGTCCCAACTTTGCGTAGGCATGAAAAGAATCGGGCATCTGGGTTAAGTTTGCGGAGAGGGTCAAAGACCTTTAAAGAGAGACATACATCCTCTATCATACATTCGTCCTCCTCTATGTATGCTGGGGCTGGGCAGGGAATCTTCCACCTGTCCATCCAGCGGTCCGGGGCTGCGTTGCAGTCTCCCGCTATGATTATCGGGACCTCGTCCGGGATTTGTGCTTTTAGGCTCTCGAAGAATACCCTCCTCCCCCTCGCGGTATTCGGGGCGTAGATGCATAAGATACAAACGATCTCCAGTTCCAAGGCGACCAGGATTGACACCCACCGACCCCCTTCCTGATCTACTACCCAATGCACCGGGTCTGCCCGAGATTCTGGGGGGATCTAGATGGCGACCCCGGCGCTCCCTGGTCTCGGGGCGTGCGCCCTGATTGCCTTATATGGCCATATTCTTTTGTGGATGCGGTTATGTTCTGCGATGTCCATCAAGTGTGTTTCTTGGATACATACCACATCTGGCCACTTTCTGCCCCCCACTCCCCTCATAAGGTCCCATATTGCATTCTGCTTATCAGGCTTATAGGAGGCCAAGCCGTTGACGTTCACGGAGCGCATACTGCTTTAACAGGGTCCATTTGGATCTTGGAGGTATTCAGGTATCTAGTCGGGCCAACGGGAGCTGTTCCCMCYCCCACCCCGATGTTCCCGCCTGTACGCCCAGCCTGAGTATGGCTCCCAGGCATCTCTGAACATCCTGCTCTTTCCAGATCTCGCTGGGCCTAATCTTGACTGTCTGCAGGTCTAACAGTTGGGAGTGGGTGTGCCATTTGAGTCCTGCGTCTGTGCCAAAGTCGAAGCGGATGTACACGTCCCTGAGGGCCAAATGTCACCGATGCCGGGGCCTGCACTCCTGGCGGGAGATTCTCTGCAATGTGTGTTTCCAGGTGCATCTGCAGAATCCCTGTGGCTGCTTCAGTTTGACAGTTTCGGGTCCGCCCAAAAGGAGGACAGGCCCTGTAGTGTGAGACCGCCTTGCCTGTCCTTACCAACCGGGGAGAGGCCAACCTCCCATTTCCCATCCTTCTTGCGCACGGGGATCATCAGCATTGCAGCCTGTGACAACGGCCCCATGTCCTGGCCCTGTTCCACTACATGTCTGAGTTTTTTCCTCCGCAGTAGGTCAAGTGGTGTGTCTTCTTCAGGGTCCCGGGGGGCAGGGTCAGGGGGAGGTGCGGGTGGTTGTGAGGCCAGTGGGAGTTCTCCATCTTCCTTGTTGAAGTTCTGTTCCGCTTCCTCTTCCACCCCGTTCTCTGTAGCTGGGCGGGGTGGCCGAAAGCGGGAACAAACAATGGTGGCTAATCTGTGCCACACTTCCGTCCATCCCACCCCCGGGTGCAGGCCTTGTTCAAGCGCACATTTGAGTGAGTTGCTGGTATCCAGAATTGGGAACAACTCTAGGTATGTCCTATCCCAGAAGTCGTCTGTGAGGGGGCCATACTTGGCTTTGAGGTTGCTCATGAGCCAGTCTGCAATGGCGACCAGCTTTTGTTCCACGGGCGTGTGCGGTGGCGGGGTTCCTTCTTCCCCTGCTGCGGCCTCCCTGCCGGGGGCCAGTCCCGCGGGTGGCATACTGGCATTTGCCGGAAGGGGGTCCACCTCCATCGGTTCAGGGACGAAGGCTGCTTGGAGGGGGTCGATGTCCATCATCTGGGCCATCCCCGTGCTTTCCCCATCCACCTTTCGTTCTTTTCGTGTTCATCCGCGCTCCGGTTTGAGCCGGTTCTGTCGCTGCCGGGGGGTCTGTTTGGCGGGTGACGGGGAATTTTGTCAATGCTGTGTTCCTTATCACCGTCTCCCCGTCCCCGTGCTTCCCCCGTCCTCCTGTTCGTTCCGTGTTCTTCTGCAGTCCGGTCTGAACGAGGGGGGGTTCTATCAATGTTGTGTTCTATGTCACCGCCTCCTCACTCACCTGTCCTGAGGTGGATGAGGTGAATGCCTCATTTCCGTTCTTGTGTTGTGGAGAGCCACTCTCCCCTGTTCGTGCGGTGGCCGGGACGTAATGTTTCGCTTCGGGGCCCAGAACACCCCTAGGGTTGTTTACACCCTGTCTTCCTTCGGTTCCCCCGACGGTTTTTTCAGGGTCCATATTTCTTTCCCTCCCTTCCTCTCCACCTTTGTCCGACCTCGGTTTTCCTTATTATCTTTATTTTCTGCCGGAGAAATAATTTGTGTTTCCTGCATCTTCTGTTCCACTGGCACTGGGGGGGTCCATGTATTTGGTTGGCGTGTTTCCCATTCCTGTTCCCCTGTTTAATCCCACACCCATCCCCTCGGGACCCCTTCTTCCGTTCGGTCCTCCACATACACCCATCCCTCATGCCCCGGGTCCACCGCACGCCAGTGGGTAACCTTATTCGGGTCCCTCAACAACCTCCCCGATGATCTGGCCTTCTTCTGTAGATGTAGTGGGCAGGCGTACTCCGTACAGTGATGTCCGGACGCTCTGCATTTGGGGCACCACGGTCGCATCTTGTGCGCGGTATGGATCATGTATTCTTTGCCCCCCACCCTCTATGGAATCACATCATCAAGAGAGAAAGGATGGCCCGGAGGGAAGTCAAGGGCCAGCATCAGGCAGTCATCCCTTTTTGCAACGAAGGAGGGCAGGGAGTCGATAAAGGCGGCAGTATCGTACATCATTCCAAAATCATAAACGAAGGCTGCTTGAATCTCGACAGGGATATGGTGGAACTCCACCCAATAGTAATCCTGCATCAGTTTGACGCTTGAAACTCAGTTGAAAGTTCACCGTTACTGGTTCTCAGTCGTACCAGCACAGCTAACACCTCTCGGACCCCTCAGACCGCCCCTAAAAAAAAAAAAAAAAAAAAGTCCCGCACAGCACCGGACGGTGCGGCACACGTAGCGCACGACCCCGCACATTTCCGCACCCGCACGACCACCCCCCGCATGGATCTCCGCACGGATCTGGTCTGTGCAGGTGCGGAATGTGCGGAGATCGAGTACTCCCCGCACAGATCTCCACACGGATCTCCGCACAAATGTGTCGCTCGTGCGGTTGCAAGTATGGTCAATGATCATGAGACCAGCACTCCCCTTTTGTCTCCTTCCACTCAACTTCGTCCTATTCTGTGCTCCTGTTTTTTTTGTCGTGCTGTATTATCTTAGTATTATCACGTAGGCACTGGTAGTGTGTGTGCTTCAACAGTTATTTTCTTCAAAAAAAAAAAAATTTTCAGGTATGAGTAAGGCCTCTGTACGACAGCACTAGTCGTAGTTGAGTATATTGGCATCGTCCGCACGACTTCTAGATTATTGTTTTTCTATTAGTCAGTATGTGTCATTAGTAGGATACATTATATTATGGTACATTTTTCATGTTTAATTTCAATGGCCGGTACTTCACGACTTTTCATCTCCATTACATTTTATATGATTTCAGTCACAAGTGTTGCACGAGGTTTCATGTCCATTTCTTTTCAGCGTGTAAATCTATATATGTAATTGTCGTTTACATTTTTAATTTCATTTATTTCCTTTTTTTTTGGCGTGCAAAGTTGGGTGATGTTTTATTTTTTTTCCTTTGAAAATTATAGACTGATATAAATATACTAACTTTTTATGTTTGACATACCCCTTCTTTGTCACAAGGCAAGTGTGAGGTTCCACTTGCAGGTACAACATGTCATTGTCAAAAAGATATGCCATCAACAAAGTATTCTGCACATATTTTTTTACAATGACATGTTGCACCTGCAAGTGAAACTTCACACTTGCCTATATCTGACAAAGAAGGCGTATGCGTGGGGACGAGGTGACAGGGATGATTTGAGGGATACTTAGCACGAAGGGGGGTGAGAAGTGGGGTAGGGTGAAGGGGATGACGTTGTTTATTCTCAGCGGCATGTGTGGAGACGACCCCCCATGATAGGGCGGGGGCACTACGAGGTCGTGCCGCTTGTGGGGTTTTTTGGGGGGTCCCCGGGGCCGATTCAACAGGTTCAGTGGCATTTAACGGCGTTCGTTCCCCATTCATCGGCCACACAGCTCATCAACATGCCTTTGCTCTAGACATGTCCATGGCATCTGCGATAGGAATCATGGTAGAAACGGTTAGTCGGTGAAACTTCCCGATTGGGCTGAATGAGTTCATACATAGCACGGCTCACCGATGTCCTGGCCCTGTTCCACTCACCTTGCAGATTTGGAGCTTGATGGTCTTCATCTCTTGCCATTGATTTCATTTGCGGACGACAGGTGAGACGAACTGTGTAGACTACACATTCCTCCTGTCCTCATGGCAGAATTCTTGGTTAACCTTCACAAACCTTTCCAACCACAAGAAGCTTGGCTCTGAAGGAGATCCTCATGGAGTGTTGGCGGACTTTCAGTCAAGCGATAGCAAGCACAAGCACCCACATACACCTTGATCTTGGGACTTACTCCGGACAATGATTGGCAAGCTCACCTTCATTATCGTGGAACCTTCACAAGTTGTGTGACTTGGCAGGAGATGACAAGTACTAGGTTTAAATCTGGGCTACACGATAAGGGTATCCAAGTAACATGCGACAGCAATAATGGAGTTTAGGTGCTTGTTCAGATGGGCCATAGATTTGGTTCCTTGCACAAGGGCACAGAGGCGACGTACCAATTTTTCTTCCTTTTCGTTTTATTTTTTTTGGGGGGGGCGGGGGGAACAGGGGTGGTGGAAGGCAGGGAGTTCCATTGAAGACCGGTTGTAGCAATCTTGATTCTCCGTGATGGTGACTTCAAAATTTTGGATTCCTGCGCGGCGTTATGGCAGCACTGGGCTTGCGTGAAATAGTGGTTTGATGGGGCCGAGTGGCCCTTTTCCTTTAATGAAGCATCAGTGCATCCTACCAAACATGCTTGTTTATTTTCGAGGACTTAAATGTCATCCTCTCGGTTAATGGACGCGTCCCTTAATGTGATAGTATCCCGAATCAACAATCAGAATGCAATCGCTTTGTTGGCATTCATGGGAAACCTTTCCCTGTCGTATGGGAAATCAAATTCAACAGTTGTGTGAGAGCTACTATTAGGTTGATGGGGAGGGAGTCTGATTGGGCATTGCTTGGGCGTACGTATTTGTGTGTGTGTGTGTGTGTGTGTGAGAGAGAGAGAGAGAGAGAGAGAGAGAGAGAGAGAGAGAGGTGGAAAGAGGAGTCCGATTGGGCATTGCTTCGGCATACGTATTTGTGTGTGGGCATTGCTTCGGCATACGTATTTGTGTGTGTGTGTGTGTGTGTGAGAGAGAGAGAGAGAGAGAGAGAGAGAGAGAGAGAGAGAGAGAGAGGTGGAAAGATAAAGGTAGACAATGGCAAAGGTGAAGAAAAGAGGGACGAACCAGAGGAGACAGGAGAGCAAGGAGGGAAACGGGCGGAGAGAGAGAGAGAGAGAGAGATGTTTGTGTATGCATACTTCGGAATAAAGAGAATGGGAGCGCACGAAGGACAGAGCGGGACAGTGTGAGTGAACAAATAGACTGGGAGAGAAGGAGAGCAAGAGCAAGGAATAAAAACAGGAGGGAGGGAAAAACCAGGAGAAAAACAGTACAAGAGGGGTTAGAGAAAGGAACGAAAATGATGGATATATCAGATGGAGCAGTTGATAGATAGCAACCTACATGGGATATACATCTAAATCAGAAGAAGACTACTCGCAATCCGCTTTTGCCTGGGGCTCAAAACGACCTGCACACCAAAATAACAAGAGGTGGCACAGGCCTCCTTTCAGCTAGCACCACCAGCCATTTTCCTCCCCCAGCAGACTCCCAAAAGTTGTGGCGTTCGCGCAGAGCCATGTCAGACAGGAAACACTCGACGGTGTACTGGTACTGCATTTTTCTCTTTTCCGGCAGCCATTGTGCTCTTGCAAGCCTTAGGCATAAAAGTTCCAGAGTAGGGGATCATTTTTTTCCACAAGGCTGGGGCCACGCCTATGTTTGGTGGTCTTCCGCGCCAGGCTGCCCACGGATGGCAAGCCATAACGGCAACCCCACCTGAGCGCACGAGCACGTTAAGACCTAAAAACTGTCCGGGGTACACAAGACGGAACAGGAACTGGATCGATACACGAACACCTAACTGTGTTCTCGTTTCTAATATGAAAGGCTAATTATTCTAAGCCCAACCAATTCAATTCATTGTCAATATAGTATTACGGGAACCCGGTAGTAGCCTCATCCATGCTCCTCCAACGAGGGAACATGTGAGCCCTTCCACCCACCAGCAGGTGTAATACCTTCTACAGCAGGCGTGATACCTGCTACACCAGGCGGGCAATTCCCGGCAAGTGTCAGCCGTAAGCAAGAGGACCAAACTTCTTCGATGGGCCAGTCGCTTGCCTCCCCTCCGGTCCCCTCCTGTGAACATCAGCAGTCTCTGCTCAATACCGCCGCTCAGGGGAA
Source organism: Chara braunii (assembly GCA_003427395.1). NCBI lineage: Eukaryota > Viridiplantae > Streptophyta > Charophyceae > Charales > Characeae > Chara > Chara braunii. The sequence goes on along the minus strand of BFEA01000168.1, from coordinate 1,999,109 downwards.
CCAACAACCTATCTATAGGTGATGCGCACCAAGCTTGCCCAGGAAAATACACGAGGCCAATGAGGATCGAACCCAAGACCTCCTGAATGCTATTTGCATGCCTCACCAACTGTATCCTCTTTTGAAATTTAGAGTTCGAAAATGGTTTTCATACCCTACTTTTGGCAAATGTTTCCACTTGCATCTCGCTAAATATCCCACTTTTTTGGCATATGCATGGAGGAATAGAGGAAATTCTAGCAGACGATATTCATGACAAAGCACCACGAAATTTTTTTTCTCTTTAATTGAGAGTTTGTTTTAATAATCATCAAATATGCATTTGTTTCGTTTGTTTTGGTATCATCTTATATCCACTAATGCATCAAAATGAATGTGCAAAAGAAATCGCCCATCTTCCTTCTGTTCTGCTGTCACAATGACATTCACGCTTGTTTGTAGGCAAGCCCACTGGTTAAGAACCGTTTTCTCCGATGGAGACTATAATCGTTATTAGTATGCGCCAGGTCTGCGAATTGTCCGGAATGGAGGATCTGAAGTCAATGGACACACAAACAGTCCAAGCTCAGTTGGTACAACTGTCAAAATACAGACCCAAGTCCAAGTCCAAGTCCAGGTCCAGGTGCAATCAGATCAACAAATTAAAAAACTTCCGCATCACCAGGAGCCTGTCAGCTCAACGATGACATCTCAAGCCCGTTGGAAAAAGCAGTAAAAAAAATAAACCTAATGCACACAACTCGGTCCCAATGGCAGAATTCGTTTTTCTTCGAAACTACAAGCTCAGGGTAGTTCAGAACTGTTTACCTTTAGTCATCTACCATTTTCACCCGAACACATCGTTTGGTCATTCTTGCTGTTTGCCCCAAATACTACCTTCTTCCCCCGAATACATCATTTGGTCATTCTTGCTGCTTGCCCCAAATACTACCTTCTTCCCCCGAATACAACATACGGTCATTATAGCTGTATCTACCTTCTTCCCCCGAATACAACATACGGTCATTATAGCTGTATCTAGTCTGAAAGATGCCTCAAATACAGCTATAATGACCGTAAGTTGTATTCGGGGGAAGAAGGTAGTACATTGACCGTACCGTACGTTGTATTCCGGTGACGACGGTAGTTTCAACAGCCACACCATTGTGCCAATCACATTCTCGAAAAAGCCGCACATAAGCATTCTCCAAAAAGACGAAACCCATTCATAACACTATTGCCAGGGCTACTACAGTCACGATAACTGCAAAGGCCTAAAGATCAATGCGAAACTGCATCTGCGCTCATACGTAGTCGGGAGAAGATGTTTAGCATAGACGACTAGAGCATCATCTGCCACAAACATCTGTATACATCTCTCTCTCTCTCTCTCTCTTTCTTTTTTTTTCTTTTTTTCTGCATATGCTTGTCCTCCTTTTGCGCATGCTCGTCTTCCTTTCGCGTCTGCTTGTCATCCGTGCTATCAGCATCACACACACACGTGTTCAGGTGTGCTTGTGGTCAATATTGTGTTGTGTGCATTGGTCCTATCGGGCGGATAAGTAAGCATAACATTGGTGTGAATGTGTGTAACCGTTTCATCCGCCTTTCACCAAGTGATGAAGAAACCTTTTCCTCGTGCCCACCGGTTGCCTACTTTTTCTTGTAGCCCTGCATACAGACGTATCTTGCTGGTGCCCTTTTATTTTTTGCCTGGACTGGCCGCCGCACTGCGTTGGCAGTTCTTTACTGCTTCTTTTTGTGACAAGAATATCACAGAGAAGTGACTCAGGTGGACTCAGGCCATTGAACTGTTAAGCAAAACAAAATGCAACAAAAATATGAAACAGCTGCGCCATCTGACACGATCAACCCCGGCACCATTTAAGTGAGAGTCGATTCGACAACGATCAGCCAAAATCTGCAACAGATGATCGCTGCAAAGGGTGGAAACGACAACGATCGGCTGAAATCTGCAACAGACGATCACCGCAAAGTGTGGAAAAAGAATGTGTCAGTTACGTAGGCCCGGAGACATTTGACAAACAGGGATCGTTTTGAGCAATCGCAGCTGCCAATGTCAAGATCCAAAGGCCAGCAGTGTTCGGAAACCAAACATACCAGCGGCGCAGCATCACCCCCGCAGCCCACTTAGCTATGCGGTTTTATGTTTAACAAGAGGCTCTACCTATGCTGCACAGAGAGGAGGACGACGCCAGACCAGCAGAGAATGAACTTGTTACCTCCGATGAAAGTGCCTGCATGACACCCTATCATCAGTGTTCCAAACATACACAACAAAAAGGATTTACGGCAAAATACCATTTCCCAAAAAGAGAAGGCAATGGGACACATCCACGACCTGGAAGGTGGGGATGGCACACCCACATAAATGCTCAGGTTGGGCCTCACCTGGCCTGAAGCACACCCGCACAAATGTTCTTCCGGCATTATTTTTGGTAGCGGGGGCGCGCGTATGCTAATTCTCACCACCATTGCCTGCTGTTTCGAACAACTTCCAGTCCTCGCTCCCCTCTCACGTCCGTTCACTAGTGACCGAATTCACATTCACAGCTCCGCACCCTCAAATGCAATGCGGCCGTGCCACAACATACCATCATCATCCTACAACAAGTCAAGCCCAGTGGCGATCCTTATGGAACAGAGAACGCGTATACTGTATTTTTGCAAGTTTTTTATGCTCTCAACTCGTTTTGTTATTTGCAGAATTCCTCGTCTTTACCATCCCCCCTGTTGTTTTCCAATTGCCATTCCTACCACCTCCGTTTTCCTTGCTGCTATCCTTAATTCTTCCAGCACATGGATCATGCGTGGGCATGAACCACTTCCTTTTCCTTGCTGATGTCCTGTTCTTTCACGAGTTTTTTATGCTTTCAACTCGTTTTGTTATTTGCTGAATTCCTTATCTACCATCGACTGTTGTTCTCCAATTCACATTCCTACCATCCTTTCCCTTTCATTGCTGCTGTCCTTATTCTTCCAGCACAGCATCCATCATGCATGGACATACATACATCCCCTGACAATGCACTGCAATCACATTACGAGCTCCGGGCAGTAGGGGCCCAAGGGTTCTTCGAAGCCATTATTAGTCTACAGATGACGATGCAATCCCGCCTCTTGCAAGCCAAGGGCAGCTCAGTTGAAATGGCCGTGAAGCTATTTCAACAGAGGCAACACTACGTTTTGACAAAAAAGGGGTTGATTTACCGCCACGGATGTGAATGCGGCAACAAGGAAACTTCTCAACCAGCGGTTGATGCGCCACCCACCAATCACTGGGCTTCCCTTCCATCATGCCAAACGTGAGATGCAGCAGGGAGTAATTGCAACCTCGCCCCGAAAAGTGAAATGTGAATGATCAACCAAAAAGCAAGATATCTAACATCTAGCTGCAAAGCTGCTACCAATCCCCATTGCAAACGAAATCCAACTGGAGCTGAACTGATCGCCTGACCAATACGCTACAAGAAAACCACTGCTGTGCTAAATATTGTGGTACGGGGCAAAACAGCACCGTATCACCTCCAACTCACATACCACCCAACAAATGCTCTAACCATTGAACCACCTTCAGTCTACCAAAGTGACAGAGAGGGAGAAAGCATGCAGGAGACACAGAGAGAGAGAGAGAGAGAGAGAGAGAGAGAGGACCCAGGGCAGCGAGGACGAATATGACGAAGCATTGACCAATGAAAATCCAAGGCGCGAAACTAAGTGACGTTGAGCACAGAAGACCCTGGGGAATCTTACGTACCACTCACCTACGTTCAAGACAAGAAAATAGCGCAAGGCAAAACAATATGGCATACTGGCTGTGCTAGCTCTACCCAAAAAAAAATGTACATACGTTCTCCACTTACCTCTGAAAAACAGGTCCCCAGAAATCGTTGATTTTTTTTCAAGTACTACGTACGGTCGAATATAACGTACGCACGTTGTATTCGAATACAACACACGGACGTTGAATTCAAACTTTTGAAATTTCCAAAAAAATAATACTGGAAAAAAATCCGGAAAAAGAAAAGTTGTTACAGTATTGGAAGACAAACAACTTCTGCCTGAGAGGGCCATGTGCGAGATTCACAACCAAATTCGAAAAAAAAAAAAAAAAAAAAAAAGTTGAAAATAATAGACAATCTTTGACCCCATCGACAAAAACTGGATATTCTGTTTTTTTTTTCTTTAGAATTTCGATTTTTCAAAAATATCCAAACAAAAACTAGACACTCTGTTTTTCTATTTCTTCAGAATTTCCGTTTTTGAATTTTTCAAAAAATATCCAAAAACAAACCCTATGTTGTCCAAAAGTGCACTACAAAACGTTTGCCTCGTCTTGCCAAAATTCCCTACTAAGTTCGAGAAAATGACGGTGGTACTGTAAGCTCCTGCAAAGTTTGCGCCCTAACGGATGCACGTTTTGTTCGGGTTACGACAGTAGTTCACAAGAACCCAATCATTCATTTCCCTTGAGAAGTGCTCACTTCCATGTTGGAACCGTAAACACAGTTCAGCAGAGTCCGCCACCCGCTGATCGCGAAAAAACTCTACAAACTGAGTCAGACAAGACTGGTAGGACAATGGAAACTGGGTGTAATCCCACGCCAGCCGTAGAGAGAAACAGCCCAACAACGGCTGTCACCGTGAAGTGCACCTCGTGTCCACAACCAAGACTACAGAAACATGACGCAAACGCAGTACCACAACAGCTAGTCTCATAACCCCCTTGACATGCCTTTCGGAATGCGGGGGCCACGCTGGGTCCTTAAACTCGCCTCTGCTGCCATCACAGCGACATATGCATTACGACCGTTCGTCACACGAGGGGAGCACGCCTTTCACGCTGATACATAAAGAGCGATAGTTCATCAGGAGGGACAAAAACATTCCGGCAGCACAATAAGCATGGACATTTTCGCTCCCTGCTGCATGCAGGGGGTTTCGAACTTGTCTTGGCCCAGAGCTCGAGGCTCAGAAGAAAACACTGAGTTCAGATGATTTGCTTTGGGGGCAGCGGTCGTTTCAATAAGCGCCACCTGACAGGACAGATTGATGACCACAACAGGCTGAATCACTCCTTAACTACTCCTGGACCCCAAGATAGATGCAAACCCTGACAGAAAACGAAATGCACCACATCCCCCCACACAGCAACACACAAACCACACGGTTATCTAACAACAGCTGCACATACCAGCACAGTTCCCAACCATGATACAGAAGAAGAAGCCTTCATGTATGCATGCTCTGTTAGGCACACCCATGGACTAGTGTAGTCGCTGAGATGGACATTATGGGCATACCATACGTAATGCAGGGCAGTTTGGAAATTTGCAACCTAACTCGCCCACATTTACTCGATCAAACACCCTGCAGACTGTCACAACAGACTATACGGGACAACAAACGAAAAACAAAAAAACAAACCCTGCAAACTCGATCAAACACCCTGCAGACATCATTGTGTTTTGGGGTTAGGACGGCAGTTTGGACCATGCTAGTGCGCGTATGACACCATGGCGAGCAGTCAGCGCATTCATGAAACAATGAATACATCCCAGTACACAGTTGTACTTTCATGTTAGAACTGGACACTCCTGGCAGGTTGGGCACAGCTGCACAACCGTTCGCAAGTCATTCAGACGTGAAAACACATCGTAATGCTAAGGGCCAACAAACACATGATACCCATAAGACTTGCGGCCACAAAGTGACGAGCTCGAGTGGGAAACCCACACAAAAATGCAAAACAGACGAAAGAAAACACGAACAGACGCAGAGTTGTCATAAACTGCATTGCAAGCACTACGATAACTTCGAGCCAACTTTGGACAAGTAGTCGAGTTCACCATCGTACGTTCCATCCTTCTGGCAATCCCTGTTCTTGGTTTCGCCGTGTCTGTGAGGACATGCAAGAAACAGATTGTTTACATGCAGTTGGAACACTGGTTTGAGACTACGATCGACTACAGTGGCATAACAAAGGCCGACTTTCAACAAAATTAAATCAACATGCAGGGTTACAAACACTTCCACATAGGGATTGGAATCATCAACCCGTTAAGCAGCCCTTCAACTGGGAGGAGGTATACGTGATGCCAGGCTACAAGATGACAGAGAGCACAACCCCTCAGGACAAACTTTAACCAATCAAAAAAGAAAATGGATTGTACCTGTGGCATTGAGACGACGAAGCCATCGCTTTGCACTCACTTCACCCTCACTGTCTTCCTGAGCCTTCAAGTCCAGTTTCGCTTTCCTTCCCCAAACCTAAACTGATTCCAGCAGAAGAGGCGGCCATCGACAACGGAAGATTATGGGCTCGTCTTTCACGTCCTGTCGGCATGGACCACACACGCAGAGCCAGAACCACCTCACATCCCCACTCACCTCAGACCCACCCCCGCCCAAGCACCTCGACCCTGTTTGCACATCTCCCAGTCCCCACCCATCCCCCAAAGTAAGAGCTGAACCAGTGGGGCAGCACACCTGGGCAGGGCAACAAATCCTTCTCGTGTTGCAAACCCACTGCTTTAGGCCGCCCTGCTTACAAAGGAAAGTGCTTTACAGGAACATTACGGACCCGCCGTATCAGATTGAATATACAATACAGCATACAACATCGCATTCTGCTCTCAAGAAAACCCTCGGTACGACTGGTGATAACAGGGTTCATCGTCCGATGAGCAAGGAAGGGGCGATGCTTTCAAACCCCAACTCACCAGAAACAAGATTACATCCTGACAACTCGGCAAACTGTTCATGAACACAGATAAAGGGCCATCGACAAAAGCAGAGAGCATGACCGGCAAAGCAAAAGGTTGAACTGGGTCCATTTGCCTGCTTTCCAGTAAAGTAAATAACCATTGAAAAGAATGCTACATACCCCAAATTAATGGCATCCGGCCAATCTGTGCAACGGTCTGTCTAGCAGATAGCCCGCTCGCTCACTCGCTCGCCCACCACATCGTCCTCGAGATTAGCTTGCTTACCACCTTCCCACTCCGGACATAACCAATGCAACACGACTCATCATGGATGCGCTTTCAGCAATAAAACATTCGCAAAAGGCCAGCTACCCAATAGTCCGTGGCAAAACTTGCTCATGCATACCTGCCGTCCAGCCATAACCTGCTAGTCAATGTGATGGAAATCACTCATGCAACCCTGCCGTCCAGCAGCAACTGCAGGGACGCAAAAAGGATGCAAGCCCAAATCATTTGTGATCAGCCCGCGTCACTACATAACAAAATATTTGCAATAGAAGGTTAAGGAGAGGCATACAAACTTTATTGCTGGCGAACTTCTGGCATTAGATTCACTTGTTTAGCTGCCCACGTGTAAAACGGAGCAGGAAGAATGATGAGAAATATGTTGGGAGGAAAAAACAGAGGAACAATTAGACTGAAAGCATAACAGTGAATGTCCAACTTTTCACGGCGCCACCTCCCAGTCCAGAGAATATCCATCCATCCATCAATCCATCCATCCATCCACCTCATCACCCTGCCACAACCTCCGGGTCGAGTGAATGTTCACCTGGTGCACGCTACCACTCCTTTTTCCCACCTGTGACAAGAATACCACACCTCTCACTGCTATTTTCGGATAATGACCTACTGCGCTTTAGCCTCTCTCTGCCCACATTTTACATGTCCACGTATCCGCCTCTGTTTCAAACTCCAGGTTCCCGATCCAGGGCCATGCACGGCGCACGTACATAGTAGTAGAGGGTCAACCTGCACTTTTCAGGCTTTTATCTGTCATCGCATCTCTGAGAAGGACCGTTCGGAATTCAAAGCAAAGCACAGCCAACCAGCTCTTCTCCCATTTCCAGGCCGTCTAACCCTCTGCAGGTTGCCTTTTAACTTTTTCTGTACTATCATCACAGCTTAACATAGGTGACCTTTGTCTATATGAAGCAATCAGATTGCTGTCCGTAAAAATCAAACTAGCTTCATTGTGATACCCATCCTGGCCGAAAGAAGATCCATTGTCTGCACTCCACCCTCGTTACCTGCAAGGAAAACTGTAGCATCCTGCCTGGCTTTAGCCTGCAGCCTCAACTGGATAGAGGACTTGCACATTAGCTGCGACATGAACTCCTTGGACGGAGGGGCCCCTACACCTTCCTGCAGGCCCTGATGCCTTTACAATTGAGAGCAAACTCAAGTCAAAGGGAAGTGTTCTTTTGTTCCGACCGGTAACAATGACTAGCTACAGCCAGGACGGATGGTGGTCAGAATTCATATTGTCAAATCAACATAAACACATGCCAGAGTCAAGGCTGTAGCCCCACGGCATTGCTGGTAGGTATAACAGAAGAAAATACAGATCGTTGTGTTGAACCAGACTATTGGCACGTAGAAGATACTGTGTGGAGAAACATAGGAAGCTACCGTAGACAATTAGACAGCCTGACAGAGAAAAAAAGAGTCGAGTTTGTGTTCCACAGAAAGAAATTCCCCCCAGGACAATGGGAGAGCGGGGGGGAGGGAGAGGGGACGGAGACATGGGGTGCATGAAGGGTGCCGGTGCGGAGGGGATTGGATCATCCTATTCTGTTGACCTGCAACGCAAGCGCACTGCATCTCCCCCTAAGAACAGAGAAAGGTAGTCAGGGGTCCATAGATGGTCCAGTCATACGAGGTGAAAAAGAGGCGGACAAGGAACTGGACAGCTATCTATCTATCAATCTATCCACCTAGCTAGCTTCACAGGTACAAAGCGATAAATAACAAAAGTAGTAGACCTTCCCACTCAGGTCGTTTCCACCATACGACTGCAGCAGCTTGCACAGGACCGCCATGCTTACAGATGGAATTCACTGCTTCGCAATATGTTTTCTAATGGTGATATACACATATATTACTACTAGGTGAACCCTCTCTCTCTCTCTCTCTCTCTGCCCCTCGCCATCCCCCTCACACAGTGAGCTTCTTTGCAAGTTCAAAGTTCACATGCTAACTAGGGGACAAGGAGCGCAGCGCTGACTAGCTGGTCAGCCTCATGAAATTTGAAGGCAGGCAAAGAATTGCCCCGCCCTAGAGTCGAGCCAACTCCAAGTACCAAAATGCAGCCTCTGTCTCAACTTGCGCTTCCTCCCTAAACAGCGCCAGAAACTTTTGTTTACTACTACAGCTACTACATCTCCTCCTCCTGCTGCTGCTGCCATCACCACCACCACCACACCGCGACTACTACTACTACTATTGCAATTACTACTAGAAGAACAGGAACCGTTACAATAGTTAGAGAAAAGATGTTGCCTCGACCACAAGGGAATTGTAGACCGCACTTTACAGCCTCCAAGATCCATATCCCTCGGACGTTCTACTATCCGTATCATTCCACCCCCATAATAACAGCCACCACTTCCTCAGTCACAATAATACGTATCAAATGAATCGTGTCGCTCCTGTACCTCTCTCATCCTCTTTCATACCACTTCACTACATTACTCATCATCATCATCTGCCATTACCTGTCCCCCTGGCTGAGGCATTCTCTTGTCATCATGCACGCCTTCTCTGAGGCTGGCCCTCACACACCACCACTCGAGACTCGGCAAAGTGTTCACCTTCCAAAACTCAACAACTATGCTTCAAATATTCACAAGCACAGATGAACGAAACATCTCTCTTACCAACCCACCCAGAAGGGGGGAGCGGTGTATTGTTTTGCCACACTCAGCATAACTGCCTCCCTCTGTCTCCTTTCCCATTCATCAACACTGCACCCACACCACCATTGATCATCCTTCATCACAAGCTGATGAAACCACCTGCAAAACTGTGCCCGGCACTGCAAAAGCAACACAACTCGTCCTCTTCCATTTTCCTCCGGCAGCCATTCCGACTGTAAGAACAACAGAATCATCAAGCAGCATTCACCTTCTTTAGCACATTCCCAGGGTACTTGCCATGCCATCACACCCAGACTACACCTTGGTCTTCAACTTGAATCACAACCTTCCTGGGGCCTGGCACTCGTTCTCCTCACTTGCATGCTGCCCCACACCTGGCTGTCACTTGCCTTCTCCAAAGAAGCGTTCATCCCCAAACAATGAGCCGATGTTCCATTCTGACAACGTTCACTTTCGCCCACCCATGATACGATGGCAACAAGTTGACAAGAAAGGAAATCGTGGTGCAATCATGGCTTCTCCACTGTCCATAATCCCCATCTCTTCCCCTCACTCACACGCAAGCTTAGTATCAAAGCTGCTAAGACATATTGCAAATGCCTGGAAAGCAGATAACGGATACCTGTAGTCCATTGTGAACTGATCGGACCCGATCTTCCCGAACTGCAGCAGTACTTTGTCATGATCGCTTGTATTGCATGCCAGTTGGGTATCATTAGCCGCCACGAGCTGAAAGTTCTTCACGGAGGCTACGGTTACTCTGCCATGAAAGTTCAGGCACCAGCATTGCAACTGGTCATGCCAGCGAGGTGTCTTGTTCTTGAGCACTAGAGGACCGGACTTGTCTACCGCACTCGAATTGCTCTGAATTGCACCCGACAAAAGCGCAGTCGTCCCCTGGACACCCGAGCTCATCATCTTGCTACTCGAAGGAGAGGGGTATGCTCCACCCATGCTTTCCACCGATGTCGATCCCTCGTCCAAGGATGGGCTTCCAAAATCGGCAGGACAAGGGACTGAGCCCCCGGGCTCCAATGAAGATGCTGGTACAGCATTCAATGTGGCATGCATGCGCCGAGGGCCCTTCGTGCCAAGCATGTTGATCTCATATGTGATAGTAGCTACCGGATAGTTTCCAGGTGGCACCCTGGGCGACACTTGCTTGGAACCTCTCAATGGCCCACTCCGCCCCCTTGAAGTTGAGTGAATCGTGGGGCAATTTACAGGGGGCTGACTATCATATATTGTAAATTTCGTACCCAGAAAGTTTGACCTGCATGATATGCACCAAACGCCATGAGCATACCCTTCAACGAGTTCAGCGTTCTCCACCAACCCCACTCACAAACATCAGCGGTCCATACATACAGCATCAAGACCTCCCCTTCTCTCTCTCTCTCTCTCTCTCACACACACACACACACACACACACACACACACACACACACGGGGACATATTTACCCATGCACATCTGCACGCCCATACAATACATGCACCTGTGCACGGCTGCAAGGTGGAGCACCCAGACGATCGACTAATACATACATGCATATGCACATGCCCATACATACATTCACTCGAAGGTTTATTTGCATCATCATGTTACCTGCACTCGGCTCCCTCTGCTTTCACCACCAACCACCTCACCCCATCTCCCAAACTACCCTTCCGCTGCACCTTCCTATTCCCCACCTTTCCTGTCTCAATTCTCTTCCTCCGTTTCTCCCCCTCTCCTCAGGAAAAAGCCCTTTCATCATTCGCAATGCCACGCTTTTCCCACCTTTGCATGGGTTTCTTCCTCCCCGACCTGCCATAACAACCCTGGCGCAGTCAGAAGTGGGAAGCAGCACACTGTGCGGCAACTACACATCCGTTCCAACAGTTAAATCGAACAAAGGGAGGCAAACAAATCAAGACAACACCGCTCCCTATAGAAATAAATAAACCAACACCATATACCTTCCTTCACAAACAAATCGGTAGGGTTCCTTTGGTCGACCGACAGCACCCGTACGAGTGTAAATGTTGCATCTCTATCACCTGCCGGACGAAAGGAACCGGAATGAGGTCCCCAGAATGGATATAGAGCCAGGACCGTAAGCAACTCTGGATATAGAGCAAGGACCATAACTCTTCTTTAACAAAACCACAAATTGATACAGTACACCAAACTGCATACGTACCGCAACTTGCCAACATAGGTGTTGCTTCCACGTGACATGTCCTGCGGGTTCAGAGAGATGATGTAGTCTGCACAAGTCGCTTTTCGGAATTTTCGCGCTCCAAGCAAGAATTTCCCATTCTCATTCTGACCTGCGTCCACAAAACACAGCTACTTCAGACGTATGCGAAGACAAGGTACAGCAACAAGATGGGAGTTGAAACAACGGAGCCGCTAAGAGATAGAGAGCAATATCACACCAGCAAGCAGTAACTGCTAGGGAAGAGTGGAATAAAACAGAGGAAATACAAACACGTACACATAAAGAGCTTGATAGCCGTAACTGAGAGGATGGAGGAGGAAGCTGATCTCAACTAAAACCAAAAACCTAAAAATAAATGCATACCAATTACCGCCGCGAAGGTACATGGAGATACATGCACATACGCAGATCTGGCTACCACGAACTTCGCACAGTATACGCTTTCTATGCTACTTTTTAACATGCAGATTTACCATAAAACTTAGATAACCTTTTAATCGCTTGTGATTTTTGAGAAAGTTCACTACCTTGTTTGTTTTTTTATCAAAACTTAAAAGATTTCTTTGTTTATGAGTAAGTTCTTTTGTTTGCCAAACATTTTCCAAAATTAACATTTTCGGATTTTCCCCAAAATTTAAAAAAACAAACAAAAAAAAACCCACATTTTCCAAAATTAACATTTTCCAAAATTTGCCGGCAGGTTTCACATTCTGATACCCGCTACATTTACGAACCGAGGTCCTATTGGTTGAACACGCACATACATTGCCGACCGGGGGGAAGGGGAGGGGAGGGGGGAAGGGGAGAAGTTGGAGAAAAGGAAGGGGGAATCAAAAAGAAAGGACGGCGAAAAGGGAAGACTGCCCCCCAAAAAAGTGCCCGCCCGTCATATGCTGCAAGATTCCCCACCGATACGTGTCTAATTCGGAAAGAAGAGCTCAGCATGGCATGAGCGAGCCATGAGTAAGCATTTGCTCCCTTTGTGATGGGAATCGTCCCCGGCAAAACAAAGAAAAATAGACGTAGGGAAGCGTACAACGCGAGGAGCGCGTCGACAACGCAAGGGGCAAACCCGGTAAGAACACTACCTTCCACAACTGCAGATTGAGAAGTACAGGGCCGCGTGGAGGTCGCAAAAAAGTAACAAAAGCAGAGTATTAATTTAACTAATAGCAGATAATATTACTGTATTGACGGCTAGTGCAAATCGTGCCACCACCCTGCCGTCCTCTCCCCGACGTCAGGCATGGTTATTACACCTGCATCTCGCCCGAAAGTTGGCGTAGATGCGGTTATTATACTGATTACGCATCATTTTGCCAGGGTAAGACACTAGCAGCTACAGAAGATTGCAGTCCACATCCCGGCAAGAGCAGCGAACAAGAGTACAACGAAAGAACGCAACACTTGAGTGCATAATGAGAGTGAGAGGTCCTGCCAGATGTAAACACAACTGCCCCCTTGTCCGCACACAATGCACCCTAACCGTGAAAGTACACCAGCTGTCTGCCCGCTCCCCGCGGATACTCCGATGAGGGTTCGTTGTCTTCTGTTATGACCGGCTTGCGGCTTCGAGGTACGCGAGCCTTGACTAGCTGTGTACAACTGTCGCATTGCGCGAGTTCCAGTACCATGCCAGCGACACATATATTCAATCAGGCATCACACAGATGGTGAACGTAAGGATGAGCCCACACCAAAGTTGTGACCGGATGCCAGAGCACCTAAACAGCGAGACGAGAAGTCTCGCAGTCGTCTTGTCTATCATCCGGAGCTGGAATTTCATATCCATTTGCCTCCCCTCCATAACTTATTTGCACTACCATCATAGTGTGCACTCTCGCTGCGCTGTCATGATTCTCGACAGCTCTCGCGACGGCATGCGTGCCGCCAACACAACATCGACAACATCCTCGCCAAGATCGAAGTCGTTGCCCCCCGGGAGAAGCAATGACTGATATTCCTCACTCACACGTCTCGACTTCCTCCCCCATTCCTATCTTAGGGCATATTCACACTGCGGAGAAGCAATGACTGCTACTCATTCACACGTCTCGATTCCCTCCCCTTTCCTATCTTGCGGCATATTCACACTGCGAAGACCTTTTCGGGTGCATCAACCGTGAGTTACAACAGCCATCTTTCAAAAATATACCACCACCTCAGTGAGAGCGTAGCTTGCGGGAGGAAAAACACCACTTTTTGCCTCACTATTCCTCCTCCGCAATTCTAGTAATAGTGTGGACCGTCAAGATCGCATCCTCAGGTCATCCCGAGCAGCAATTGCACTCGCTGGACAGCATAGGTGCTAGGGTAGGGACCTCATATCAACGGAGTCGTTTGGTACTAATAAGTTCAACAGCGCATTCCAATACTGAGAGATGGGGAACGGCAGAGCAAGCGGCAAGGACGCGAGCTGATTGGATGCGGATGGCGAGAATGTCCGCAAAGACATTTCTCAAGAAGAAACCAGGGCGTACGGTGGGCAGTCGGATCCCTCGCTACCCACAACAGACAAGAGGCCTGTAACTACGCACGTGCGGCCCGAGAGGGTGGCGGCTTGGAGCGCCCCCTCCCTTCGACATTAGCGGAGCCCTAATAATGCAATATTGTAACGAGTTTTCCACCGATAGAACCGCCCAAAAAAACAGACAGCATACGTATAACCACTTAGGCAACAGCAAAAGCGAACCAATAAGAAATTACTTTCGTGAAGGAGATGAAAAATTAATTACCTTCTTGAAGGAGATGTGCGTCATTGCTTCGCATCTGATGCGTCCTGGTCGACTGAGCACAACGACAAGAACATGCACTCGCTCACATAGGCAAAAACTCGGTCGCAGGATCCCACGTGTCGTTGCTTGGGTCAACCCCTTCCTTCAACATCGACGGAGAGCGAAAAGAAGGGATTACTTCCCAGCAAGCCTCCGACCAGCATTACCCTTCCAAAACCACAAGACAACCCTTTAGCACCATGCATAAGGTTTATTATGTCTGTTGTTTTGGACAGGTACCATCAGTAGAAGCAAGCCGAGGAAAAAGCGCGCGGGCTTCATTCACGACTGCTGTTCACCTTCGGTAGATTCAGGGCCTGGTTGCACCACTCGTCATCCGCCAATATTTTGAATGCACCTGGACGGCTTTCCTGCCCATGTGCATTCGAAATGTTGGCGGATTGGCGAGTAGTGCAACTAGGCCCTCGATCGAAAAAACAGAGAAAATCCAGTCCTTCATACTCATCCAGGACAATAGGAATTCCAGGAACCTACCTGGTGGAATACCCAAAAAGAGTGAAAAGGTCGAATGAACTCGATCTCGCTTTATGTAACACTGAATTGGGGAGTCTCTCGGACCAGGCTGATCAAAACCACCACAGCACAAACAGGCACCAAAACCGAGCCCGGCGCTCAGTCACACACAAAGCCAAAGCCAAAAACACCACAAGGACACACAGTGAACACACGTTCAGTAGCTGAACCCGGCAGGTATATTGGTTTTGATGAGATTTAAAAGAGATTCAACATCAGTACGACAGATAACTTTCTCGGTTCACCAACAAAAGCAAAATTTGCATCCAACGCGCTCATAAACGGACAAGATGAAAGAGGTTCTCTGACGGGCGCTGAACTGCGTGAGGCAACGAGTTCTGCGAAAAGAAAGGGCTATCTGACATGACCTCGAGTAGTTCTGTTGACGAGAGAGAACAACATGAAGGGAGCATAGACGTCAGCGATTGTAGGAGGACAAAACACGTGGAAGAGCACCCCAGAGCAAAGTGACCGGACGCCATGTCCACACCCAAAGAACAGGACTCATCATACGAAAAATAGCGGATGAGAAGAGACGGAAATTCAATTAATAAATTATAACTTATCCTGATGATTAGCCCGTCCTTGTAGACAGATGACAGGCGACGACGAGGAGAACAAGCGCCACATGAATGCGTCAACGGGTAAGAAATGATGAAGAGATACATGCGCCCATTTTGGCGCCGGTAAACCGACGTACGTGGAGTGCAGAGCAGAGAAAGGACTACGATGCCAGAGAGATAAGGGGAGGGCCAAGCATACCGAGGTGAGGCAGACGGAGTCCTTGAAGCAGGCAGATCATCACTGCCTGCGGGCAAACCTAACAGCTACCGGCAGCCTACAAGCGCGAGGACTTGAGGGAACCAAACCAAGACCTCATACAACGACAGATCATCATTGCCTGCGGGCAAACAACCAGGGTGGAACGGATTACAAAGGAGAAAGAAGTAGGACCAGAACGCGGGACAAGCCATCTGGACAAAAGAAGACAAGGAAAAAAGAGGTAAAAAGAAGATTGAAAACGACGACGGATACAGGCAATCGAAGAACAAAGATAATGACGAATACAGAGACGGGAAGAAAGGGTAAGGTAAGAGGGGCATAGGGGAAGGAGAGAACCAGAGACGAAACATACGGCAGACGGAGTAAGGAAATAAGGGGATGGAAACGAAACGAAATAAGAACAAAAGATCGGCACGGGCAGAGGCGAGAGCACGGGATCAGAAGGGATGCGCAGAGGCGAGAGCAGAGGCCGGGGTAAAAGAGAGAAAAAACGGAAAGGCGCAAGTAAGCGAGCGAACAGAAATGAAGAGCGGAACAGAGAATACAAACGGCAGAAGAGGGCGGGTGAACAGCGAAACCCAAAGAGAGAGAGAGAGAGAGCACGAGATAAGGACAGAGACGAGGTAGAGAGAGAGCATGAGATAAGGACAGAGACGAGGTACACTAGTGAGAGAGGCGGGGAAGAGAAAGGCTAGGTCCAGTCACAGGACGAGAAAGGTGATGGGAAACCGACGCTCCAACAGGATAAAAGGTGCTAGAAAACCGCCGCTCTAATCACAGGACAAGTGATGGAAAACCGACGCTCCAATCACACCGTCGTGGAAAGCCGGCCGCTCTAATCCCCATCGTAGTAAGTGACGGGAAACCTCGTCGACGCTCCCATCCCACGAAAGAGGTGGTAGTAAACAAACGCTTTACGAGAGAAGAGAGAGTAACGACAGGAAGATTTGCGAGCGAGAGGTTAACGGTTGAAATACAAAAGCCGGATTCAGAGAAATATTGAAAGCGAGAAACTAAATAGTTGATAATGCAGGAGGGGCCCGATGAAACCGAAGCGGCGGAAGAGGAGTTCGTTCCAGAGAACAGTCGAGAAGCGCAGTACTCGCGATCTTCGAATCTTCGACTTCGCGGCACCGCTCAACGAATGGCGTCGAGCCGCCAGATGCCCTCCCCGGCAAAAGCCACGAGGAGGCCGCAAAAGGGCACACGGCAAAAAAGAGACTTCTTGTAAGACGCGAGATCCAATGAGAGAGACGCGAGAGAAAGGTAAGGTGGGTAAGCGGACCACAGACTCGGAAAACAGGACGTCAAAACGAAGGCAACAACGAAGGAAAACATCGAGGGATGCATCGACAAGCAGAAAGAACGGCAACTTTGAGAGGTGGAGACGGGGCATGGACCACTGGGAAAGACGAAAACAGTGCAGCAGCAGATGGAAAACAAACGACCCAGGAAGTGGGGGAGGTGTTATTGCTGGCGAGGGAGACATGGAGATAAAACACATACGAGGATGACGCAGAAACAGAAAGCAATTGGACGGAGAAATAGGCCCGCTGTGGGAGAAGGCAGGCATGCTGTTGAGGCCTTGAGGGAAGACGACAAGGACTGCTGTAATGCAGCAAGTAAAGAGGATTCAACTGTCTCCCGAACTAGGCAGAAAGACGAGGTCAGAAAGCAGAGTAGAAGTGTGCCGAGCCGAGAGAGCAAATACATGAGCGGAATTTGGATGGCGCACGAGCGCAGGCTAACGACCGGCGGCTCCTCGTGAGTCTTGTAAGAGAGAACAATATGCTCAGAAATCAGAAAACGCCGGTCCCGATGGAATCGGTCGGTACAAGCCCGAGAGGAAGGAATCGGAAAGCTCTCCGGAACAGACAGCGGCGGCAGCAGCTGCTGGAGACGAAAAAAAGAGACGTCGGGATGCAGTGATAATAGAGAACCGATTAAGACGATGACAGAATTAGAAAAAGGAAGACAGCTTACCGTGCTCCGTCGCTGTCAGTATTAAACGGCCGGGGAGGCCGGCGAGACAAACGGACGCTCTCGGGAGCTGCGCGACCTCGTGCTAGTGATTTCAATGTGATACAGATTTTTGGCGAAGTTTTTAACAACGTATCTGCCATTCCAAAGTAATTCACGGACGCCTGAGTTAGATGCACATGAAAAGGGATAAAGACAACCAAGTCGAGGGCCTGGGGGAAAGATACAGCGGCTGTAATTCCCGTTCCAGTTCTTGACAACGAGCCAGAGAGAACACACTCTCGACAGCGCCTTAGCAACTCGGTACATAAGGCCCAATTACTCTTCCTGCGAGATGAAACCACCGCCCAATGCGACCCTGGCGCGATAATAGATAGGAAGAGAGCGGGACCATCCTTCCGCTGACGTCAAAGAGAGCCGTTCTTTTCGTATCTCATCGACATGTCTTCGTTCGGGACGGAGAAAGGGAGGGCGACTGCGCGAAAGCTACAGAAAGGGAATGGCGTCACCAACAGCTGTACACGAATTCCCGCAGCCCAGTGACTCTCTCTTTTACCCTCCCCGTACCGACGGCGGTTGCCGTGCCTCTACCCAAACCCCGCCCCCACCCCGCGGGGGCAAGCCTGCCTCCTCATATCCACCTTTTTTTTAATTCCCACATTAAGAAATGGCGTTTCTCGACGTCGGAATGTCATCCTCGAGATACCCCAAAAACCAACAGTACGCAGTCAGATATTCACTCACTCAAAACACACGTGCCCAGAAAGGTCTACTCCCAAATGATTGCGGTCTGCACAGGTGGCCGCCGTTACGGTGGCAGGACAAAACGACAGAGAAGATAACTGCGAGACAGCTAAGAATAACTCGCGTAGCGGCGTTCAAACATCATAAGGCTACCGAAGCCATGTCTGTCGAAGTAAGCTCGTAACTGTCAACCCATACGGGAAGCAGACTAGCGCACAACACTCCCAAATGATTGCATAGCATGTCGCACAGTTAGGCCTCTATGCTTTTGAAGCCCGCTGACGCGTTACACACACCCCCAATCGTTCCGACTAGGTATAAGTCAACGTTATTTCAACTCCTACACATTGTCCGGCAGGACCGTTGAGGTGGTGGATGGAGCTACCCACGTGAACGATGATGAAATGGGAAAGTGAGACGATTCTCATATTTAAATACCTGTGTTGTTTTCGTAAAACGGAGAAAATGACCCTATAAAGAAAAAGTGAAACATCACAAAACGGATGAAGGCGGCGGCGTGCCGAGGAGACGGAAGCATGAAAAAAATATCAACAAGATACGTCACATGAGCGACGTCGAATTCGCCTAGCACTTTCCTCACTCCATCGCTTTTAACCCTTCTGGATCGGAAAAGGCTCGGTTGATGGTTCCTACAAGCGCCAGCGAAGGAAACACATGGTGAAAGGGCGGAAAGGTCACAAAGAGGGAATGAAAAGAAAAACAAGAAAAATAAAAATGAGTCAACTTAGACGTCAGATAAGAGCATTAACAAGCCCGAACCCCCATCAGGACCGGGATGATGGCAGGTGGCAGCAGAGAGAGACGAATAGAAAAAAGTTCCGAAAGGGAAATTTCGATGCCCTCCATAAAAGAACAACATAAAACCACCACCATCCCATCGATGGGCGAACACCAGAGCCCCGCTCAAGACTTTCCCTCCTCGATCAGAGCCGACGGTGGCTTCCTTAGAAGTTCCGTCGCGAAGCAGCGACTTCAATGCTGAAGTGAAAGGGTGTTACGAGCAGGCTCGGGAGGAAGAACAGAGGTTGAAATGACAGACGGAAAGAGACAGAGAAAGAAGAAGAGAGAAGGACGGCAATCAGACGACGACAAATGGCGTGCAGGGTCGAGTAAAAAAATTCATTGACGACAGACCTGCTTGAGGGAAATCGGAAACGTGAGTCTGCCCGATTGCTCGGGCTTTTTCACGAGTTCCTTAGTAATCTCTCTCCAGCTACTGCACACCCCGGAGCATGCGACCACGTTTTTGCGATTGGGCCATTGGCTTTCACTCTGTTCAACTCTCAATATCACGTCTCGCAGCAACTCCGGAGGCATGTTTGCCCAACAGCTACGACGATTGAGCTCTTCGTCAGAAGAGGCCGTTTCCACCTTAGAACCCATATCGTCCTTTGCTTGAACGGCGCCAGCCTGAGCACAACGCCAAAAAGTGGCAGTTCCCCCAATTCCCCGACCCAATGCTCCGCCACCTCCACAGCCAACACCCACCACGACTCCTACCCCGCCCCCTCCTCCTCCCCCGCCCCCTCCACCGCACCCGACGCCACCTCCACCTCGTCCAACGCCACGTCCGCTTCTTTCACCCCCGTCCCCTCTGCCACCACCACTACCGCTGCGCTCGCGATCCCGGCCTCTCCCACACTTGTGCGAATGCGCGTGAATATGCCGGTTGGTGTAGCGCCCTCCTCCCTGATTCGACGAAGGCCCAGGGTTAAAACATCCTGTCGATGCCAAGTGGTCGCTCGCTTCTTCAGTCGGCCGGTAGCGCCAACCCTTAGGAAAACACGTGTTATGTGGGTCTTTACTCAAAAGAAAGGAGGCCGGCGAACCCGATGAAAGATGATTAGATGAAGACGGTCGAGTCACGTTCAAACGGTTGTAAGACCGCTTCCTCATGATACGGAGCGTTCAGACCGCCTGCGGCAATTGTTGTTCGGTCACCCGGCACCACCACCTCTCAATCCGCCAGTGGGTCATGCGCGTTTATTCAAAATATGGTTCGCTGTCGCCGCGGTACGGAGTTCAAATCCGCCGCAAACCAAGGATTCTTCTCAACCCCATAACCAGCCCACGTCCTGCCTGAGCTCCGAGGGCAAGCGCATCCACGACGTAGCGCAATTCAGCAAGGACAAACGAAAGCCTTGCCTTCCCACGATCTCCAGCCCATGGCAACCACGACACTAACGACAAGACATGATACAACACCGGAGGGAGAGAAATCACAGTTGAAAGGGAAAAAAAAACACAATAATAATCGAGATGAAAACCTCAGACCCGGAATGAAGACTCTTCGCTAGGGTGATACCGACGGCAGACCTCACGAGCTGCCGCCTCTACTCCGTGCGAAAGCGCGGCGCCGGCTCTTTTCTCCTCCCCACTTTAGCACCCTTCACTGAACGAAGGTACCCTGGCCTCGGTTGACCCACCTCGACATCCGCCGTTCTCTCTCTCTCTTTCTCTCTCTCTCTCTCTCACACACACACATACAAACGCAAGCGCGCACACCCCCGTGATATCCTGTGTCGATCAGCCMCCTCTCTCTCTCTCTCTCTCTCTCTCTCTCTCTCTCTCTCTCTCTCTCTCTCTCTCTC
>BFEA01000168.1:1954568-1975083 GCA_003427395.1 Chara braunii | reverse complement strand
AAACAGTTTGTCACAGCCCCTCGTTTGTTGTCCTCTTCTCTCTCTCTGCCTACGGTTTACCGGGCAGTTCTATTTGTGACGATATATATATATATGTATATAAAGGTCGTCCGTACTTGTCGGGATTGTGTGTGAGTGGTGGGATCGCTCTTCACACGTGTACGGCGAGCCTCCTCTTCCCGAGCTTCGGACTGACTGCCACGTGTACCGCGTTCTGGAGCCGGAGGGAGAGCACGAGAGCGACCTCCTACGAGAGAGAGAGAGAGAGACGGCGGGCATAGGCGTCATAGGCGCCATTGCGGACGACGGCCATAGGCGTCACAGAGGACAGAGGCCATAGGCACCATAGCGGATGTGCGGCGATAGGCAGAACCCATCATGGTATCGCGCGCGGCGGTCCCGCACTAGGAGTGTTGAACCTCATATTCATGTCACGCAGAATTTATTTATGAAAAGGAATCAATCACCACTCCGACCGTGCGCGCGTGCTATACCTCTCACGACACCCCACGACAGGTCGGGGAGCCGCGAGGTACAACTTACCTCTACTCGAGGGGCTGTTACCAACCCCAGGTAGGTGTATCCCTGCTAAGCTACCGGCCCACATGCAAAGGCTTTTACATGCCTTTGTAGAGGTAGGTCGACCGAGGACGTTTGCTCGATCGCTGTAGCATAAAATAGGCTACGCGCGGTAAGACGCCTAGAACTGACCCGTTAGATATTCAGGTCGAACTTTTAATAAGGCAGTCTATTTCCGCTACTGCGTAATGTATTATTCTCTTGACCATTACCAATCAAACCTTCTTTCTACCAAAGAGCGTCCTATCTTTCTTAACAGATTATGACTTAATTGAACATCATAATGGTTAAGTTGGACATATGATGGATATGGAAGTATTACCGCCGATAACCCTTCCTACTTTCACAAGTGCTGTGTGTCCGAGACTCTTCAACAGACCAGGTCCAGTTCAATCCAAATCACGCACAAAACAGACCTGCACAGAATAATGCAAAAACAGTTCACATGCCATGCACTAACGGCGTCAACCATCAACCATTGACCTTGTCCCTCACTTCCCAAACCATGCATGACAACCTTGTCTTTCCTAAGACGTAAGCCCAACCCCCTCACATTTCTACAAAGTACCCTTGAGAGTAACCAAGACTATTTAGGCAATGACCACAGGTGACAGTTTTACTGACCACAGGGTTTGACTTTAGAGGTGGGTATCAAGTCAAAGGGAGAAAGTTGAATCGGTAACAACCGACCTGTTATCGAGAGATAACAGAAAATTAAGTCCTTTATGTAGGATTTCTCCTTCAATTGCAGTAGACCCAAGCAAAGACCTGCACACAAACAGGTCAACAAAGATTCAACATCCCCACTTGATCCCCACATAATGATATCTAAGGGTCAAACCCTTAGTTCTGGTTTGTGAGCTCAGGGATTAACATCCCAAAGTCTAACCCCTAGCTTCTATTCACCCTGAGTCGTCTGTCACACTTCCTCCTTTTATTTCAAGGAGTTTCTTGCCTATGTCCTTAGTAGTCTCAGGGAAATTCACGTTTCCTTATTCTCAGTCCTTGCATTCTCTCTCTTGCGGATAAGAACACCTCTTTGTGCTTACGCGGCAATCTAACTGAGATCTACTCATGTCGTTCGGTGGTTTCTCCCTTAGGAGCCTATTAAAAAAACAGAGGTTACGCGAAACTTCTTATTGTTTAATCCTTTTCCCTACGATATCCGCTTTCTTTTACGTTTCTTTCTAAAGGACCTTTGGGGTCGCTCCCGATGGAGCACTCCCTTTTTTTATTTTCTCTTCTTCTTGTCCTGACATGCGCAAGTAGTGGTCTGATTAACCCGGGAATCTTTCACTACTTGATCAATTCCAAATATTCCGTTAGTCAGAAGAGTAGTCGAGTCGGCCCACGGAAGCACCGGATCAATGGTCATTGTTAAGCTGAAGAAGCGTACCCCACGGGAGTACCGGATCAATGGTTGTTGTTAACGATTGTAGGAGCGTACGTCACGGAAGTACCGATCAAATGGTTTTCGTTAAGTTTGAAGGAGTGTACTTCATGGAAGTACCGGATCAAATCGGCTTTCGTTAAACTGAAGGAATGTACTTCACGGAAGTACCGGTCAAACTGGTTTTTGTTAAGTTTGAAGAGGTGTACTTCTCGGAAGTACCCGATCAAATGACTCTTATTAAACTGATAGATGTACTTCACGAAAGTACAGGTCAAACTGACTTTTGTTAAGTTTGAAGAAGTGTACTTCTCGGAAGTACCGGATTAGTCATGCTTTGATTATAGACATGTACTCCTCGAGAGTACCGGATTAGTCATGCTTTGATTAAAGACATGTACTCCTCGGGAGTACCGGATTAGTCATGCTTTGATTAAGGACATGTACTCCTCGGGAGTACCGAATTAGTCATGGATTTAGCTGGTAAGTCAACAGAGAAGACGCTCGGCATCTTCTCGTCATTGATGTATGCATGTCAAAAATCATCTAGTTAGGTGGATGGCTGGGTAGTTCGCATGACGAGCACCCTTTTAGTCATTCTATGCAGGCAGTTTTACGACCCCAACAGAGGCCTCCATCATACTGTCTTTGTTTTCTCAAAACCATGCAGGCTAGGTTCGTTCTCGATTCTTTCCTAGGTTCCTTTTCTGACATCAGACACATTTCGATTTCAATTATATAGCCCTTTCGCTTTTGGTGCTTTAGTCCTGAAGAAAGCCATAAATAGCATATCGTACAATCATACAAGTAAACAATAGAAGGGCGTAGCCTTTAAGGGTATACGGGAAAGGAATAGGTGACAAGTACCTTATGGTTCCCTGCCTCCAAAGTTCCTCATTAACTCCGGCAAAGCTCTCACAATCGCCCTGTGTTCGGCCATATCTAGTTTATTCAACTGATTATCTCATCCTTATAATTAACAGAATTAGGATTACCTAAGTGAAAAAATATCAGTCAGACATTTATAGTTAAAAGGATAGGTGTATGAGAAGAATAAATAAGATAAGAATGGGGAGGATGGAGGATGTAGGCACCACCACGTAGTGACAATGCCTCTCTCCTCTCCAATACCCCACATTATTTTTATCTCTGCCCCATGATGTTTTCTAATAATACTAGCAAAGTAGCAAAGGCAAATAATAATAACAACAGTAATAATATAATAATAATAATAATAATAATAATAATAATAATAATAATAATAAAATAATAATAGTAATATAATGAAATGCAAGTAATGGCAGAAAATCTCATCGAAAATTCGGAAGTCCGTCCCTGTTCGGA
Organism: Chara braunii; assembly: GCA_003427395.1. Taxonomy (NCBI): domain Eukaryota; kingdom Viridiplantae; phylum Streptophyta; class Charophyceae; order Charales; family Characeae; genus Chara; species Chara braunii. Next base: position 1,971,770 of record BFEA01000168.1, on the reverse strand, counting down.
AGCAATAATGTACTAACTAAAATATCAAACCGAACGTCAGTGAGAGCCTAATTTCGCAATCACTTGCATACGTACCCAGGGTTCTTCTTCCTCTTTAATGCCCAATGCCCAGTCTACGATCACACAATTTACTAGCAGCCTGCAAATTGATAATTTATCCTGTTGACGTCAGCAGTAGAGCCGGAATAGATGATGACGTCGACCCTTGTAGACAATTGCCAACGTCGACTGTGTCTCCCGTACATCATCGCCCTCATCCCTCTCTCTCTCTCTTCTCCCACTCTTTATTTGATTAGTAATATAGTCGAAACAGTTTTCACCTTTACGGTAGCATATGCAGCCCCCCCCGCTCAATCCTTAGGCCTCGCCCGCACCAATGTACAGTATCAGTTGTAGGTGCGAGCTTGAACCGTAACTCTAAGGATTAGAGGTCTTGAGTAGCGGCAAGAGTAGTAGTTTCTATAGTTCCGAAAGGTCCAGTACGCAGTCCTCTGGAAGCTCCGGAACAGGCCCTCCGTGAGTCCAAGGATGCAGTCAGTAGGGAGGTGGTCAAGTGGATAGTCCTACCCAGTCCAATCAGCGGTACCCCGTCCCGGTCGCCCTCTGTCAAGTCAGTAAGTATCATGTGGGACTGTGTACACCCGGGTCCGACATTCAAACTCAGACCTTGTCAGTCTGAAGTAAGAAAATAAGGAGACAGCGAATATCAGTATACGTATAATTTAGTTGCTTTCACAGTATTGTCTGCTGCTTGCTTGCTTGCATTGTCTTGTCGCACAGTTTGCTCTGGTATTGCGCAGTCGAGCTGGATTAGCAACACGTTGTCAGGCTTCGCTAAGTCGTTGCCTACTGCTGTTTTCCGCTTGTTGTGTTGACCGCTGGCCTTTGTATGTTGTTCTGTCTGCCTGTCTCTAGGACTGCGTTTGCGTGCTGACCGTTCTGTGTACTTGTCGTTAGGACTGTGCATGCGCAAGCCTGCTCTTCCTCATGTGTATCGATGTCGCCCGCTTCTCCTTCTCCTTTCTTCTATCTCTGCGCCTGCACCTTTAAAGGCCCCACCTGCTATCTCTTTCTCTCAGTGCCTGCCTGTCCGTTTGCCTCAGTATGTCGATCTGTCTCAGTCAGCCAGTCAATCTGTCTGTTTGCCTGCTACTTTATGTTCGTTTTGTCTGGTCAGTCTGTCTGTCTGTTTTCCGTTTGCCTGTCTATATCTGTCTGTCTGACTGACTGTGTCTGTCTGTCTGATGGTTTCCTGTGTTCTGCTCGTCTGCTTGGTTGCCTTGTCGGTCCCGGCATCTCATACATGTCTGCTTGGGTTTGTTTTTGTTTGTTTGACTGGGCTGTTTGTCTGTCTCCGTGTGTGCGTGTGTCTGTGTTGTCATGTTCGCTACCCACTGCTCCACGTCGCCTGTGTGTGCGCATCTGTGTCTGTATGCCACCACGCTCACTATATATAAGCGCACATGTTTGTGTTTAGGCTGCTTCGTTGGACTTTCACTGGCTCAACAGTTAGGAGGCCTGTATGTACTATGTATGTTTGTGTGCATGAGCCCTTATCCATTAGTCAAATGATCCCTGGGCAGACTGCCTGTCTGTCCAGGTCCGTCTGTCTGACTATCTGTTTGCATGCACGTCCCTCTTTTCTCTCTCACCGGGAACGAGGCACGATCCTCCTCACCACGCAACACACACCACAGCATGAGGGACATGACAAACACGCATTCCAACAGGTCGGGCGGTTGACAGATCCACCCTTCCACGCCGTCGGTGGGTACATTGCACATCCAACAAGTTCCCACCCTTGCATATGGTAAGCAATGGATGCAGGGTAGAGCAACTTGAATTTATTACGATAATAATAATAATATACAAGGAAGATGAGCAATAACGAACTTCAGCAATCAAACAACGCTAGATGCACAAGACCAGATATTCGTGACCCCGAACCAACAACAGAATTGCGGCACGAGCTCTACCAAATAAGGAGACACCAAGAGCTCGTAATTGGCAATGTTGGTAAAGGTTCATCATCTTCATCATCAATGAGAAACCAATGCTGATATCTTATCTAGCGCAGGCCGCCCAGACTGCAGATGGAAGATCCTATCTAGCCTTTACTACACTGTCGTAAGTCTGCATGTATGTGCAGTAAGAAGGAAAGCGAGTCTGAATCCCAATAATAATAACAGTAATAATAATCGTAATAATAATAATAATAATAATAATAATAATAATAATAATAAAAAATCAAGTAAATAAAACAATAAGGTGGAAGGCAAAAAAAAATCAAACATCATTACACATATATGATCAGAAACTCCTGACCTTGAATCAGTAACAGATTTGAATCTCGAGCTTTCATCTAATAAGAAGATACCGGGAGCTCATAAGTGACCGTGCTGGAAAAGGTCTCGTCATCATCATCAATGAAGAACCAATGTTGATATCCTATCTGGCGCTCGGCGCCGAGATCATGAAGAGCAGATCCTATCTAATCTAGACTTTAATGCAGAATGATGATGACGACAGCTTCCCCGAAGTACGAGCATATGGCGACCAATGTCGCAAGCTTCCCGCACCAGGTATGTCTTGCGCTACACTCACAACCTCGTCCCCAACTCACAGATGCCACGTACACCTAAGAGACCACCCTGTGCCCCATCCTGCATAGCGCAGGGCATATTGTTTCGATAAAGTATATATATAACGATATATATATATATATATATATTATACATACACTCATATATATATATGTATATATATTATGGTCTAACTATATAAACACACATATATATATATACACATACTCCTAACGCACACGGTCGTTTCCCTCTCGCTTTCTCTCCCTCACACACACACAAACACACATCTCTCTCTCTCTCTCTCTCTCTCTCTCTCTCTCTCTCTCTCTCTCTCTCTCTCTCTCTCTCTCTTTCCCTCGTCCTTTCACACTTACTCACCCATTCCATCGATAGGACGAGCAGAGAAAAACGAAATGAATCTTCTGCTGAAACGCGCTGAAACGCGAAAATATACACTGTCATTTTTCGATCCGCTCGTTCTAACGATCCAAGCAGTGCGGGGCGGGTCGGAGACTTAGCCGTCTCTCTCTCTCTCTCTCACACACACACACACACACCCACATACCCACACACACACACACCCACCTACACACTCATACCCACTCACACATTCCATCGATAGGATGACAAAAAACGGAATGAATCTTCCGCTGAAACGTGGAAATATACACTGTCACTTTTTGATTGCTCATTCTATCGATCCAAGTAGTGTGCGGTGAGGTGCGGGTTGGAGACTTAGCAGTCTCTCTCACTCTCCTTCTCACACACACACGCACATGCACGCAAGCACACACCCACATACGCGAGCATCGAGCCCAAGATGATAGCATGTAATCACCCGTATGTACCTATATACATACGCATATACTCATATATATATATTTGACGATATATATATATTCTGCAGACTGTTGAGGGTTCAGCCTCCTGATGAGTCGGTGAAACTCCGACGAAACAGTTTGTCACAGCCCCTCGTTTGTTGTCCTCTTCTCTCTCTCTGCCTACGGTTTACCGGGCAGTTCTATTTGTGACGATATATGTCACAGCCCCTCGTTTGTTGTCCTCTTCTCTCTCTCTGCCTACGGTTTACCGGGCAGTTCTATTTGTGACGATATATATATATATATATATATATATATATATATATATATATATATATATATATATATATATATATATATATATATATATATACGATGCGATCCCGCAGATGAGCGGGGTAAAAGCGTCGTAACCGCGATGCTAGCAGCAGTGCACCCTTCCCGAAGGCAGCGGGAGATTCATCCTACTTCGCCTCTCCTCTAGGTGGAAGCTCCATGAGGTTTAACCGTCAGATTGGACTTACCGTGTTGTTGCTCTCATCGTCGTTGACAACCGGATGTTCCCCGCTCCGCAACGCACACGACACGATGTGCAACATATCGGGACCATGGCACGGGGGCATGACTAGCATAAGCGTGCCTTCCAACTAAGCCGGGTGGATGACACGCCCTACTCACGACGTCAACGGCGGACGCATGGCCGGGTGAGTATTGCTTTTCCTCTCTCTTTTCTTCTCCTCCCTCCTCCTTCGTCTTCTTCTTCTTCTTCTTCTTCTTCTTCCTCCTTCTTCTTCTTCTTTTCCTTCTCCTCATCCTTCCCTCTTCTCCTTCTATGTGTGTTTCCCTCTTCCCTCATCTTACCTGTGCTAGCCCCACCCCTGTTTCCTTTCCTTCGTTCGCGCATTCTTCCTGTTTTACTTCGCGCGACCCTTTTTCCCTCCACGCGATGTTTGTATGCTCTCCTCCACGTTTTTTCTCCCCCCTTTCACGCGCCCTTCTTTCCTACTTCTGCGCGTCCATCCCGCCTTCCTCTTTTTTGTGCTGCTCCCCATCCTCTGCGTTCCCCCTCCCCGACTTCGTGGTCGTATCGCCTGATCGCGCAGTGCTCCCGCTGCTTTGCGAGCTTTCGCGAATTGTCACTGCAGTACTGAGAGGCATCGGTCCTACCTCCGCGACTTCGGCCGGATTCATGGCCATAACGAGTAACTTGAATGAATCGGCCTCAGTTTCGGAGGCGGATTCATTCCAGTGAATCTTTGAAGGAGCAGCTACGGGAAAAAAAAGAAAGAGAGAAAGAAAATAAAAAAAAAAAAATCAAAAAAATAAATATAGCTAACTTAAAAAAAAAAAAAAAAAAAAAAAAAAAATCTTATTTCTAACTACCCCGTTGTGCCAACTTTCACAACGGGTTCTAACTGTAGCATCTCCCGTTTTCGAAGTCACGGGTTCAAGCCCCCGGCGCCCGGAGTCGTGGTAAAAGCGCAGCTCCCTTATCGCAAAAAAAGAACTAGCTCAAGGTCGGGGCAGATTCGATCCTTAGGTCTCCAACTTGATAATCTACCCCGAATCCTATTGAGCTAGCTTCCACTTCGAGTAGAAGTAGGGAAGCTCAGATATCTATAGAGCATTGGGGTTCAACCCACTTAGTGGTATGAACCTTTATTTAAGTCTGTGCCCGTATGCACGCTTGCCTATCTGAGTGTCTGTCGGCTTGAGTGCGTGTCTGACCCGCCAGGGTACTTGATTCACCGGTAGGCCCGAAGAGCCGGTACTTGCCTGTGACCGTGATATTGAGGGTTGCAACGAGGAAGACACTCAAGCAGCGGATAGGCCAGTACCGCATCAAGTAGACGTGCCGGATACTTGAGGTCGAGCAGAAGAAAACAAAAGTCGGCATTTTTAAAGACCTAGTATCGGTAGTTAGGCGGGTACCGGTTCAAGTAACCCGAGTCTCGACCCCGTGCGGACGATATTGGAACTCGCAACGGTGTCTCCCTTAAAGGGACGAAAGCACCAGTTGTTTGGGTGATCGTGCGGACACGAAGTCGCCACTCGAGAGGCGACTGCCTCTCTACATACGGGAGGCGAAGCAGGAGTCTCAACCCTACTCACGGCATATGAGTAAGGACAAAGGTATCGGCTGCCGCTACCTATTACGGTAGGCAGTGCGTTTCTTTTGGCTGCCCCGGCCGCATGGCCGGGGTTATATTAATTTTTCATTCGTCTTTAGATCTTACAGTGGCGGAACCTGGACACTTTCCTATACCGGCTGGTCTGATGCCCCGTCACTCGTTCTAATTCATTTTTGCCTTACCGTTTGATTCTTTAATGGTTTTAGATTGTGGTCGCCACATTCCGCGCGACCTTTCTTGTTTTTTCTTCCAGCCCTCCGGCCCTTGTGGTCGGAGACTTTTAATTTTACTAACCCCTTCTCGAGTCTTTGCGCGGGTCAAAGTGATGCGCGTGGTCATTCAAATGTTTAATCCACTAATCTTTACCGTATCTGCGTTCGCCATGACAAGGCAAGCGAGCATTCGAAAAAAAATTAACCACTGACTCTAGTTCGTGAGCACCGTGTTTCGGCGCTTGCACGAACAAAACTTTCTCGATCATAGCAGTTGAGGGATTTGCCTCATTTCCCGTTTTTAACCGTCTTCAGTCTGTCTGTTGGCGCCGACGTTGTGTCGATTACAAAATCATGGGCGGATACCCTTGTAAGGGTATCAGCTCCGACAGTTTTCCCAGACCCCATTAAGCGACGTCCCCGTCGCTGGGGAATCTAAATGCAAAGAAAGACCTTCTGACGCGACAAGTAGTCAAAATCCGATCCCCTGGATGAAGTTGTGGTTTGGAGACCCGCACTGTCCCCCTTGGTGCGTCCATGCTGCCAAGATTTTAACCTGGGTCTCCCACATATAAAAAAATGACAATTTCCAAGAGAAGATTATTCCATATAAACCCAAGTGGGCATACTGGATCTGTACTACAATTGCGGAGGTCACCAAGGAAGACAATGATAGTTCCTCCCCCCAACTTTAGACTTTATTTGCAAGGATCTCGTTGGGTGTCCGAGGAGTTAGGAATCAAAATCGAATCCCACTCTTTGGACGCGGGTCTTGACCTAAGTCAGATTTTACCGTCCCACCCGAAGTCTACTGCGAGGGGATCGACGACCTTGGCCTCAACCCACCACAGCCGGTTGATCGGACCGAAACTGCAGCCCACCGCATTTGTTATTTTTAGCGATGGTTCCTGTATTGGTTACGCAATATCGGGTAGAAATCTCCTATCATTCTAGACCTGACTCTTGATTCCGCCGATATCTACCTGAACCAATTCCATCATTAAGGAGGCCCCCTCTCAGGTTTCAGTTCTATGCCGTAATCGGAAGGCCCGCTGTCTGGTTATACTTGGTCAGCAGCCCACGCTGGGAGTTACGTCCCAACGATGCCAATATTTCACCACAGGCTTGGTAATTTCAAGTGCCTCAGACTGACAACCTAGAGTGGATGAACGATGATCATTTCAAATATATATAAAAAATAATTTGACCAAAGAATCCCCTCGCCAGTTTGGATGAATGAACCTCTTTGAAAAATATATAAAAAAAAATTAACCAATGAAAATGAAGTATCATGATTGTCATATGTCACTGAACGAGGGGCACCGTCAGAGCCACTTAGGGGGCGTGTTGCCCAAACCTCGATCACAGGCTGGACAGACACACGTCTCGGGGATCTTCAACCAACAGCAAAAGTCAACCAAATATCCATACAAAAAATATAAAAGTATTGTTTGACTCCTTGTCTTGTCAGAAGGCTGAAAAACACATCCATTCCATAACCTACACTTCCCTGACTCGCAGGTTTTTTCAGATGTATTAAAATTTTGACTTTTTCATATCCTCCTTTTTAGGGTCTTTTTTCAAAAATAATCACATAAGACATGAAAAGACCGACAACAAAGCAAAACATTTTCAAAATGTATATATCATATGTCACTCTTAAACACCTAGGTGTTCTCCCAAGCATCCTAGTTCAAGACTTGATCGCACAATTTGCACACATATCCAAAATACACATTTCATCAAACAAGACCAGATACTGGACCAACTCCATTGTGAAAGTGAAAGTGTTTGTCGTCGGCATACCCCATAGATAGAAATCATATATGACTCAAGAGAAAAACTTAGTCGAATCTATAATGTCGAGTCGAAAGCAATTCTGGGACTCGAGTCACATGTCTCTCTTACCCTCTATTGTTAAGGTACACATGCTGAATCAGAAAAATATAAGAGAGACTACAGAATCTCATGACACCTCATATATCGAAGTACATACTCTATGACATCTCATTTATCCTATTCATTGAAGTAAAAAATGTTGCAGATCCTACCTCACACTCGACTACTAGACTATAATATCTTATCTGAAGAAAAAAAAATGTGAGAGTTCTATTATAGAACTTAGAAGGGAGAATCAAAGAGTCGCCCATCCACCAGTTAGACGCAAATCTTTCCCAATTTCTCTATGTTAAGCCCTAACTACTTAAATAACTGGTACCTGAACCTTTCTTTTGGTCTGCTTCAGCTGTCCCAAGGTCCTGCTCAGACAGACAAACGTCCAACAAACATCTTTCAAAACAAAACCTCTCCTTCCGATAATATTTTTCCTGAAAGACAATTTTCAATCATCCCTTTCTAACATTGTTTATTTCCAATGTCTAAGACCATTCAAAGGTCGGTGGTAATATACCGCGATAATGATGCATTCATAATTTTTGCATATTGAATGTCATAAATCAACATAATGACTTGTTGCTTATGGTAATAATATGTTGTCATAGTAATAACAATATTTACAATAGTTAAGTGAATAGTATTAGCAGAAGAAAGAGTAAGTTTAACTGATATATGCGTGCATGATGATGATGAAAAACTTATAGTAAGTGTTACGATAGACAACACGCATGCTCTGGTCAATAAGTTTCTTAACAACGAATGCTTTAAGATATAAAAATCAGAGTGCTACATTCTACTCCCCGGGCTTTGACAGGAGTATATTGTGTCAAGGGGCAGTGTAATCCCTTAAAAGGGTTAGCATCTTCGACTCCCGAGCCCCGCTCAAGGATCAAGCCTCACTGCTTCACCCTCCGATTCCAATACTCGTTCCTTGCGGACATTAGTCAATTAGTAGACAACCTCACCATACACGTTCCAGAATGTATATCCCATTTCTTGCAGATGAACCCATTTGACAAAAATAGCTGGGGCATCACCCCCTGCTTCCTTGCGGCAGGCAATAGTCGCCTCCTTCACAGACCATAGTCTAACAAGGCTCAAATATTTTCCTCCTTCTTAATAGTAATGTAGTCACCTCTCCTCAAAGGGTTAGGTGACAACACCCCACTATGGACCAGGAACATAGTTCCGGCGTGGGTCTCACTACTACTCTAGAAGACGAATTTATAGTTCCTTCAAACCATCTTTCAGGGAAAGGATAAATTAGGATTGCAACTCCCTCAAGAGAAGATTCTACACATTGACCTCCTCTTTAGAGAATCTCTCATCTCAAAAGGTCGGTCACTCCATTCACATTCGACCCCGCGTCGAACGTGGATTCTGCGTACCATCTCTACTCTTTATAGGTAGAGCAATCCAACCATAAACATAAACAGATAGTCATATTTGATTAATTCATAAGGACGGATTAAGGCGTACAGTTTTAAACAAATAAACTCAGTCGAGTAACTCGACGAGCAACCATGAATAAATATGCATCAGATATATAATCTCATATGAATAATATGCTTGACTCAAATAAACTTGGCATGAATGAATAAATTTACATAGATAAGCTCAATGAATGGTCTTAAAATGAAGGAATTCAAGCGCTTAGATTCATGCAGATGATCTTGGATTAGACGAGTTCTAACATATTGCCTCATACCTGAATCTTGTCAGCAAGTTAAACATAAACAGGATGATTCAACACCAACTCCTCACTACCTTACTGACTGCACTCATGACTATGAGCCTTTGACTGCCCTTTATAGACGAAATCGATCTCTAAATTTATCCCTCGGACGGACTCGACTTACATTGACTTTTCCTAACACTGGACTTTTATTAAGAATCCACAACAAATGAGGGTCCCTAGTGACTCTACCTATATTTCGACCCCCTTGTATCCCTAGGTATGTGTTCCACTTATTGACATGTTATTAGAAATCTCCTTCCCTTCTCTTGCTATAGCCTGATTGATTGGTACCTTTACTTATGAAGAGAAATTTGTGCCTATTCATGACGAAAACCCATAGGAATTGCCTCACACCTATCTAGATCACTTATCCCCAAGGAGATGATAACATTTTTCCTCAACCTCCCTTTTTCTTCCAAGTCGGATACCCCTTTCGTTATGGGCATTGTTACTGACAAGAGAAGAAGTATAAAAATCATCGTGACCTATTCCCCCTCGAGGGTGTTTTTGTCTGATGACCTAGACAAATACTAAATCATTACTTATCCTGGTCAAGCTTTATGTCGATGGGACGACATCTTTAAATGATCCTATTGTACAACAGGTACGAAATCAGCCCGCATAACTCTATCTGACACAGAAAGAATAATGTCAGGGTGATACATAACCGTTGATCTGCAGGTGTAGCGTGAGACACTACGGGAGGGTCAGGCACATGCGGCGGCGGCGGAAGAGCAGGTCGAGGCGGCTGAGGAAGGACAGTCAACTGCTACAGCCGACGTGCCATAGAAGAAGAGGGGGAAAGGAAAGTATGGGAGAGTGGCTCAAAGTGTGGCGGCGGGGAGCCGTAACGATGTTCGTACTTATAAAAGTAGTAAGCCATCTTCCTAGGAGATGGCATTCGCTCGCGTAGATTTTCTTGATGTCGCCTCAATCTCATTCTCTCCCACTTCTCTTCTTCCTCATCTTCTTCCTCTCACTCCTCTCTTTCCCTTGTTAAATCAATAGGTCTCTCTGCGGCCTTTCCCTGCCGACCGCCTCTTCCCCTTCCAGCTCCTGATCCGCGCGGCATGGCTGGAGAAAGATGCTACTCGACGCACCTCCCTATCCACCCATTGATTAAGGTATCACCTATGTATAGCGATACGTACCCTTATTAAGGAATCTCAGTTTTTATGGTGTAATATAGTATACTTATCTACTTATCAAGAGGATCTAAATTAAAGATTTCAGAAGCGAGAGTACACGAGGTCAATCGTAGAGATGAATATTAATACGGCGGGAAGGAATTAGCGCAGTTGACAACCCTCTCGCGCGGATGACAACTCGCTAAATCCTATTGTCTCGATTGACTCATCCGCTCACCGACTCTACTTTTATGAAGAATCAGTAAGCCTTAGCGGCTAGTTCGCACGTTCCCTTAGGAATAGATAGGAAAGCAATCACCTCCTTGGAGAGGTGATAGAAGTGTAGACAAGGGCTCGTAGGGATGATAGGCGAGATACTTTGATTAACAACATCGTATCTCAAAGCACTTCCCCAGACAAAAGTTCGTATCAGAGGACCAATAATTATTTCTAGCAGTTTTCTTCCTAATTAGTGGAAGTTTATATAGTACTCTATCTTTCGTTTGTCGTTTTGCTAGGGCTTCAATTAACCAGACCCAGGTCCGTTCACATAGAACCCCGACAGACAACCGAAGGTCCTCGACAACGGTGCCACCTGTCGAGCGAGAAGGTCCCGCACCCTGCTGGGAGCGCTGAACCTCACGGTCGTGTCACGCAGGATTTATTTCTGAAAATGAATCAATCACCGCTCCGACCGTGCGCGCGTGCCATACCTCTCACGACACCCCACAACAGGTCGGGGAGCCGCGAGGTACAACTTACCTCTACCCGAGGGGCTGTCACCACCCCTAGGTAGGCGTATCCCTGCTGAGCTACCGGCCCTCATGCAAAGGCTTTTACATGCCTTTGTAGAGGTAGGTCGGCCGAGGGCGTTTGCTCGATCGCTGTAGCATAAAACGGGGTACGTGCGGTAAGACGCCGAGAACTGACCCCTTAGATATTCAGGTCGAACTTTTAATAAGGCAGTCTATTTCCGCTACTGCGTAATGTATTATTCTCTTGACCATTACCAATCAAACCTTCTTTCTACCAAAGAGCGTTTTATCTTTCTTAACAGATTAGGACTTAACTGAACATCATAATGGTTAAGTTGGACATATGATGGATATGGAAGTATTACCGCCACACTTTCACAAGTGTTGTGTGTCCGAGACTCTTTAACAAACCAGGTCCAGTTCAATCCAAATCACACACAAAACAGACCTGCGCAGAATAATGCAAAAACAGTTCACATGCCATGCACTAACGGCGTCAACCATCAACCATTGACCTTGTCCCTCACTTCCCAAACCATGCATGACAGCCTTGTCTTTTCTGAGACGTAAGCCCAACCCCCTCACATTTCTACAAAGGACCCTTGAGAGTGACTAGGACCATTTAGGCAATGACCACAGGTGACAGTTTTACTGACCACAGGGTTTGACTTTAGAGGTGGGTATCAAGTCAAAGGGAAAAAGTTGAATCGGTAACAACCGACCTGTTATCGAGAGATAACAGAAAATTAAGTCCTTTATGTAGGATTTCTCCTTTAATTGCAGTAGACCCAAGCAAAGACCTGCACACAAAAAAGTCAACAAAGATTCAACATCCCCACTTGATCCCCACATAATGATATCTAAGGGTCAAGCCCTTAGTTCTGGTTTGTGAGCTCAGGGATTAACATCCCAAAGTCTAACCCCTAGCTTTTATTTACCCTGAATCGTCTGTTACACTTCCTCCTTTTATTTCACGGAGTTTCTTGCCTATGTCCTTAGTTGTCTCAGGTAAATTCACGTTTCCCTATTCTCAGTCCTTGCATTCTCTCTCTTGCGGATAAGCACACCTCTTTGTGCTTACGCGACAATCTAACTGAGATCTACTCATGTTGTTCGGTGGTTTCTCCCTTAGGAGCCTATTAATGAACTGAGGTTACGAGGAACTTCTTCTTGTTTAATCCTTTTCCCTACGGTATCCGCTTTCTTTTACGTTTCTTTCTAAAGGACTTTTGGGGTCGCTCCCGATGGAGCACTCCATTTTTTTCTTCTCTTCTTCTTGTCCTGACATGCGCAAGTAGTGGCCTGATTCACCCGGGAATCTTTCACTACTTGATCAATTCCAAACATTCCGTTAGTCAGAAGACTAGTCGAGTCGCCCCACGGAAGCACCGGATCAATGGTCGTTGTTAAGATGAAGAAGAGTACCCTACCGGAGTACCGGATCAATGGTTGTTGTTAACGATTGTAGGAGCGTACATCACGGAAGTACCGATCAAATGATATTCGTTAAGTTTGAAGGAGTGTACTTCACGGAAGTATCGGATCAAATCGGCTTTCGTTAGACTGAAGGAATCTACTTCAATGAAGTACCGGTCAAATTGGCTTTTGTTAAGTTTGAAGAGGTGTACTTCTCGGAAGTACCCGATCAAATGACTCTTGTTAAACTGATAGATGTACTTCACGGAAGTACCGGTGAAACGGACTTTTGTTAAGTTTGAAGAAGTGTACTTCTCGGAAGTACCGGATCAAATTACTTTTGTTAAACTGATAGATGTACTTCACGGAAGTATCGGTCAAACTGACTTTTGTTAAGTTTGAAGAAGTGTACTTCTCTGAAGTACCGGATTAGTCATGCTTTGATTATAGACATGTACTCCTCGGGAGTACCGGATTATTCATGCTTTGATTAAAGACACGTACTCCTCGGGAGTACCGGATTAGTCATGCTTTGATTAAAGACATGTACTCCTCGGGAGTACCGGATTAGTCATGCTTTGATTAAAGACATGTACTCCTCGGGAGTCCCGGATTAGTCATGCTTTGATTAAAGACATGTACTCCTCGGGAGTACCGGATTAGTCATGCTTTGATTAAAGACATGTACTCCTCGGGAGTACCGAATTAGTCATGGATTTAGCTGGTAAATCAACAGAGAAGACGCTCGCCATCTTCTCGTCACTGATGTATGCATGTCAAAAGTCATCTAGTTAGGTGGATGGCTGGGTAGTTCGCAGGGCGAGCACCCTTTTAGTCATTCTATGCAGGCAGCTTGACGACCCCAACGAAGGCCTCCATCATACTGCCTTTGTTTTCTCAAGACCATTCAGGCTAGGCTCCTTCTCGGTTCTTTCCTAGGTTCCTTTTCTGACATCAGGCACATTCCGATTTCAATCATACAGCCTTTTCGCTTTTGGTGCTTTAGTCCTGAAGAAAGCCATAAATAATATATCGTACAATCATACAAACAAACAATAAAATGCCGTAACCTTTAAGGGTGTACGGGAAAGGAATAGGTGACGCATACCTTATGGTTTCCTGCCTCAAGAGTTCCTCCTGAACTCCGACAGAGCTCCCGCAATCGCCCTGTGTTCGGCCATATCTAGTCTATTCAACTGATTATATGATCCTTATAATTAACAGAATTAGGATTACCTAAGTGGAAAAACATCAGTCAGATACTTATAATTAAAAGGATAGGTGTATGAGAAGAATAAATAAGATAAGAATGGGGAGGATGGAGGAGGTAGGCACCACCTCGTAGTGACAATGCCTCTCTCCTCTCCAATACCCCACATTCATTTTATCTCTGCCCCATGATGTTTACTAATAATACTAGCAAAGTAGCAAAGGTAAATAATAATAATAACAGTAATAATAATAATATAATAATAATAATAATAATAAAATAATAACAGTAATATAATGAAATGCAAGTAATGGCAAAAAATCTCATCGAAAGTCCGGAAGTCCGTCCCTGTTCGGAAGCAATAATGTACTAACCAAAATACCGAACCGAACGTCAGTGAGAGCCTAATCTCGCAATCACTTGCATACGTACCCAGGGTTCTTCTTCCTCTTTAATGCCCAATGCCCATTCTACGATCACACAATTTACTAGCAGCCTGCAAATTGATAATTTATCCAGTTGACGTTAGCAGTGGAGCCGGAATAGATGATGACGTCGACCCTTGTAGACAATTGTCAACGTCGAGTGTGTCTCCCGTTTATCATCGCCCCCATGCCTCTCTCTCTCTCTTCTCCCTCTCTTTCTTTGATTAGTAATATAGTCGAAACAGTTTTCACCTTTTTGGTAGCATATGCAACCCCCCTCGCTCAATACTTAGGCCTCGCCCGCGCCAAAATATACAGTATCAGTTGTAGGTGCGAGCTTGAACCGTAACTCTAAAGATTAGAGGTCTTGAGTAGCGGCAAGAGTAGTAGTTTCTATAGTTCCGAAGGGTCCAGTACGCAGTCCTCCGGAAGCTCCAGAACAGGCCCTCCGTGAGTCCAAGGATGCAGTCCGTAGGCATGTGGTCAAGTGGATAGTCCTACCTAGTCCAATCAGCGGTACCCCGTCCTGGTCGCCCTCTGTCAAGTCAGTAAGTATCATGTGGGACTGTGTGCACCCGGGTCCAACATTCAAACTCAGACCTTGTCAGTCTGAAGTAAGAAAATAAGGAGACAGCGGATATCAGTATACGTATAATTTAGTTGCTTTGACATTGCTGTCTGCTGCTTGCTTGCTTGCATTGTCTTGTCGCACAGTTTGCTCTGGTAGTGCGCAGTCGAGATGGATTAGCAACACGTTGTCAGGCTTCGCTGAGTCGTTGCCTACTGCTGTTTTCCTCTTGTTGTGTTGACAACTGACCTTTGTATGTTGTTTTGTCTGCCTGTCTCTAGGACTGCGTGTGCGTGCTGGCCGTTCTGTGTACTTGCCGTTAGGACTGTGCATGCGCAAGCTTGCTCTTCCGCATGTGTATCGCTGTTGCCAGCTTCTCCTTCTCCTTTCGTCTATCTCTGCGCCTGCAGCTTTACGGGCCCCACCTGCTATCTCTTTCTCTCAGTGCCTGCCTGTTCGTTTGCCTCAGTCTGTCGATTTGTCTCAGTCAGCCAGTCAATGTGTCTGTCTGCCTGCTTCTTTATGTTCGTTTTGTCTGGTCAGTCAGTCTGTCTGTCTGATGGTTTTCCTGTGTTTTGCTCGTCTGCTTGGTTGCCTTGTCGGTCCCGGCATCTCATACATGTCTGCTTGCGTTTGTTTTTGTTTGTTTGACTGGGCTGTTTGTTTGTCTCCGTGTGTGCGTGTATCTGTGTTGTCATGTTCGCTACCCACTGCTCCACGTCGCCTGTGTGTGCGCATCTGTGTCTGTATGCCACCACGCTCACTATACACAAGCGCACATGTTTGTGTTTAGGCTGCTTCGTTGGACTTTCACTGGCTCAACAGTTAGGAGGCCTGTATGTACTATGTATGTTTGTGTGCATGAACCCTTATCCATTAGTCAAATGATCCCTGGGCAGACTGCCTGTCTGACCGTGTCCGTCTGTCTGACTATCTGTTTGCACGCACGTCCCTCTTTTCTCTCTCACCGGGAACGAGGCACAATCCTCCTCATCACACAACACACATAGATCACAACATGGGGGACATGACAAGCACGCATTCCAACAGGTCGGGCGGTTGACAGATCCACCCTTCGACATCGTCGGTGGGTACATTGCACATCCAACAAGTTCCCACCCTTGCATATGGTAAGCAAAGGATGCGGGGTGGAGCAACTTGAATTTATAACGATAATAATAATAATAATAATAATAATAATAATAATAATAATAATAATATAACAATATAATAATAATAATAATAATAATAATAATAATAATAATAATAATAATAATAATAATAATAATAATAATAATAATAATAATAATAATATACAAGGAAGATGAGCAATAGCGAACTTCAGCAATCAAACAACGCTATATACACAAGACCAGATAGTCGTGACCCCGAACCAACAGCAGAATTGAGGCACGAGCTCTACCAAATAAGGAGACACCAAAAAACTTGTAATTGACAATGTTGGTAAAGTCTCATCATCTTCATCATCAATGGGAAACCAATGCTGATATCTTATCTGGCGCTGGCCGCCCAGACTGCAGATGGCAGATCCTATCTAGCCTTTACTACACTGTCGTTAGTCTGCATGTATGTGCAGTAAGAAGGAAAGCGAGCCTGAATCCCAATAATAATAGCAGTAATAATAATAATAATAATAATAATAATAATAATAATAATAATAATAATAATAATAGTAATAATAATAATAATAATAATAATAATAAATCAAGTAAATAAAACAATAAGGTGCAAGGCAAAAACCAATCAAACATCATTACACACATGTGATCAGAAACTCCTGACCTCGAATCAGTAACAGATTTGAATCTCGAGCTTTCATCTAATAAGAAGATACCGAGAGCTCATAAGTGACCGTGCTGAAAAATGTCTCGTCATCATCATCAATGAAGAACCAATGTTGATATCCTATCTGGCGCTCGGCGTCCAGATGATGAATAGCAGATCCTATCTAATATAGACTATGATGCAGAATGATGATGACGGCAACTTCCCTGAAGTACGAGCATATGGCGACCAATGTCGCACGCTTCCCGCACCAGGTATGTCTCGCGCTACACTCACAACCACGTCCCCAACTCACAGATGCCACGTACACCTAAGAGACCACCCTGCGCCCCATCCTGCATAGCGCAGAGCATATTGTTTCGATAAAGTATATATATAACGATATATATATATATATTATATACATACACTCATATATATATGTATATATATGGTCTAACTATATAAATAGACATATATATATATATACACATACTCCTAACGCACACGGTCGGTTCCCTCTCCCTTTCTC
>BFEA01000168.1:1893364-1905858 GCA_003427395.1 Chara braunii | reverse complement strand
ACCAAGATAGAAGTTGCGATTAAAACCCAAGTGAAAGAACAAGTGAAAGATGAAGAATGAGAGAGAAAATCACTCACATGAGCTCACATACACAAGGGGGAAAGTTGTGATTCACATGAGAGAGGTAGAATGGGCAAAACAAACACATTATACTACTCAAACACTTTCTCCTTCCTCTTTCTTTTTCTTCTTCTTCTTCTTCTCCTTCTTCTTCTCCCTCTCCCTCTCCTTCTTCTTCCTCTTCTACTCCTCCTTCTTCCTCTCCCTCTTTTTCTATTCATTCCTCCTTGTATATGTGAGTTCATGTGAGTGATTTTCTCTCTCAATCTTCATCCTTCACTTGTTCTTCCACTTGGGAGGGAGGTGAAGGAGAGGGAGAAGAGGAAGTAAAGAAGAGAGAAGAAGGGGAGACATTTATTCACTCTCCCCTTGGCAGCCTTGGGATGGAGGCGTTCACTCTTGATGAACTTCCTCCTACTTGGCTATGGCTTCCTTCCCCTCCAAGCCCTTCTCCTTCCTTTTCTCCTCTCTCCCCAAGTTGCCACAGGCTCCTATCACTAAGGCTAAGGAGTCCTCCCCTCTAGGAGGGCTAATGGGACCCCCCTTAGCCTTGCCTTCTTCCTCACTAGCCTGGGAGCTATGGTGGATCACCTCCCTCACTACCACTAGCTTGTAGAGTCCTCCACACTAGCTCACAACCCCCTCTACACTCTCAAACTGCTAGGGGTTCCCCTCACTTCACTCCAAGTGAGTCTCGAGCTCCTACGGGCACATTTGGGCAGCATGGGCACTCCTCATGCAAGTGTGAGTGTGGCAGACTGAATCCCCAAATTATATAGGCTGGAAACAACAGTCCGGCCAGCCCATGGGCCTCTCCAAGTGCCCCAAGGTGAACCGAGGTACCCCCATAGCCAATTTCCACCTCTAGGCCTCTCCGGGGGCACCTGGCCTTATTTTAGCCAGGTTCATGCAGTCCGAGTAGATGATACCAACTCAGACTGCCCCTTGGGCCTCTTTCCAACCTCATACTAATTGAAAAATGCTGCCCCATTGAGTCCAAGGTCCAAGAGGTAGCCTACTTGAGAGAAAAAGGCCTAATGGACCATTTTATCGATTTTTTCAAGTTTCGGTCTCCCTTGGGTAGGCCGGAGCATTTTTCCAAGTGGCGGCACATTTTCAGTCTTGGATCAGGCCGAGATCCAAGGCCCTCATTATTCCGAGCTACCCCATGGTGGTCCTTGCTTCAAATTTGAGCTCATAAGCTCAATTTTTTAATTTTTGGTGCATCTGGCTCTCTTTTTAGGCCAAATGTCCAGTTTCGTCTTTTTCTTCTTTTTGTTTCTTTCCATTTTGGGCTGCCACCTCATTCCGGAGCTAGCCGTTTTGGGCTGGCCCACAAAAATGGTTGTTTTCTCTCCACCATGAGATCTGATCTCAGATCCATGGCTCAAAAGAAAACCGGTTTTCTCCTTTTTGCGTTTTCTTTCTTTTTGCCCTCTTTAATTCAGATTTTATGGGGCCATATCTCAGCAATCCGGCCTACCTTCCTTGAATCTAGGAGGGGTGAGGTCATCATTGGGACCTGGCAGTCCCTACTGCAGCAGTCCAAATGGGCCGGCACATTTTCCTCCATCCATTTCTCCCCTTTTGTCTCATTCTTCCTCCATTTTCTCTCTTTTTTCTTTTCTTTTTCTTTTATTTTTGTTGTGACAAGTGTCAAATTGTTGTGCCCTCTCTTTATAGGCTCTAGAACCTCATTCAAGGTCAGGTTCATGGCCGGCTGTTGGCCGTTACACTCCGGATTACAATGATCCCACCCCCATGCTTCTAGGGGGCTCATTTTACTCCCGCTAGCCTCCATTTTGAGCCCCTTTGGCTCCGATGTTTCATGGTCAGCCTATTTCTTGCTCGGAGCCCTCTTGGGCTCTTGTTTTGTCATGCCTAGCTTGTCCGAAATATCCTGGACTGTTGGGCAGCCGTCCCCTTATTTATTTTTCTTTGTCTCCTCACTCTCATTTCGCCAGTTTGAGCCCCACTAGTGCTTGCACTAGCGGTGCTAATATTGTTCTCCATCGAAATCCTCGTCGAGATCCTCGATCTCGGCGTTGCTATTTGCCTTGCACGGCCACTCCCTACCTTGGTTAGTGGTCTCTCCTTGGGACACCTCAAGTCCCCACCATTTCTCCACGCTAGTTCCATTTTTCCGTCCCGCTAGCAGTGCCGTCGATGACACCCAATTTTCGACAATTTTTAGTTGGGTCCATTTGGCCCCCGGCGTCATCCCGGTCGATGCCCAATTTTTATTTGGGACTTCCCATGTCCCCGGCAGTCCCATTTCATTGTTCCCATGTGCCTCAAGTGCGCCATTTATTTTCCCGGTCGCGGGCCCCCCGCCTTGCCGTCACCATTTACCGTTATGCTCCCCTATGCCTACGACGTCGTGTTCTAGTCTTTTGGGCGTGCCGTGGCTTATTTCCCCTAGGCCTAGCCATCCCCATGCAGTCCGCTATCTCTCGGACTGCAGCCACAGCCAATGTTCTAGTCCAACAGCACCACGTCATGCCCCTGCCCAAGGAAAACGAAGCGTTAATTTTCCAAGGGCATCTGGGCTCAATTTTGGCTTTCGGAGCCCCAAAAACTTGTGTTTGTCCCTCCCTATGCAGTCCGTTGCAACTCGGACTGCAGTTGGGGCCATTTTCATTGTCCTAGTGCCTCACAACTAACCCCCAACTGAAAGAAAATGAAACGGTCAACTCCCAAGCGCATCCGGTCTCCATTTTGACTCCTAGTGCACCTAAAACATGTGTTTGGCCTCTCCCATGCAATCCGTTATTTTTCGGTTGCAATGGGGCTTGATTTTCTTTGATTTTCTTAGCATAAATCAAAGAAAATCAAAGTCCTTTATAACCGCCACATACCCAAATGAATCTGGTCCAAAATGCCCTCCCTACGTGACTGTTTTCGTCCGTTAGTGCCCTTTTGACTTTCCCTCTTTTCTTTTCTTTTTCCTTTCTTTTCTTTTCTTCTCCTCCACTTGTGGACAGTTGGGACTTGTCAGTCCCTACTTGCTGCAGTCCCAACTGACAGCCAACTCACTCATCCTCTCTCAACTCCCATTTTCTTTTTCTTTTCTTTTTCTTTGTGCATGTCAAGTGTTAACTAGCCGTTAAGACTCTTTTCTTATTTTTTTTTTATTTTCTTTTCTTTTTCCTCCTCCCTTGGACAGTTAGGACTTGGCAGTCCCTACTGACGGCCAACTCACTCATCCTCTCTCACCTCCCTTTTTTTTTTTTTTTCTTCTTTTTTTCTTTTTCTTTTTGCATGCCAAGTGTCAATTAGCCGTTAAGGCCCTTTCCTTGTCTCTTCCTCTTAGTTTTGTCCCTTCCTATGTCCAAGGGTCAGTCCGTTATTTCTCGGACTGCAGTTATGGCCCTTCCATGACCTTGGGAGCTACCGTTTGCCCCTCACTCTTCCAAACGGTAGGCCCCCTATGCACCGATTTTCTCCGTGGAGCCTGTTTTTCTCATATTGACTCTTTTGGCCCCATTTTCTTGGGGGAGGCCAATCCGAGATTTTTTCGGATTGCTCCCATGGCTCTAGCACTTGTTTTCTTTACTTTTTTTTTTTTTTTGGCCTCCCGCTTGCTCCCACTAGTGCTTGCACAAGTGGTGCAAATATTTTTGGTCGTCAAAATCTCCGATCTTGATGGTGCAACTTGTTTTATTTGTTTGCACCAATTTTTTCCTGGGACGTCACAAGTCCCCGACACTTATCCCGCATTAATTCCCGACACTAGTCCCGCCGGTACTTGCCCTGCCGGCACCACATTTCCGCCTAGTCCCATGTGGTCTCCGACACTTTGTCCCGCTGGTACCACATTTTTGCCTAGTTCCGTGTGGTCCCCGACACTTTGTCCCACCGGTACCGCATTTTTGCTTAGTCCCGTGTGGTCCCCGACACTTTGTCCCACCGGTACCACATTTTTGCCTAGTCTCGTGTGGTCCCCGACACTTTGTCCTACCGGTACATGTCTCGTCGGCGGTCCCGTTGACACTCTTGTCATTTTTCTGCCTCCTGGCAGCCTTCTTCCCTTGTGTCTTCTCGCGTTTCGCGCACCCTCCTCTCCGGGTGTGGGTCGTCACTTGGCCTGTGGCCCCCTTGGCCCTCTCGGCGTCGCATCCCGGTGGCGCCCATTAGTCCGGGCTACGTCTTCATGCGCCGGTACCTCACTTGTCGTCTTCTCCCTTCCTTTTTCCTTGCGGCGCGCGCCCTACGTCGTTACTTCTTTCGGCAGTCCTTCTCCTTTTTCGGGGGAAGGGTCGCCTTTGTCATTTTCTTGCGGTCCTTTGCCGCCTCCCGTTCCGTTAATTTTCTCAAGGTTCCATGGCCCCAGCGACTCCGGGCAGCCTCTGGATCCCAAGTATCTGTGCGTACGCTTTCGATTCTTCCATCCTCCTTGCCTCTGGTTTTCTCTGCTCTGCACAAACTGACCATATACAGTCTTTCGAGTGACGGGATGTTATTCGGGACTCACCAGTCCCGACACCGGTCACGTGCATTCATCGAACCAGACCAGAACCGGGCCAGACCCGTTCGGACCGGACTAGACCGGACTCAGACCGGTCCAGATGAGACCAGACTCAGACGAGACCAGATGAGACCGGACTCAGAACAGACTCAGACCAGACCAGATCAGACTACATTAGAACCAAATAAGACCAGGCCAGATCAGATCGCACCAGACCAGATCGAACTACATCAGAACCAAATCAGACCAGGGCAGATCAGAACGCACCAAATCAGATCAGACTGCATCAGAACCAAACAGACCAGACCAGATGAGACCAGACCTAGACCAGACCAAGACCAAGGGCAGGGCCAAATCCTCGCTCGAGTGAACCAAGACGTCGTCTTTTCCTACAGTCAAGCGAGCCTCAGATCGGAGTCCAGACTCAAATCAAGAGTCGGGCCTAATGGGACCGCAAACCTACTCTATTTCGCCGACAGGGGCGGTACCAATGACATCCCAGGAAAGAATACGATACGCTCGGTCTCGACGCAAAATGAACCTCTGGACTGGTGTGAGGAAGACTGCCCTGGGATAGGATGTAGCGCACCTGCGTCTATCGTTATTAATTGATTAAAAACGATTTTCTTGTTCTTTCTGTATTCCGAGTTGGCGTCTAGTTCGCACTTTGTGTTTATATCTGATTTAGTGATGGATTTTGCAGGTTACAGGAGCCCGGGACTAGCCCTCCCACGGGTGACAGATGTGGTCGGACATAGGGCTAGATTCGCAGACCGACAAGTTCATTCTCTCGGTCGACCACGCTCTCTTTCGTGTCTAGCAGCCTAGCTACCTTGACCTCTTCGTTGTCGTGTCCAACCCTTTTTCTCATAGTCGCCTAACGGTCCTGGTCCTTCCGTCGCCTCGAGTTGGCCTTTGGGCCACTCTCCACAAGCTCAGCCGACGGGCGATCCCTCCGCCACTGATCCAGCCCGTGCCAGGACTGAGTCTCCCCGTCCAGATCGCTCACCTCACTCTCTACCTCCGTGTCACGGTTCAGGTACATGTATTCTCTTTCCGCCATGTCAGTTAAGGTCTCTGCCTCCAGATACGAGACGGGCACTTTCACCTCATCTGTGACCCCGTCCCTTCTGCACCTTCTCTTTGCACGATCCTTGAACTCTGTGATGGCCGCCTGTAGTACCTGGTCCGCTCTCATTTCCTCCTCTTTTCCTCCCTCTATGTTTATCTTCAATTTTGCCTCCTCATTAAAGTGACTGTAATCCAAAATGGTCGTCACCGTAGGCCCTTCTCCAGACATCCGCTCCCACCTCCAGAGGAACTGGAGATACCTTGGCCTTACTCGTACAACCCATTACCGCGCACCATAATTGTGCCCCTTTTTAAATAGGCTATATATGGTACCTGGCCACTGACTTCCGAAACAACCCGGGCTTAACACTCCACATACGCGTACGCAGACAGACTGCCTCACGTCCGCCCGGTTGCCCAAAACAGCCCAAGTCCGGCCATAGGCGTACGAGCATACAAAATGCCTATCACTGACTCATCCCAGACCACCTTCATCAACGCAGCGAGAGAGAAGGTTAACAATGTGTATATTTTTCATCACACATATTTTATGTGTGTAACTTACTCCAACTACCTTTTCATTGTCCTATGTTTTCCTCACCCTTACCTACAATTTTCATGACTTATTTGAAAGGTTGCAGGTTTTTCATAATCCATGTTTCTCTCAGGTATCAAAAACAGGTGGTCGTAGACTCTGGATTCAAGGTGTTTAGGTCCTTCATCACTTCAAGATGATTCGGGATATTCAGGTATCAAAAACAGGTGGCCATAGGGTTTGGTTTCAGGGTGTTCAGATCCTTCACCACTTCAGGATGATTCGGGATGTTCAAGTATCAAGAACAGGTGGCCATAGGGTCTGGTTTCAGGGTGTTCAGATCCTTCATCACTTCAGGATTATTTGCGATGCTCAGTTGTCAAAAAGAGGAGGCCATAGAGCCTGGTTTTAGGGTGTTAAGGTCCTTCACCACTTCAGGATGATTCGGGATGTTCTGGTATCAAAAACAGGTGGCCATAGGGTTTGGATTCAGGGTGTTCACGTCCTTCATCACTTCAGGATGATTCGGGATGTTCATGTATAAAAAACAAGTGGCCATAGGGTCTGGTTTCAGAGTGTTCAAGTCCTTCATCACTTCGGGATGATTCGGGATGTTCAGGTATAAAAAATTGGTGGTCATAGGGTTTGGTTTCAAGGTGCTTTCATACCATTCACGATTTTCACTACTTCAAGTCCATTCATGATTTCCATAATGCCCTTTATGCATCATGAAAATCATAAACGATCTTGAAGTGATGAAGACCATGAATGGTTTTAAAGCACCCCCCCGATGGCCAGCAGGGGGGGGGGGGGTTCATACCATTCATGATCTTCACCACTTCAGGTTCATTCATGATTTTCATGATACTCTTTATGCATCGTAAGGATCATGAAAATCATGAATGATCTTGAAGTGGTGAAGATCATGAATGGTTTGAAAGCACACCCCGGTGGTCGGGGGAGGGTGCTTTCAAACTATTCACGATCTTAACTAGTCCAGGTTTGTTCATGATTTTCATGATGCTCTCTATGCATCATAAAAATCGTAAACGATCTTGAAGTGGTGAAGACCATGAATAGTATGAAAGCACCCCCCAGGTGGCTGAGGGGTAGTGCTTTCATGCTTTTATACCATTCATGATCTTCACCACTTCAGGTTCGTTCATGATTTTCATGATGCTCTTTATGCATCATGAAAATAATGAATGATCTTGAAGTGGTGAAGACCATGAATGGTTTGAAAGCACCTCCCCTGTGGCCCGGGAGGGGTGCTTTCATACCATACATGATCTTCACCACTCCAGATTCATTCATAATTTTCATGATGCTCTTTATGCATAATGAAAATCATGAACGATTTTGAAGTGGTGACGACGAAGGAATGGTCTGAAAGCACCCTCCCGTTGGTCGGGGGGTGTTTTTAAATCATTCGCGATTTTCACCACTTAAGGTTCATTCATGGTTTTCATGATCCTCTTTATGCACGAGGGGGGGGAGGCAGTGCTTTAATACTATTCATGATCTTCACCTTCAGGTTCATTCATGATTTTCAGACGGGTGAAAATCATGAATGATCTTCATCACTTCCGGTTCGTTCATGATTTTCAAAATGCTCTCTAAGCATCAGGGGAAGAGTGTTTTCATATTATTCATAATCTTCACCACTTCAAGTTTGGTTATGATTTACATGATTGGGGAGATGGGGGGGAGGGGAAATCCTGAAAATTTCAAGAGGGTCCGAAATCATGAAAAACGCATTAAGTTTTCAAGAAGAGGGTGGGTGTGAAACTTTCAAGTAGGCGAAAAGCAGGGAACTTTTCAAGCGGGTGAAAAATAGAGACATTTCAAGACATGTTTTTTAAGATATGAATAAAATATTTTACTAAATTTTTTCACCATGAACGTCAGTGACCTCCTCCCGAATTTATGATCCAAGTATGATTTTCATGACAAACAAAACAACTCAATTTTTTCCACTTCACAATTTTCATCTATGAAATTTCAGGTACCCGATAACCACTTGTGCGCAACGAGACCTCCCATGCTCAGCTATTTGCAAATAGCTGGTAGGGCATCTCTCGTCTCTTATAAGCTTTCCTGTACCGCGATCCTAGTGTTCTGAACGAGTAACTCGTATGACTTTTATAATTCTATATTTTAAAAATTTATAATCCAGAAATTAATAAAATAAGATAAGATAAAGTAAAATGAAAACATAGAAAACGGGGACCTCAACGGTTATAGCACCCGCAGAGCCATCTGCAGTCAATCACCTGTCACCCTGTCCTTAGCGTGAAGCGATCATAGATTCGACGCGGTGGTCCCATAACGGGATACCAACGGGCACCTCTTTCTCTTCAAAACGTGCTACTGGATTATCCTGAATGGGTACCCATGTCCGATGGCAAGGAGGGGGCTTATGACCTTTCACATGAGGTGATGAGTCCCCTACCGATGAGGCCGCAGGTGCTCCTATTTTTGGGGCCCTCACATCGGCAGTACCTTACTGGTCGAGCTCACGGAAACTAAAGTGAAAGGTCAGGCAGCCCACACCACCCATTTTCCACTTTCAATTCAAACCCATACTGTTCGTCGTTCCCCCGTGACGTGACTAAACGGAGAACTTAGAATTCGAACAGGCCGAAATGACTAATAAAAGAAGAGGAAGAAAAATGGGAAAACCCCAGTGACCCCCACCCAACTATGGATATGCCCGACTTGACACCTAGGGGTAGCGGTCCAGTTCCGATACAAGTGTGCAGTGTAAACTTTTTTTTTTCTTCCTGTTTCCCCCATTTGTTTTTATTTCATTTTTGTTTCCCTCTGCAATTAGCCCAGAACACGCCCATTGGGGCCTAGCGTGTGGCCGAGTAGTCCGCGCTAACCTTTACTGTCGCGCCCCTTGGCGGACCCGACGGTCACTTCAACCACGGGTCAGTCTGCTGTATGGCAGAACGGCGAGCCTGTGTGGTTCAACTGGAAGGCCCAAAGTGAACTTGGCACCCCGTATGACCCTGTGGACTGGTATCTGCTACGCAGCGGAGGTACGTGAGCAGGCACTCGGTACACAGCGGAGGTACATGAGCAAGCACTCGGAACAAAGCGGAGGGTCGAAACACCTCGCCGTCCGACAGCGGGTGTGTGGGCTGGGAGCGGGGGGGGCGGGGGGGGGGGGGGGGGGGGGGGGGGGGGGGGGGGGGGGGGGGGGGGGGGTTTTTGGGGGGGGGCGGGGGTCCAGGGGTGAAACCCCTACCCTGGCTTGGGCTCCAGGGATCCCCACGTGACAACACTCGTGGGTGGCAAGCCGGTCGATGTTGGTCTCATTCGGTGGTGTAAGAGGTGCTTCAGGGGTTAGGGAAATGTCTTTTTTTGTGTTGGGGAGGGGTTTTGAGAGCGCAGGTGCCTAGGGCCACGTGTTCCGGACCCCGTGCATCATTTCAGTTTTTCCGAAAGCAAAGGAGGGGCCCATTTTTACGTTTAGTGGCAATTCAATGGGATTTTTTCAGTTTCAACGGGATTCAATGGGAGTTTAATTTCCCCATTCCCCGTTAAAAAGACACAGACTATGGCGAAAGAAAGTGCCCTACCATGCTCTGCGGTAAGTGTGGGTCGTTTACAAATGCAAAATAGCGAAGAGAAGCTCCGCTACGGACTTTAGTCCCGTCCGAATGAGTGAAGGAATAAATTGTTGGATCATGTTGTTTTCTACTGACTACCAACTTCCTTTTGGCCCAGTGGGGACGCTGGGCGGGGGTTTGGTATCATGTCGGAGGGCGTGGTATCCCGACCCTCCGCTGAGTACGAGATACCAGGTCATGGACTTACGTAGGATGACAGGCTCTGCACTCCACTGGACTTACCAATTTGACCACGCAGGCTCGACGCCCTGCTACACAACAGACCGGCCTATGGCTGTGGTAGCCGCTGGGCTCGCCGGTGGGCGCGACAGAAAAAAGCTGGAGCGGTCTTTTCAGCTGCATGCCGAGCCTCGAAAGTCGTGTTCTGGGATAGGTGCAAAAGTCGTAGAAGCTAAAAAAAGAGAAGGGAAAGAGAGATGAAATAAAAAGGAAAAGGGGAAAATGGAAACAAAAAGTTTTACATTTCACACTTGTGTCCGAATTCAGACCGCTACCTCCAGCTGTAAGACCGGACGATCCCATAGCTGAGGTGGCGCTAGGGTTTAACCCTTTCTTTTTTTTTTCGTTAATTGTCCCTTTCTTTGTTAACTTTCCTCTCCCTGTTTGCTCTTTCGAGCTTCAGTTCCCCACCAGTCACGTCGAGGGGGAACAAATGGTCCAATTTCAAACCTTGACTGCAGACTGGTAACCAGACCCTTCGCGTTCGACCCATTATTGACGTTGTCGACCTGGAGAAGGGCTCTGCCGGCGCACCGGAACGGCCCTATATTCCGCCCCGTGTCTGTCACCCGCGGGAGAACTGTTCCGTGGCTCCTGCAACCTGCAAATAACTACGTCTGAATCCAGTCACATATGCTCAAACATACAATAACAGTAATATCACAAATGATGATTCTGAACAAGAACCTACCAATCTATAATGATGAGTTCAACTCCTTTGGACCCTGTCCAAGTGTGTGGTGAACATGAGAGATTTGAGGTTTCAGTCTACATGACAACAGTCCAAGGCATGGTCCAGTTCAAATAATTTAGTGTTGAGTATGGCCTGAGTCTGCAGATCGCTGCTGAGTCTACAGAGCGCTTCAGACTCAACTTCGTTGCTCGCTGCGAACTCAAATCTTGAAAACTGCAGTTTTCCACAGGATCATACCAGAGTCTTCAGTAGGCTACATACTCAATCTTAAGTCCGCCGTTGCCTGCCATTCTCATTCCCGAGTCTGTTCTTTGAAAAGGATCTTGAGTCCACTCCTTTGTCTGATCCCAGGTCGAGGTTGAGGCAACTCCTTTGTAGACCGGAGTTTGCTGGGTTTTCCCCCCTGCGTTTCAGAATTTGCAGTTCCGGCGCTCAGCTGTTGCCGCCATCAGCCAAGCCTCTACTGTTGAATTTTTGTTGGCTCTTCACAAGGATACCAAATGTTGTGTATTAGTAAGTAAAAATTGTAAAATAAGTAAATAGGCAAAAATAATGAGACCACTGGGGTAACAGTGGTACTAAACGTGTAGACAATAAACCCCCGACTTATTCCCATAGAAGTGAGGTTTCCCGACAACAAAAGCTTCCCTCACATAGCAGGCCTCAAGCGTACGGGGGTATCCCTGGGAATTCATGAAGTGCCCAAGGATATTTCAGGAATTTCATGCGTCTATAATGGCAATTTTGGAAAAATCCCGATTCCATAAGACTCCTTCCACCACCGTCCTGACTTTTCTTACTCCCTTCTCGACTCGTGAATAACTCGACAAAGAAGGCTCAATTGTCGTCTCTTCCCTCCCCCGTACCGGATCATCTCCCCAACGTGCGTGCTATCCTGAGCACGGGCGTCACTGATAAGATGATCCAACATTTCGCTAGCTTAAGAGAGTCATAGTCACTCTCTCGTTTACCTGCGCTTGGTCAAATCTCTTCGCTTTGAGGCTCAGGGCACTGGGCAAAAAACATATTGCGTCAACATTCGTTGAGACCGGTTATTTCACAGCGTCGATCTCGATACAAGCTCAAAAGGAACTTCTTGATGTAGCCTCACAGGGTGGTAGATAGGAACAATGGGAATCCCATTAATCCATTCACGTGCGTTACTAATTAGATGACGAGGCATTGGCCTCGCCGTTTCTTTCAAACCGGTTTCCCTTGTAGTTTTGGAAGGTGGTAGATAGGGAGAACAAAAGTCTAGTTAATCCATTAAAGAGCGCCGCTCATTCACGCGCGTCACAAATTAGATGACGATACATTTCATTCATGTGCGTCACTAATTAGATGACATGGCATTGCCCCCGTCAATTCTTCCAAGCCCGTCTCTTTGGCTGTGATTTCGCAGGATGGTAAATAGGGACAGCGGGGATCTCGTCAATCCGCCCATGCGCGCTGCTAATTAGATGATGAGGCTGCTGCTCGCCCGCTCGACCGAATCTCTTTACTTCGTCATCCAGAGCACTGGGCGAAAACCACAATGCGTCAACATCCGTTGAGACCAACGCAAAGCTTTGAGCTCTCACGCGCGCAACTTTCCCTCCTGGCGCACGATAACCCTCTCTTTCACGTCAGACGGTCTGACTTTCTCAAACAAGATCACTCACCCCTTCGCGCACACTACTTCTTTCTGATCTCACACCCGCTTATCCAGTGTCCGGGAGCTCTCCTTCTCTCTCTCCTCCCTCTCCACTCTCTCCCTCTCTCTCTCTCTCTCTCTCTCTCTCTCTCTCTCTCTCTCTCTCTCTCTCTCTC
>BFEA01000168.1:1871936-1893249 GCA_003427395.1 Chara braunii | reverse complement strand
AGATCATCAACTCTTCATGCGCGCGATCATTCCCTCTCCCCGGGCGTGATCAGCCGCTCTCCCTGTGCGCGATCATTCACTCTCCCCGCGCGCGATCATCGACTCTTCCCGTGCGCAATCATCAAATCCTCCCGCGCGCGATCATTCGCTCTTCCCACGCGCGATCATCCGCTCTCCCTGCGCGCGATCATCCGCTCTCCCTGCGCCCGATCATTCGCTCTCCCCGTGCGCGATCATCAGCTCTTCCCGCGCGCGATCATTCGCTCTCCCCGTGCACGATGACCAACTCTTCCCGCAAACGATAATTCACTCTCCCCACACGCGATCATCTGATCTCCCCGCACATGACCATTTCCCCCCCGTGGTAGCTCTCATCGCGCGGCTTGGTTCGTTCTTACATGCAACTCATTGCGTTCGCGCAACAGATCTCTCCTCCCCACGTTGTCTAGCTTCCCTTCGCATCTTCTTTCCCACCGATTCTTCAAAGCCTGTTCCCTTGGCTGTGACTTCGCAAGTGGGTAGATAGGGATAGTTGGAATCTCGTTAATCCAATCACGCACGTCACTAATTAGATGACGAGGCATCACCTCCGTCGTTTACCCACGCTCGATAGAATCTCTTCACTTTGTCACCCGAAGCCCCAGAAATCAGCTCGAGTCAACATCCGTTGGGACCACGACGATGCTATGTCGGATCGCCCCCATCCGCAGCAGCCCGACTCTCCCTTTGTCTCTCATCCCCTGCGCATCTCGGAGCCAGCGCACTTCGTGTGTCAGCCCGTGCACCCGTTCCATGTGCTAGCTCCCTGGTTCTATTCCTGCACGTTGATGGTTCAACGAATCTGGAGTCGCCCGCTCCCTCGCGAGCTCCAACCTGCTCTGTTGTGAGCCAGCCCGCATGTCTGAGTTCCCCGTACGTGATCCAGCCAAGTCTTCAGTGCTCTAGTGAGCCAGCCCGCATGTTTGAGTCCCCCGTACGTGATCCAACCAAGTCTTCAGTGCTCTAGTGAGCCGGTATCCGAGTGCCAGCTCCGTGCGCCCATCTTGTGCGCGTCCCCTCATTGGAGCTTGAGCTCCCATACATAAATCCCCCCCGGTTCCTGGTCCAGGTGCCCTTGGCGGAAACCAGCACACGCCTATGAACAGTTCGTCCCATGGCCAGCTCAAAGCCCCCTCGTGCTTGGTTAGCGCTCACCTACGTGGCACTTGCGAGCAGCGCCTCAGCCGCGCCCCGATAGTTGTCTCCTTCCCCCCGCTGCTATCCTCTCCCCTTCTCTCTTGTTTCACCCTGAGCGTCTTGGTTTGTGTGCCAAGTCCCTGTTTGTGCACATGACCTTCGTGAGCTAGCCCTCTGCGGGCTAACAGGTGTGCCTATTCCCACCGTGCGCCTGTCTCGTGCGCGAGTGAGAACCCCCACAAGAACAGGCCCAGCTCAGCTTAAGTATTTGCTGGGCCCAACAACAGCAGTCTCCAGCCCACCGGTACCCGAGAATGGCGCACTGCCGAGAGAATTGCAGCGCCCCGGTACCAGGCCTGCCCCCCCAACCTAGTTTCGGGCCTGTTTGGGCCCCGAAAGGACATAAGGAGTGCCAAGTGGGCCTTTTGTCAGGTACCAGGGATTTGCAGCACCCTAGTACCAAGCCTCTGCCCAAACCAAATGTCTGACCTGCTCCACTCCCGAGTAGCCGCGAGCGAAAACTGCAGCCTTTTGGTGCCGGACCTTCACCCCCCCCCCGGACTGAATTTAGTGTCCCGGTTCAAAACCCCCCA
This sequence comes from Chara braunii, assembly GCA_003427395.1. Classification (NCBI taxonomy): domain Eukaryota; kingdom Viridiplantae; phylum Streptophyta; class Charophyceae; order Charales; family Characeae; genus Chara; species Chara braunii. The sequence continues at coordinate 1,891,480 of BFEA01000168.1, read as the reverse complement.
ACGGTCCATCAAACGACCTGACGCCCAACAATCAACTCACCGTAGGCTCTCGACCCTGCACGGAAAACGAACAATCCGGCGTCGCGGCACTCGCGGTATCACTCCTTCACCGTTCATGGGCCAGTTCTCGGCCCCGACCATTAAAGATGTTCCTGCGCCAATTCGAAAGCACCACCCAATTTAATGTATTTTCCTTGTTCACGTGTTTTTCACGTGTCCCCGCCGTCGGTGCCTTTCTCAAAAATCATGTTCTTGCAGTAGCGCTTGGTAACTTGTCTCGTCCCGACGGAATGTCCAACGCAAGTCCTGAATCACCGTCATCCGGTAACTATAATCCAATGGCTGCCTCAAGTTCGGCCACCCAACCGACACACCGCCATTCTGTATTCAAATTCTCTGTTTTTTTTTTAATTAATAATTTGTCCAGCAATCATCAACCCTCGAAAAAATCACCTCCATTGGTCCGCGTTTTGCCTCAGTCTCGTCCGAGTCAGGTTTTCCCATGTCGCCCACGCGTCTTTTGCCAATTGCCTTTCGTGACCTCGGATCGCAGGGCAAAAACAGTCGGAACAGGCCGTTGTGTGAAATTCAGCTCTCAACTGTAAACCTTTTAAAGGAAGTAAAGGGCGGCGTAAGGTTGGAGCCGCCCGACAGTAATCACCCCCCCCCATTCTCGACATCCCTGGCGAGCAACCGAATTTGAGATCGTCGGATTATCGAGGAGGAATAAATTAATCGACCAACACCTAATCCCTACCTGGTCAACCCCAAGAAATGCATTCCTCTTATAATTTTGTTTCTTCTTTTTGCTTTTCCTACCTCTATTCCAACCATCGTTTCTTTTTGCTTCTGGGTTTTTGTTCCTCACTCGCTCTCTCAACCACCCTAGTGTTGCCAAGCTTCAGTAGACTTCGAACTTGTCTCACCATTTCTGGAAGTAGAATCTACTTTCGCTTTTACGCTTAGTTGATTTAACTGGTTTAATAAATACTGAAATGTGTCCTCCTTTCGATATAAGGCTTTTTAGCTGCCGAGGTTTATCTTCCCCGTTCTCGAGCGCCCTTGTTCTTCTCCCCCCTCTCCTTCGTTCAATCGACGAGGCGAGGAAGGAAAAGTTTTGCACAAACTTCGTCCAACGACGGGTTCGGATAGACCTCTATCTCTACGAAAAAGCATCGTTCACTCCTTGTATGATCATTGAGGTAAAACGTAACGAGATATGTCGTTATGAAAAATAGAAGGTCAAGGTTAAAGTTGTAGCAGTAGCAGCAACAGTGGTAAGTACGAGCATATGCGGACACAAGGATGAGCAGCAAGAGAAAAAAGAGAGGCAAGTCTATACTCCCGTTTCATGCCTCAATCACAAGTTGCAATCCCGCGACCCAATTTTCATTCCTGATCGAATCTTTGCCCTCGGATCTCCCCACATCAACAACGGATCCCTTCTCAAGCTCTGACAATTTTTTAAATCTGATCGACGTGTTTTTGGGGTTATCTGCATCCTCGATAAACTTCACTTCCACTACGTCCTTTCCTTTGTCTTCTTGGTCAGATGGAAGTCGATTCCCACATTCTCGACCTTCCAAGAGATTCCTATCTAGTTCCCCTTCCATAATCATCGTCGTGCATTGATCCGTTACGAAGCCTCCAATATCTTTCGTAGTTACCAGATCTTGGTTCGTCATTGTCTTAAGATTATTCCCAAGATTGTTTTCGGATGTATCGATGGTCTCAAACAGTTGGGCAAGGCCATAGGTGACGTCCGACTCGACGGTCTCAAATAGTTGAGCAAGCTCATAGTTGTCGCCAGGCTCGACGGTCTCAAACAGTTGAGCAAGCTCATAGCTGTCGTCAAGCTCATACATTACTTCAAATGTTTGTGAAATTTTAGCGCCTACAACTTCGCCGAAGTGATATTTCTCATCTTGATCCTCTATCAACTCGTCTTGGGTATCCTCATTATTTTTCAAGTTTTCACGTTCTTCATCTATCGCTATCATCTTCATTGTCGTGGTTCGATCTACCAATGTCTCCTTAATAATCTCTTAGCGCACACTAAAGTTGCATAAGAATCTTCCTCATTATTCTCGAATCGAATGCTTGAAAACCCAATCGTCAAATTACCATTTGTATCAAGGTCCTCCTCAAACCGGATATTCGACACTCAAATCTCCCCCTGTTCTGCCTCTTGTGTTGCTCCTACTTTAATGTCAATGTTCGTCTCCGTTGAAGGTTGGCAGGATATATTTCTTCCATCATTTGTCCATTTCATCCTTCTCCTCTGAGTGAGCTCAACGGTTGTCTCATAAATTTTTTCTCTTTCACGCTGAAACTCTCGTTGCGAAGAAATCTTCAACGATCCCGCGCTTTCTCGAGGTGGATCATGCTCCGTTCTCTTCATCCTTTCTAGTCCAACCTTTAAGGCCTTAATCTCTTCGAGCGCTTTTCATTCTTTCCTATTCGATCTCTTTCATTTTTCCTCCTCTTCTCTACATTTCCAACGTCTGTCTTAAGATCCCTTAGCGTCATCCTTCTCCCAGTCCCCACAGTTTTCTCTTTTCCACTCTCCACTATCTTTTATTGTTTTACTTTTCTTAGGCGACCGAAACTCTCTTCCCTCATCACCAAATTAATTTTCTAAACGACTTCTAGATACTTCCTTTCCCTAGTTTCTCTAATACCTCAAGTAAATAAGATTTGGCATTTCGTTCTTCAGTCTGCAAAGTCAACGCCTTCGTCTGAGCGAACAACAGTCTTTTAGTGGGCATGTTCTCCATGACAATTTCTCTTTTCATGATAGGTAGGGCCCCCACGAATATAGCACATTGTTCTAACTCGCCAAGAAACCCATTTTTTATCAATGGTCCGGACGCCGTCTCAAAACGCCTTGCAAACACCATTAACGTCTTTCCTTCCTCTTTCCTCATCTCCTTTAAGTCATCGACTGTGCACACGACATCATCGCAAGCAAAATCCCAAGACAGTCACTCTTTGAAAGTTTCCCACCTCCAATCCTCAGGTATAGCAGCACGCACAACTTTGTCTAGTTTGAAGTCCGTGTGATTAATGCATCCAATTATTGCTTCCCGCTTAGACAATTCTGCCCTTAAGGCGTAAACCTCACTCTCATTCAAGAATTATGTTACTCGATGTCAAGTGAAACATAGAGGTTGGTTGTAAGTACGGTGGTTGGTAAGACAAAGGACTATGAATCTCTTGCGGTCGCGGTCGCTGCGGGCAGGACCGCGGACCACAGCCTCGGCCGCGAGGCCGCTTTCATGAACACGATCCGCGGTCATGAAAAAAAAAAAAAACAATTCATAAAAATCTGAAAAACATATATGTTATGCCAAAAAATAAACTGGACAACTTTTGCCTTGGGGTCATATCAACATTCCTTACCAAATTTGATACAAAAAAACAAACAAAATCCTCTATATTTCTTACTAAAAGAATAAAGTGAAGAACTTTTGCTTGAGGGATTTCTGTTTTTTATTTTTTTTGAAATAAAACAAGAAGTAAAAAAAATAAAACTAAAACTATACGGTTGTAGAGCGCACAAAAACCTACAACCCCATTTTTTATTTTTATTTTTGTCCTATTATCCTAGGAGTTAAAAATATCGGGGTTTTCCGACTGCGCTAGGCCACAGGCAGTCGGCCACCGCGGGCGATAAAATGGCCCGTGGTCACGACCGCGGGTGATACATACGCAAAGGACTGCATAACTGCCTGTATGCCATAGCATATGGACTTCGTCTGCATGGCGACTCATATCGTCCTTCTCGCCAAGTCTCTCCTTCAGGGATTCCTACACCGGTCACCGCCTTCATATGAGGTGGTCTGCTTTCATACTCACCACTCCACCTTTCTCCTACTTCTGTCATCATCCTTTTGTCCTTCGTCAGAACTCTCCATCCCCATCTTTCTCTCATGAATATTGGGCTAACGCCTCATTTTCGAAAGATAAGTTATCCCCATAACTTCCCAATGTTTCGTTTCCAACCCTCCATCGATCCAACTAATCAAGAAAAGGATGAAAGTTCACTTCTCTCAGACGCTGTGTAGCCCAGCCCGACTGATGAGCTCATAGATCCCCACGAGAGGCCTCCACTGGATCCACCTGCACCCCAGACGACGTGAATAGGCCTAGAAGAGAACCGCTCTCTGGAGTATCTTCTCCTACCCTCATGTCGAAAGAGAGGCTGGTCCCATGTCGGTGCATCGCTGGCCTACCGATCCTGAGAGCAATCCCTTGACGCGAGCCGGCCATCTCGTGCGTCATAGGGTCGTACCAAAGTCACACGCTCATCGAACGGCGGTATCTCCCTCGTGCAATCTTATCAGGCACCTTGTCTCTACTCGGCCCACGTCAGACATGGATTTACCCGAGACACTTTCCCCCGACACTTTGTAGTGTCTTAATCAGACCTCGCGCTGGCAATCGGATCAGCTAGCCTAGCTATTCACCCCCCAACTCCTTGTGATTCGGGGCGTTTGTCCCCTCCCCTTCAATCCCTCCGATACATCCCCTGCTCACAATTCTCACTCAAAAAGATCTGAATCAGGTGTGTTTGACAAAGGGTAGGGAAATCAGAAGAGGATCACGCTCAATCACAAGACTCTGTAAAAGGGAAACCAATCATAAATAGAAATGTTGCAATGCAATAATCACAAAGTCTCACTGGTGTCGAGATGGGTTGGACTGCCAGTCGCTGCCGCACTCTCGACTCAACGCACCCTGGCATTTTCAAGAGAAACAATACCGATGCCAGTAAGGGAGTCGAACGCCTCGATCATCAACGCCTACATCGCCTCTGCGGTTACAGGCGGGCCGAAGTCCCGAGAGGCAGCCTTTCCCGGCAACGGCACCACTGTCGACCTGGAGAAGGGCTTTGATGGCACACCGGAACGGCCCTGTATTCGCCCCGTGTCTGTCGCCCACGTGAGAGATGTTCCGTGGCTCTTGCAACCGGCAAGTAACTACGTCTGAATCCAGTCACATATGCTCAAACATACAATAACAGTAATATCACAAATGATGATTGTGAACAAGAACCTACCAATCTATAATGATGTGGTAAACATGAAAGATTTGAGGTTTCAGTCTACATGAAAACAGTCCTAGGCATGGTCCAGTTCGAATAATTTAGTGTTGAGTATGGCCTCCGTCTGCAGATCACTGCTGAGTCTACAGAGCGCTTCAGACTAAACTTTGAGCCCACTGCTCGCTGCGAACTCAAATCTTGAAAATTGCAGTTTTCCACAGGATCATACCAGAATCTTCAGTAGGCTACATACTGAATCTTAAGTCCGCTGTTGCCCGTCATTCTCGTTGTCGCGTCTGTTCTTTGAAAAGGATCTTGAGTCCACTCCTGTGTCTGATCTCAGGTCCAGGGTTGGACTGCACTTTGTAGACCGGAGTTTGCAGAGTTTTCCCCCTGCGTTTCAGAATTTGCAGTTCCGGCGCTTAGCTGTTGCCGCTATAGGCCAAGCGTCTACTGTTGAATTTTTGCTGGGTCGTCACAAGGATACCAAATGTTGTGTATTATTGAAGTAAAAATTGTAAAATAAGTGAATAGGCGAAAATAATGAGACCACTAGGGCAACAGTGGTGCTAAAAGTGTAGACAATAAGCCCCCGACTCCTTCCCCTGGAAGTGAGGTTTCCCAACAACAAAAACTTCCTTCACATAGCAGGCCTCAAGCGTACGGGGGGATCCCTGGGACTTCATGAAATACCCATGGCAATTTTCGAAAAATCCCGCTTCCATGAGGCTCCTTCCACCACCGTCCTGACATTTCTTACTCCCTTCTCGACTCATAAATAACTCGACAAAGAAAGCTCAATTGTCATCTCTTCCCTCCCCCATACCGGATCATCTTCCCAACGTGCATACCATCCTGAGCACGGGTGTCACTGATAAGATAATGTAGCATTTGGCTAGCTTAAGAGAGTCATAGTCACTCTCTCGTTTACCTGCGCTTTGGTCGAATCTCTTCACTTTGACGTTCAGGGCACTGGGCAAAAATCATATTGCGTCAACATTTGTTGAGTCAGTAATTTCACAAAGTCGATCTCGCGACAAGCTCAAAAGGAACTTCTTTTCCCCCGATTCTACCGAGTCCGTTTCCCTTGCTGTAGCCTCGCAGTGTGGTAGATAGGAATAATGGGAATCCCACTAATCCATTTACGCACGTTACTAATAAGATGACGAGGCATTGGCCTCGCTGTTTCTTCCAAACCTGTTTCCCTTGTTGTAGTTTTGGAAGGTGGTAGATAGGGACAACAGGAGTCTAGTTCATCCATTAAAGAGTGCCACTCATTCACGCGCGTCACAAATTAGATGACGAGGCATTTCATTCATGCGCGTCACTAATTAGATGACATGGCATTGCCCCGTCAATTCTTCCAAGCCAGTCTCTTTGGCGGTGATTTCGCAGAATGGTAGATAGGGACAGCGGGTATCTCGTCAGTCCGCCCGTGCGCGCTGCTAATTAGATGACCAGGCTACTGCTCGCCCGCTCGACCGAATCTCTTTACTTCGACATCCAGAGCACTGGGCGAAAACCACGATGCGTCAACATCCGTCGAGACCATCGCAAAGCTTTGGGCTTTTACGTGCGCAACTTTCCGTCCTGGCGCACAATAACCCTCTCTTTCACTTTCGACGGTCTGACTTTCTCAAATGCGATCACTCCCCCCTTTGGGCACGCTACTTTTTTCTGATCTCACACCCGCTTATCCAGTGCCTGGGAGCTCTCCTTCTCTCTCTTTTCGCTCTCCACTCTCTCTCTCTCTCTCTCTCTCTCTCTCTCTCTCTCTCTCTCTCTCTCTCTCTCTCTCTCTCTCTCTCTCTCTCTCTCTCTCTCTCNCTCTCTCTCTCTCTCTCTCTCTCTCTCTCTCTCTCTCTCTCTCTCTCTCTCTCTCTCTCTCTCTCTCTCTCTCTCTCTCTCTCCCCTCCTCCCTCACGAGCGAGATCATCATCTCTTCCTGAGCGCGATAATTCCCTCTCCCCTCGCGCGATCATCCGCTCTCCCTGCGTGCGATTATTCGCTCTCCCCACGCGTGATCATTGGCCCTTCCCATGCGCGATCATCAGCTCCTCCCGCGCGCGATCATTCGCTCTCCCCACATGCGATCATCCACTCTCCCTGTGCACGATCATCTGCTCTCTTTGCGCCCGATCATTCGCTCTCCCCGTGCGCGATCATCAGCTCTTCCCGAGCGTGATCATTTGCTCTCCCTGCGCGCGATCATCAGCTCTTCCCGCGTGCGATCATTCGCTCTCCCTGCCGGAGATCATCCGATCTGCCTGCGGGCGACCATTTCCCCCCCGTGGCAGCTCTCCTCGCGCGGCTTGGTTCGTTCTCACGCGCAACTCATTCCGTTCGCGCAGCAGATCCTTCCTCCCCGCACTGTCTGGCTTGCGCTCGCACCTTTTTTCCTGCCGATTCTTCAAAGCCCTTTCCCTTGGTTGTGACTTCGCAAGAGGGTAGGTATGGACAATAGGAATCTCGTTAATCCGATCGCGTGCGTCACTAATTAGATGACGAGGCATCACCTGCGTCGTTTACCCGTGCTCGATACAATCTCTTCACTTTGTCACCCGAAGCCCCAAGCAAAAATCACCTCACATCAACACCCGTTGGGACCACGATGATGCTATGTCGGATCGCCCCCGTCTGCAGCAGCCCGACTCTCCCTTTCTCTCTCGTTCCCTGTGCATCTCGGAGCTAGCGCACTTCATGTGCCAGCCCGTGCACCCGTTCCATGTGCTAGCTCCCCTGTTCTGTTCCTGCACGTTGATGGTTCAGCGAATCTAGAGTCGCCCGCTCCCTCGCGAGCTCCAGCCCACTTTGTTGTGAGCCAGCCCGCATGTCTGAGTGCCCCATACGTGATCCACCCAAGTCTTCAGTGCTCTAGTGAGCCAGCCCGCATATCTGAGTCCCCCGTACGTGATCCAACCAAGTCTTAAGTGCTCTAGTGAGCCAGCAGCCGAGTGCCAGCTTCGTGCGCCCGTCTTGTGCGCGTCCCCGCATTGGAGCTTGAGCTCACGTACATGAATCCCCCCCGGTTCCTGGTCCGGGTGCCCTTGGCGGAAACCAGGTCATGCCGCACCCCTATGAACAGTTCGTCCCGTGGCCAGCTCGAAGCCCCCTCGTGCGTGGCTAGCGCTCACCTACGTGGCACTTGTGAGCAGCGCCTCAGGCTCACCTCGATAGCTGTCTCCTTCCCCCCGCTCCTATCCTCTCTCCTTCTCTCTTGTTTCACCCTGAGCGTCTTGGTTTGTGTGCCAAGTCCCTGTTTGTGCACATGACCTTCGTGAGCTAGCCCTCTGCGGGCTAACAGGTGTGCCTATTCCCACCGTGCGCCTGTCTCGTGCGCGAGTGAGAACCCCCACAAGAACAGGCCCAGCTCAGCTTAAGTATTTGCTGGGCCCAACAACAGCAGTCTCCAGCCCACCGGTACCCGAGAATGGCGCACTGCCGAGAGAATTGCAGCGCCCCAGTACCAGGCCTCCCCCCCCAACCTAGTTTCGGGCCTGTTTGGGCCCCGAAAGGACATAAGGAGTGCCAAGTGGGCCTTTTGTCGGGTACCAGGGATTTGCAGCGCCCTAGTACCAAGCCTCTGCCCGAACCAAATGTCTGACCTGCTCCACTCCCGAGTAGCCGCGAGCGAAAACTGCAGCCTTTTGGTGCCGGACCTTCACCCCCCCCCGGGACTGAATTTAGTGTCCCGATTTAAAAATCCCCAACAGTTCATCAAACGACTCGGCGCCCACAGTCAACTCGTCGTAGGCTCTCGACCCTGCACGAAAAACGAACAATCCGGTGTCACGGTACTCGCGGTATCGCTCCTTCACCGTTCATGGGCCAGTTTTCGGCCCCTTCCATTAAAGATGTTCCTGCGCCAATTCGAAAGCACCACCCAATTTAATGTATTTTCCTTGTTCACATGTTTTTTATGCGTCCCCACCGTCGGCGCTCTGTATCAACGGTCGACCGCTGTCCTTCGAGACCTCTCTCAAAAATCATGTTCTTGCAGTAGCGCTTGGTAACTCGTCTCGTCCCGACGGAATATCCGACGCAAGTCCTGAAACACCGTCATCCGACAACTATAATCCATCGGCTGCCGCAAGTTCGGCCACCCAACCAGCACACCGTCGTTCTGTGTTTAAATTCTCTATTTTTATTGAATTAATAATTTGTCCGGCAATCATCAACCCTCGGAAAAATCACCTCCATTGGTCCGCGTTTTGCCTCAGTCTCGTCCGAGTCTGGTTTTCCCATGTCGTCCAAGAGCCTTTCGCCAATTGTTTTTCGTGACCTCGGATCGCAGGGCAAAAGCAGTCGGAACAGGCCACTGTGTGAAATCCGGATCTCAACTGTAAACCTTTTAAAGGAAGTAAAGGGCGACGTAAGGCTTGGGCCGCTCGACAAAGTGACCGACTAAGCAATGCATAGCGGGACCTCAAAAGAGGGGCAACCCGCAACAACTTTGCTAGGAGACATCTCACCTCCCTTGGAAAGTCGTAAGCTCCCTCCTTGCCATCGAACATGGGTACCCGTTAGGGGTAGTCTGGCGGCGTGTCTTGAAGGGGAGAGGGTGCCCGTCGGTATCCCGTTATGGGACCGTGGCGCGCCAGACCTATTGGTCTTTTCAGATCAAGTTGGAGCGATAGAGATTGTAGACCATAGGGTTGCGTTCGTATCTGCCCTGCCTTCTAACTCTTTTAATTTTGTTGATGGTAAATTAAATATTATTAAATTGCTATTAATTTTCGTTCCCTCCTTTAGTACACAGAGACCACGGTTCTTCCTCAGTATTAAAAAGGGAGGTGGAAGTGTGTATGAAAGTAAGCTAAAGCCTAACGCTACGCTCACCCTATAAGTCGAAGTGGTAGGCGAAGGGCACACGGACGACAATCATCTGGACTTTAGTGGCACGGGGGTAGGTGTGCTCGCACAGGATAGTTGAGAGAGAGTGCCTACTGTCGCCGTTAAGTGTTGCTTTTGAGGAAAAAGGTGACTATGGCTGGTCGTGATGGACTGCATGTTTACAAATTGAGATACCTCCAGTATATCTGGAGGTGGGAACGGGTAGCAGAGGACGGTCCTACGGTAACGACCATCTTGGATTACAGTCGCTTTAACCTTAAGGCGAGACTGAAGGTAAACGTGGAAGGGACTAAAGAGGAGCAAATGAGGGTGGATTATGGATTACGAGCAGCGATTACTGAGGCCAAGCGCAGGGCCAAGAGAAGGAATAGGAAAAACAGGGTTACATAAAAATTGAAAGTGACCATCGCTTACCGATAGGTAGAGACTTTGACTGGGATGGATGAGCGTGAACAGGAGCGTCTGGACCACGACTTGAGGGTCGAGAGCGACGCCAACGACCTGGACGCAGAGGCTGAGTCCTGGCTCGGACGGGAGCGGTGGAAGCAGGATCACTCATCTGCCGAGTCGGTGGAAGAAGGCCTGGAGGCCAACTCACGACGACAGCGCGACGGAGATAACTAAGACAGTTGCGGTCAAGAGTGGGGTTCGGCTATCAAGGACACACGAGAGTGTGAGGGAGTACTACGGACTGGGAATACCAACGCTGATACGTAGGTATTGAAGGTACGCCCAGATTACGAACTCTAAGTTGTTGACGTCATCACCTGCCAGGGAGGCCAATGACTTGTGAAGAAGTCAGTGAGATCATTTTGGACGGCGAGAGGGAGAGAGATCTGACCATCCGCGCTGATGACGTGCATGGGTCAACGTGAGCATTCACACGAGAGGGAAGTCTGCTCTGGTTGTTGGCAACTTCCTGGGGATGGACTGTAGGGGTGCACCCTCCATTGAGTTAACGTCACTCTTCTTTGTTCATCCCTTGGTGTTGCATTCACCAATAATCTTGTGCTGGCCAAGGCGGTACGAGAAAGGGATTGGCGCCAACCTTTCCTTGGGTTTCGCTCGTGAGATGCGAAGTATTAATCGTGATGAGAGTGAAGATAGCCGACGAAGTGACGATGGAGGAACAGAGGCTCTCTGATGTCCACGGCCCGCGGAAACGTGAGAGTGGGTGGTGAAGTAGCGTGCGAGCAACGACTGTTACCCTGATCGCCTATGCGAGGGGTTTAGGAAAGGAGAGGGTGTGCATGCAGTTGGAGTTATTCTAGAGCTGCAGTCTGCTTTTTGGGCAAGAGCTCTCCTCGATCATCTTGTGCTCTCGCAGTTGGGAACCGGATCAGGGCTTACCAACCTAAGGGTGACTCTCGGACCGCAGCTGATGGACGCATTACGTGAGGGCGATTTTGGGTTGACGTCATCCCTTTGGGTTAACTCTTTATACTAATAATATGGGCAAACGATTTACAAGGTCCGAGTGGTCTATCACTTCATGAGGAAGTGGCTCAAATGAGAGAAGAACCGAACCTCTTAGAAAGCTTGCATGCGAATGTGACATTGACTTAGTCCTCGTCATTTGAATAATCTTCAGGGGTTGTTCGTGCTGAAGATCATGAGCAGTAGAAGTCTGGTACACTCGCCCTTCATGCTACTAACAATTGCGCCACTGCCCCACTCGTTACAAGTGACTAATACCCCGTGCGAGCTACGAAGGTCATGCCCTTGGCCAGTTGATGAGTGATTGCTCACCAGTGCAATCACTTTGGCAATCGTCCCTTTCAGGCTGCTTAAGAAAAGGATCTATATCGGAGACGTTAGTATAATTGCCAGTGAGGGGTGCAAGCAATGAGAGTTTGAGAGAGTCCGATAAGGTTGTTGATTGGCCGAATTGCTTGTATGAAACTTTAACTGAGAAGAGTTTGCTAGGGCATTTTCTGATGAATGATTTCTCGAACTCAGGGACTGAGGTTGGTTATCCCCATCCTTCGACTATCTCTGTTTCTTTAAACTCAAGAAGATGAAATGTGTGAGTCAGCGTGTGACTGAGGAATTGTTATCTGCATGTATAGGGGTGTAACACCTATCATCTCGTAGGGAGATCCACTAATCAAACGGGGTAATCTGAGTCAAGCGGAATCATTGCGAGCATCTGTGGTCAGATTAGACAGCCGAAGGTTATTGTTCTGTTCGAGGTCCTTATCTTGTCGTACGTCCAACAATCAAAGGAGCACCCCTTTGAGTTCAGTCTCTTAGTCATGGAGGCGAGTAAATCGATAAGTAGAAACAAATCGTGTCGCTTTGACTGTAGTAGATCTGGTGAATCACTTTACTCTTACGGCTGGTTTCATGCGTGGGGTACTTAGAATCTGGGGTAATATTTGTTTTAATGTCGTGAGTGAAACATACCGGGAGAATGTTTGAGCGAGTGCGATTCGCTCAACGTTTGTTTGGACAGAAAGAGAGGTGTGCATATATGTTGGCTTAAACGTGAAACTGTGTAATCTGACAGATAAGGTCTTGCTTTACCTGACATGACCATCATCCTTCGTCTATCCCGATTACGTTTCCCCGACAACTTTAAAAATTATCTTGCTGGAGATAAAGGTCCGAGGTTAATTGATATACTTTTGTTCAAACGGGCTGAGTTGGCGGTTCCTGACTAAGCAGGGTCCGCCTTGTTCAGCTCAAGTCGGCCAATCAGTGTAAACGACACTTGTCTCTTTTACCAACGCATTGTGAGACTACGGAACACAAGCGATGCGAGTGATTTTTTTTAGCCTGGTAACTCAAAATTTGTAAAATTAAGTGGGACAACGGGGGCGTGATGCGTAAAAGAAACTCAATCATAAAAATGATTGCATATATTTTGGCGAAGTTTTTACTTGAAGGCGATTAGTGACTGTACTGAAACTAAAAGAAAGATAACTCATAACATAACGGGTAGATTCTGATTGAGACCTTCCTTTTGCCCAACTAAAGAGGGGATCACCACGAGTAGCACTGTCTAGTATTCAGATGAAGGTCACCACCTCTGCCTAAATCTAGTGCATTATTCGAGCTGAATGTGTCTCTGTCACCATCCAAAGGGGGGACGGACTGGTGTATAGTTGACTACGCCCATTGTCTAGAGAGTGGAGAAAAGACTGTGTTCGCTTACAATTTGTGTTAGCTTAGATGATCATGGTCTTATTAAAATCTTAAACTCAGAATGATTATAAAAGTAGTCTCTTAACGCCTCAGTCCCGCAATTGATTATCTTATTTTATTTATTTGTCTGCCTACTATACAATCTTTTAAACGACTTTTAATCGTTATCCTATTTTCCCCCTTTGTGGATTGGGATTGAGTCTAAGTTATACTCTGAGTTACTGGGGCAACAGTGAGCGCTTGATCTGAGACAAGCTTGCCGTAAGCTGCTTGTGGGTTGGGGTCATATCTAGCAGGACTCTCCACTCACTGTGAACAGTCTGTTTCACTATGAATCCCATGTGAATACTTCTGGAAAGGTGCTTTGCGCATGATGTGTATATTGTGTTGATATCGGCTCCATTCAGCCTCTCGAGCAGTGCTCACAATACTCCATCCTGTACCCAGACTTTAACTGGGTATTTGAATGGGGATCGGACTCATTAACACTACGCATCAATAAGGGTAGGTTGTTAGCAGTACCCCTCTCGGTGTTCTTCTTCAACGGAAGCCATGATCCGTTATTTCCAGTACAGTAGGTAGACGGAGCCTATACACCCGCCTTCAGCAAACTGATTGGAAGTGTGCCAGAGAAAACGAAAAGGGAGGGGGCCAAACACAACAAAGATACCCTAGTAATGACTTATATCTTTTATCATGAGAAAGTTGGAAAATCGGAAGATAAAGTTGTTGTGGACATCGTATCATGCATGAGGCAAATGAGAGACAAGGAAACAATTGAGTTGATAAAATATCAAAATTTTGTAGAATACATCTCTTACCTTCACGAAAATAAACGGGAAGTTGCACAACACGTGCTTGTGTATAAAAACCATTGACTAAGCCAGAAGGGTTGTATATGGTCAACAGTGAATTATGCTGACTCCTGAGATCAGTCTAGTCATTCGGGCTCATAAGATAAGTAGGGTAGACATCCAGAGGAATTGTTAGGACCAAGTCCTTGTACTCAGTGTCTTAAGACTAATTGAACCGACTCAAAAGAGAGCAGAGAGAAGAGGAAAAAAAATCTTGCGAGAGTGGCATGCATGGCACGACAAGAGGGGAACAGACATCACTCAAGAGGTAGGGGTGGAAAATAGCATACGACAAGTTGTCTAACTTCAGAGACATTATCAGCGACCTCATGCAGAGTCCATTATCATTCAATTCTCTTGTCATCAGACAAGACCAATTGCAGCCAAACAGTTCAGCAAGAGCGGTCAGTTATAGGACTTCATCAGTGAAAACAACAGTCGGTGTTAATCGTCACCCGGTCATTCCCTAATCGTCAGACAGATCAGCGGTATCCAAACAGTAATAGCATGGGTTGACAGTCTATGAACACCTCGTCATTGGGATCGGCGCCCAGGAACTGTTTATCAGTTGAAACCCAGTGGTTGGTCGTGAACATTCTGGGGGTTCATTGAAGATGGACACCCATCCTCGTTCCATGAAGTCATGCCGAGGTCATTAACCACCTCCCTACCTTCTTTGCTCTCGGTAGATTGGTGAGTAGAGAAAGGGAAGGAAGCATGAAAGATCAAGAGGTCCTAGTGGTAAAGTTAAGATCTAACAGGGACATGAAGGAGGGATGGGAAGAGGAGGTTTGTCAGGACATGGATCTTCTTAAGCAAGCTTAGAGGGAACGTGCAGTTCGGATGGCCAGCGAAAAGAAGTATATCGAATACGTATTCTATTTTTATGATTACAATGGCAAGTTGCACAGCACCGGCTCGTCGCTGGAAACAGTTGAACAGAACAGGGCCAAACTCAAGTGAAGTGGAGTGCTCCTTTCCTCTCTCAGGGGCCACACTAGCCAGGTACCTAACGAGCAGTACTCTTCACCCATACTTGTTTTTTTCTAGTGTCCGACAATCAGTAACCCATAGATCAGTAAACGGATATCGTACACTTTCACATCCTCCAAGAAATTGTAAGTTGTGATTGGCTAAAGTTGACCAAAACAATACTAACATCAGTGTCACTCAACCAGCATACTACCAGATCATCCTCAATCAGATTTCATAATTATAATGTTCACTTTCAACATCTTTTTCTGCACATGAGTGTCATCTCCTCATTCCCGGGCCAAGAAACTGTCCTGACCAGTCTCAACCTGATTGTTTCTAAAGATGCCTTCCAATATCGGTATGAAGCGCAATGTGTTTCAGGTAGAGGGATTTGCCAATTTTTGTGGTTCACACCGAGTTTGCAAGTGGTATCATTTACGACTTGAGAATTTATTTGAAGAAGGGTAACGAAACTCATGAGTTTTTTGACCGGTTTGGGTTTCGGCAGTAAGGTACCTTGAGGGGAATGGGAGAGAGCTTGATGAGAGTGGCGTTAAACTGGTCCAAAGCTTTGGGCCCAAGTTCTACACGGACTATCCCAGACCTTAAGTACCTTTCCCTCTCACTGACGGTTTGTGCTGAGGTGACTTGGTTGATTTGGCCAACAAATATATTTCATCTCAAGAGATTGATCATGAGGCAATGACCTAGCCATCAGAGTCTAGACATCTTAGGCGGGGGATTTTCTCCCAACCATATCCTCTCACCGTGTGGGAGGAATTTTGTGTTATGGTCGACTTCCATATTATGGGCCTTGGATGAAAGTGTTCAGAACTTGCAGTCTTTCGGTGACTTTACATCCAAAGACCACAATCTCAAGAAGCACGTGAACATGGCTCAAGACACAAGAAACGCACGATCAAATGAGAGATAGAGGACGAGACTCTAGAGGGATGAGTGAGGACTCCTCACGAGTGTTGGCCATGCCAATCCATATGTACTTTCTGAGATTATTATGACTTCTCACTTTTTCCTCATTCATTGTCTATGTCTCGAGTAAGTCAATCTTGCTTCGTTTTGGTGTTGACTTTGCTTGATGTTATGCCTCTTGATGATCTTGTCAAGGTTGTTAAAATTAGTAAATTGACAGAATGGGTATATGCATGGCACACCGGAACTTCATGATTATTGTTTGCATAATCTGTGTTGTTCCGAATTAAAATAAAAGATTCCTAAGACCAGGGATCGGCGAAGACCGCAATTGCAGGGTCTCGCTCGAAGTCGGATACACACAACAGGAAGAGATTTGTTCTACTTAACGTATTTATATATTGCAAAAGACATGAAAACCCTGCGTGACAGCTTGTTGGTTTTCTGACTATGTGATGCGGCCTGACATGAAAACCCTGCGTGACAGCTTTTTCGTTTTCTGACTATCTGATGTGGCCTGACTAGAAAACGTTTGACACCGTACATAGGCTGTCTCTTATACACATCTAGATGTGTATAAGAGACAGGCCCGGGCGTGATCAGCCGCTCTCCCTGCGTGCGATTATTCGCTCTCCCCACGCGTGATCATTGGCCCTTCCCATGCGCGATCATCAGCTCCTCCCGCGCGCGATCATTCGCTCTCCCCACATGCGATCATCCACTCTCCCTGTGCACGATCATCTGCTCTCTTTGCGCCCGATCATTCGCTCTCCCCGTGCGCGATCATCAGCTCTTCCCGAGCGTGATCATTTGCTCTCCCTGCGCGCGATCATCAGCTCTTCCCGCGTGCGATCATTCGCTCTCCCTGCCGGAGATCATCCGATCTGCCTGCGGGCGACCATTTCCCCCCCGTGGCAGCTCTCCTCGCGCGGCTTGGTTCGTTCTCACGCGCAACTCATTCCGTTCGCGCAGCAGATCCTTCCTCCCCGCACTGTCTGGCTTGCGCTCGCACCTTTTTTCCTGCCGATTCTTCAAAGCCCTTTCCCTTGGTTGTGACTTCGCAAGAGGGTAGGTATGGACAATAGGAATCTCGTTAATCCGATCGCGTGCGTCACTAATTAGATGACGAGGCATCACCTGCGTCGTTTACCCGTGCTCGATACAATCTCTTCACTTTGTCACCCGAAGCCCCAAGCAAAAATCACCTCACATCAACACCCGTTGGGACCACGATGATGCTATGTCGGATCGCCCCCGTCTGCAGCAGCCCGACTCTCCCTTTCTCTCTCGTTCCCTGTGCATCTCGGAGCTAGCGCACTTCATGTGCCAGCCCGTGCACCCGTTCCATGTGCTAGCTCCCCTGTTCTGTTCCTGCACGTTGATGGTTCAGCGAATCTAGAGTCGCCCGCTCCCTCGCGAGCTCCAGCCCACTTTGTTGTGAGCCAGCCCGCATGTCTGAGTGCCCCATACGTGATCCACCCAAGTCTTCAGTGCTCTAGTGAGCCAGCCCGCATATCTGAGTCCCCCGTACGTGATCCAACCAAGTCTTAAGTGCTCTAGTGAGCCAGCAGCCGAGTGCCAGCTTCGTGCGCCCGTCTTGTGCGCGTCCCCGCATTGGAGCTTGAGCTCACGTACATGAATCCCCCCCGGTTCCTGGTCCGGGTGCCCTTGGCGGAAACCAGGTCATGCCGCACCCCTATGAACAGTTCGTCCCGTGGCCAGCTCGAAGCCCCCTCGTGCGTGGCTAGCGCTCACCTACGTGGCACTTGTGAGCAGCGCCTCAGGCTCACCTCGATAGCTGTCTCCTTCCCCCCGCTCCTATCCTCTCTCCTTCTCTCTTGTTTCACCCTGAGCGTCTTGGTTTGTGTGCCAAGTCCCTGTTTGTGCACATGACCTTCGTGAGCTAGCCCTCTGCGGGCTAACAGGTGTGCCTATTCCCACCGTGCGCCTGTCTCGTGCGCGAGTGAGAACCCCCACAAGAACAGGCCCAGCTCAGCTTAAGTATTTGCTGGGCCCAANAGAGAGAGAGAGAGAGAGAGAGAGAGAGAGAGAGAGAGAGAGAGAGAGAGAGAGAGAGAGAGAGAGAGAATGCATCTGCTGGCAAATAACAATATTTGGTGTTATTTTTTGAGAAGGTTTATTGATGCAACAACATTTGGTTGTTGTACATGGCAACGGTCCACTTTTGTTATTAGAAACAATCTAATGTTGGCAAACGATAATATTTCGTGGTACTTTTAAAAATTGTTCGTTGCGATTAGCAGATGCAGTTTGTTGATGGTAAAGAAAATATAAGGCAACAATAGATGGTGTAGTCCCTACTAGTGTTGTGATTTTCCAATAGCGGTTATTAATGGTATTTCATATACACGGACAAGAAATATTCTCTAGCAAGAGGAACCAATGTTTTTTCGCAGCAATGTTTGGAATAATTGTTTCGCAACGGCTGCCATTACGGGTAGCTGCAACTACTAATGTCTATTAAACACATAACTCGAAAACTTAGTAGTGTTTTATAGTAAAATAAATCTTAGAATGTTATTAACTCTTAATAAGAAACTAACTATATTATCCTAACTATATTTGTTCAAACGTGTTGGAAGTTTGCATATCATAAAATAAATTTAAACTAGAGAATTCATTGAGAAAGCATCACCCTTGGTCCGAATTTATTTCATTGCACTGTCCATTTTAGGGTTATAAGTCTAATATTCTAAATAATTAATTAGTTGAATTTTGGGTTACATATTATCCAAATTAAAGGCTAATTAAAACGACATTGATGTCGTGATGAGAAAAATGACAATAAGAAATAAGTAATGAGGTATGACCTTAAGGATAGAAAAGGTGTTGTTAGGTAATGAGGATCTCGCTACTCATATAGGACAAAAAAAAAAATTAGAAAGAATTCAGAAAAATAAATTGACATATGCAAATGACATATAATACAACAAAGTTTGACTTAATCAGTAGATTTGCTTTAACTAATAAAAGACGATGTGAATCACCCTGATGTAAACCTGTAAACTCTCCACTGCATGCGTAGTTTTTTATTTCTTAGAGGGTCTATGGTCACCGTATTGTAGTTTCACGTTTTTTTAGGTATTATAATGAATTGACATCTGTTTATATTATATATTAAATAAGAATACAACAAAGAATCATGTTTTTAATGATCTTGTTAATATTTGTGATGAATGACTATAGGTCTTCACTCATAGACCGACTTTTTGATTTATTCTTTTTTTATTTTGTAAAAGTTATTTTAACCTTTGATTGTGAAAACCTTATTTTATATCTAAACCCTTCGTTACGAAGGGGGTAAGCTCAGAAAATTGAATTCGGAATATGATGAGAGATATTTCAAATAACAAGGTCATTATGGGATCTCTGGAGGACAGGAACAGACAAGTGCGTATCTCGATTCGGACCCATACATCCCTAAAATTTAAAAACCACTTATCATACTGATTATGAGTAACGTTTGGTTTTAACCTTCTATTACTATCTTTAAAATATTCAATCAAATGAGATGGAAGGAACTACTACTTCAAAATGATGAATGGTTGTGTGAAAAAAAAAAGATTGGTGGGAAATACACAAGCGGTTGTCGGGTAGCTGAAAATTCAGGAATGAAAATTTTGAAGTGAGAGTTTTGGGCAGTCTGAAAATCCTGAATGGTCCTGAAGTGGTGAAAGGTCCGAAGACCCTGAAAACCACCTGTTTAGGCAGGCTGC
>BFEA01000168.1:1840225-1852532 GCA_003427395.1 Chara braunii | reverse complement strand
GCAGCGTGCCCGCAAGTGCCAGTGTTGGCCAAGATCCCCGCTGCCTCGCCCTGCTTGCCTATATGCCAATGCAGCGAGTGTGCGGCCTCCCTTCAGCCTGTGACCGGGACCCAGAGGCTGAAGCCAACTCGATACAGTTGGGSCCCGGGCAGTGCAGTTGCACCTCTTTCATCAAGGCTTGTGGCCAGATTCAGATAGTGGGCCGATTTCCCTTCGGCATTTTTGGCCTCTCTACCCAGCATGCATTGTCGGCCTCACGTTCGGGTGCCCAGGGCCTAACTAACTTAGAGGCCCTGGGCATTTCAGCATTTGCTGAAATCCGAGACTCGGTGCACACCAACCAACTAGCGTGCTGCAACTGTATGAACCCCAATTCGTGAAATGTTGGCACAGAGGGCTCTTGTTGATTTGTTGGCTCGCCTTCACTTAGGGCGGGCACGAGGCTTGCTGGGGCCTTAGCCCAGAACATGTACATCATGGCAAGGCCCGTACTTGAGGGCTCAATCCTCACACTTGGAGTCTGAGGAGGGAAATCGCCGAACGTGTGAAAAAACTAGTTAGTTTCTTAGCAAGCAGAAAGTACTTAAGACTGGAGATTGAGTGCGGGAAGCACTTTCCGACCTGAATAGTACAAGGGCAGAAGGGTTGAGATCGCTAGGTGTTTTTCAGCGATGGTGTACCTCATGACGATGGTACTATGATGGTAAAGCCCTCATTGTCATGACTATTTGTGTTTCTTGCACTTACAGCTGATCCAATCGACCTCGCACCACGCCTAGGAACGATTGGACGGCGCCGTGAGTTCCTCTCACGAGCATTTCTTCTTCGTATTTTATGTACTCATCAATCTTATCATTATTATTATTATTTTTCTACTTTTTCTGCTTTTTGATCTCCGAATGTGGCAGACTACGACGAGTCTTCGTTTGGGCGACCTCTCCACCGCTTGCAGCTCAGCGGATGACCTTCAACAGTGGCGGACTACTACGAACCACGACGTTTTTTTGTGTTTTTTTGTGTTTTTTCGTGCTCGACGACCTCTCCTCTCCACCACTTGCAGTAACGGAAGAACCTCATCGGTGCAACCGTAGGAGAGAGTTCAGTAGGAGATCGTGGTACGGCACCTGGTACGGCATCATTGGGTGAAGACGCTACTAAGGAGAATAGAAGACGGGCTCGAGTATTAGATATAGCAACACAACACTTAGTCGTTGATCGAGGGATGGAAGTAGCTACCTCTGAGGGTGATTAGTGAGAACGAAGGATGCACCTTTTTGGTGGAATGAATAATTCCTGAGCTAAACTATTTTGCGCCTTACTTAAGAGTAAACCGAGCACGCCGCGGCGCGCTTATTTTCGACTTGTCGGAAGCGCTGCTCGGATAGGGGTTTATGAACGGAAGGGGAAGAGGAAGAGGAAGAGGACGAGGAAGGTGGTCCGGCTGCGACAGGTATTGGATGGACCAAGCGCAAGCTAATGGCTACCAACCCAACCAGTTTAACCATCCTCCTCCTCCTCCTCCTCCTCCTCCTCCCCCTCCTCCTACGTATTCGCCCTATCAACCTTACCCAATGTTTGGACAGCCATACTGGGACAGATGCCCCCACCCGGGCAATTCCCCATGGGTCAACCTGCGCAATTTGGCGGAGGATATGGAAATGGGTACGGTAGCAGCTATGCAAATGGAAATAGCTTCAACAATGGTAACTGGCGGGGTGGAAATTCTAACCAAGCCTTTTTTACCAAGGATCAAGCCGACTTCTTAGAGAAGCTTAAGTTTAACGAGGCAGTACAAGAAGTTGCTAAGCAACATACCGAAATGAAGCCGGCCGTTACGCGGAGCCTGGAACCTGGACTGAAGATCGTGGAAATTGGAAAGAAGAAGACTGAAGACAAGGAGGAGGAGATGAAAAATTGGGTGATGAAGACTTTTGGGAGTTCGCTGAGACTTCTCACGGATAAGTTGGATGACGTGGACCGAAAGTCGAAACTGGCAGAAGAAGAGAAAGAAGAGTTGAAACGCCTCCGAGCCGAGAAGGAATTACAAGATCTGAAAGAAGGATCAAGCAGCGAGAAGAGGAAGACACCTCCTTCCACTCCTACGTCATCTCCAAGAGTTGAATGAAGACCAAGAAGGTACCAGCCAGGAAAGTCCTCATCTCCTCCGACGAAGAAGATGACGATGGGGTGGAGCTTGTCAGAAAGAGAAGAGGGAACTTAACAAAGAAATTCGAGGAGGTGAAAGCAAAAGGGAAGGAGAGAGCAACGGGTGATATGACGGAGATCAAGGATCTGTTGAAGCAGCTTGTGTCAAGCCTGGGACAAGCGAAGGTCGCCTCTAGTACCGTGGAACCTCTGCCAATAAGGATGAGACGTGAAGAACAGGGCGAGTGTAGTAAGAAGACCGAGGACAAACCGACTGAGGGGAAGGAAGCGCATGACGAAGTCCTCATGGAGGACCACGATGAGCTGGGCTTGACCGGTTACATGAAGAATCGGGTGGAGAACTACAATTCAATGCACTACACACACATCATGGCCTTGTGCAAGGAGAAGAATATCGAATACACAAGAAAAGGATTTGGCGTAATGGAATTGGCGCGCCTAGGAAGAGTACATGAGATGTCTACACGAGATGGAGGAGAAGGGTGCTAAGGTGGTGATCGCAGAGGAGAGTGGGATCTTAACTGAGGAAGACCAAGATATCCAGGGAAACTAGAGGGGCGGTCCCTCCGATCTCGTCTCCGACTATTTACATGTGTGCATAACCTCTGTAATAGGAAGATTATTGATCAACCACTCGCTGAGCAGATTCAACGGCTTATTGTTCTGGTCTGCTGTTTGACCGGAAAGATAAAATGGGGCGGGACTTATCGTAAGTTTTGGAATCGGATGTGTAACCGTGAGCTTAATATGTTGGTAAATGGTTCTGCCTGTTGCTGCGTCTACCTGCTTATTTCACCTTTCTATAAATTGACTTACGTTGGTATGACAAAATGAAACCTGAAGCAGAGATGGAAAGAACACATCTACGCAAGTCATGGGAATAGCAAACAAAAAATCCATAACTAGCTGAGGAAATTTGGGGAGATGAAGTATATTGCTATTCCGATATGGTTTCGAAAGGGTGAGGTTGAAATCCGTGCAGTTGAAAAAGATATTAGAAAAAACCTTAATCCGAGGTTGAATGGCAGGATTAAAAAGGAAGGTAGATCCAGGAGATCAAGGGTTAAAGCAGGTCTACCTGAGGTAACAACCACGTACCTGGACGAACCTCTGTTTTTCAACTGCTTTTCTGAAGGCATCTTATATGAACCTGACCTCGTAAAGATTATCAGAAGGTTGAAGAAAGAAAAGAAGAAGAAAGTGATGATCGAAAATAACCATGGAAGCCGATGGTTGAAAGCTTGGAAGTTGGTAAAGATGGTATTTGGTTATAGTATCATCGAAATTGGTGGAAAAAGGGTTTTGTTAAAGGATGCCAAGGAAATGATCCAATGTGGGGAATCCTGGTTGTTATGGGACATAAAACGAACAACAGGTAAACATGAAAGGACAAAAGCTGAGGTTATTGCCCTGCTTCGAGCACCGTGGAAGTGGCGGGAGCTAATGAAAAAATCACTCAATGAACTGTTGGATATGGAAATTGTTGTTAAAACATGAACTTCACAAAGGGATAGACAGATCACAAGATGCATTCACATGAGAACATTGAAGAAGAAATTTGGGATTAATCCGAGGATCTGGCTTACARCTAAGATTCYATTCAACCCTTCTATTAATAAATCTAAGGTAAGAAYGTTGATATGCGATTGGATGAGTATGAAGCTCGAGAACAAYACACTTGGAAGTATCCTGCAGCAGYGGGTCAGGGTASTTTGGGAGAAAGCCCCTACTACCGCTGACATCCCGCATAATCAGAAGTTCTATGCAAAGCAGCAGACTGTTGACTGCCCTTGCAAGGACTTTGACTTRCCTAAGGTAAATGGGCACGTCAGGGTACGACTTAGTGAGYTTGATAATGTACCAATTTTCCTCTGTAATTCCAAAACTCCCCAGCACCACGAGGACTCGCAAGCAGGATCGATATAAATAAAGCCTGCAATGAAGCGATGACTCCTCTTAAAGGAATGTGACTAGTACATAACCAAGAACGGATCTGCATCCACCTGCACCAAGTCGGACGGAACGTTCATTCCCAAAATGAAGAAACTGTTAGCACGGAATACGTTTTTGGAATCAAGAAAGCACTGGAAGGGTTGGTTCTCTCTCCGGCTGACCGGAACAACGGTGAAACTATCATTGAATGCCCGACCAGATACTCAGAAGGCATGAATTTGATGCTCAATTCAAACGACAGTTACCAAAAAGTTGAAAGAACGGAGAAAGAAATCCTAACGAACATGAGAAGGGATTACAAAGGAAGAGGATTAAATCGGATTGCTTGCAGGCGGCATATGTGATTGCGAAAGATAAGGATCTTGAAAAACGAAGACCCATCGTTCCTGCCTTCTCTAATCCAGCCAGGTCTTTGTTTGGATGTCTAAGCAAGTCCCTGTTCTTTCATATGAAAATTCTGAAGGAAGAGAATTTTAACCTGCATACCATAAGTGCATTAAAATCACGAATTGGAAGAATAAATGAAAAAGCACACAAGGAATTTGGGATGGATGGATGCATCATGCTCAGGACATATGACATCAAAGAAATGTTTACGAAGCTTCCACACGAAGAAATCAAAGCTGCAGTTTCCTAGTTGATTGACACCTTTCACAAACGGGGCATTCGATGCATAAGGATAAAAACCAGAGGGAAGAAGGCCACGTTCGTGAAATCCCACGGAGAAGATGGTTGGCGTTCGATTCGGCTCTCACATCTCCGATCCATGGTGAATTTTCAGTTGGATCACTTGTTTTTTCTGGCTAAGGGTGTAATCTTGAGACCAAGGACAGGGATTCCAATGGGCAGAAGAGCCAGCCCCGCCCTAGCCTGTATTTTATGTATATTTTCGGAATCCCGGTTTCTGAGAACTCTCAGTCAAGCTACAAGACTGATCCAAGGAGATCGCTTTATGGATGACCTCCTACTGGCAACATGGTACAATCACTTGGTACCGGGCGATGAAGAGAAGGCACGAAACAGGCTGGACAAGATCAAAGGATGCTACCACCAAGACCTCACACTTGAACGAACGGATGCCRAAAGCGGCTTGATTCCCTTCCTTGAGACAAACCKTCTGGTTGCAGATTTCCCTGSTTGGGTGCATATGACCCACAGATTCAAGAATRTGGACACAATCTGGGACGGGGGAGTTCGACATTTCAAAACGATCAAGGACTATGGATCGTATGGTAGCAAAGGCCAGAAATGGGTTGTTGTCACTGGGACAATTTGGCGGATAAAACAAAACACCAACACAAAGTGGGCTGCCTGGCTCAGCCTTATCACGTTTTCTAGAGAAATCAGACTGATGGGATATCCTACTGAGGCGTTCATTTCAGGAGTAACAAAGGTGGGAAACAAAACTGGAGGCTACTGGGAGGAACTGGCGCAACAGCTGGCAAAATGGTACCACAGTGACTGAAGGCGGATCGGAGATAAACCTGATCTGACTCTTTCCTTGACTAGCCAACGTCCACTGACCCAACGGACTGGAATAGACTGACGAGGACTGGAACTGGAATTGCTAGGGCAACGGTAAAATAGAGAGTCGGGACCAAGGTGCGGAACCGAAAGTAGTAGAACCTAAGGTACGGGACGAAAGGTTGTCAGGGAATGGGGCAGAGGGATACCCAGGGCAGTGAAAAAGGGACGGAGGAGAAATTTCACCGCCTTGGGGTTAGAGCTCACGATCGAATCAGACAGATCCTTCGACCTCTCTACGAGGAGCGAAGCTGTTGATTACCGTTCTTAATGGTTGTCAGGGAACGGTAAAATGAGGAGTCGGGACAGAAGAATACCCAGGGTAGTGAAGAAGTGACGGCAGAGACATTTCACCGCGTTGGGGCCGGAGCTCACGATCAAATCAGGCAGATCCTTCGAGGATCGAAGCTGCTGATTACCGTTTCTTAATTTATTTTTTTTCTCTTTTTTTTATATGTATTTATTAACTTGGAGTCTGAGGAGGGAAATCGCCGAACGCGTGAAAAAACTAGTTAGTGAGTGTGGGAAGCACTTTTCGACCTGAGTAGTACAAGGGCAGAAGGGTTGAGATCGCTAGGTGTTTTTCAGCGATGGTGTACCTCATGACGATGGTACTATGATAGTAAAGCCCTCATTGTCATGACTATTTGTGTTTCTCGCAGGACGTTTTGTTTCCTTTTTTTCCTTTTCTTTTTGTTCTGCTTCTCTTTTTTTTTCCTTTTTTTCTTTTCGCATGTTGTTTTGTCTTGTGTCGTTTCTGTGTTGCGTGTGGCGTGGCCATCATCTTTTGCTCCGCACCACACTCTCGAAATGTGCAAAAACAAAATGAACTTCACGCTAGAAGGTTGCCAGATGCATCGGTCACATCTCTTTGTTTTTCACATTCCCCGCGGGGTCTAGGGGAAGATACATTCTCATTGTCCAGGTTTGGTGATCAGTGGGAGCGAGGTGCAAAGTCGAGACTTTGGACCTCGGACCCACTGCTCACCAAATGTGCAAACCGAGAATGAATCTTCCGCTAGAACATGGCAATATACACCGYGGAACTCACTGGGCTGCATGTGTTCAGTTTAGTTTGGTTYTCTCTCTCTTTCACACACACACAACACACAGCATCCTCACACACACACAAAACACAGCTCARCGCCTCGTGAGAGCATCCTCAAATTTAGTTTAGCTTGGTTCTCTCTCTCTTTCACACACACACACAACACACAGCTCAGCGTTGTCGAGCGCATCGGTCCGGCACCGCACGAGGCAGCGCGGGACCCTCCTGGCCGCGTCACCCAGGAGTTGGACCAATCCTTCGTCACGAATATACATGGAGCTTCCGCAAGCCGCTCCGGCCGAGTGCGCCAGCCATACCTCTCGCGAGCCCCTACGACAGGATAGGGCCTACGCGAGGCACGACTTACCTCCACCTTACGGGAGCTGTCACCTCACTTCGGTGTGCGTATCCCCGCCGAGCTACCAGTCCACAGTACGAAAGCTAATCAGTTGCAATCGCAGAGGTGGACCAACCGACGGCGTTTCTCGTTCGTTGTAGCATAGGGGGTACGCTCGGTACTACGCCTCTATCGAACCCGCGCGCAAACCGGCATCTTGGGGGGGCTGAAGTCCCAAGAGCGACTCGACGTCGGTCGACTAGGACGCATCCCACACGSCACACGTACACCACTCTACGAAYATAAAAATAAACACACACACAACGGCACGCATGAAACGACAYAACACAAGCAACGCGACAACACTCCTAGTCCCTTAGTAACCATCCMRTAACTTTCCGATGCGAAATTGGATAGGCTTCGCRCKCGGGASTTTGTATAAAACCGCGCGGACGCAGGGCTAACTCATATCGAYTCGCAATGCAAGCGTACGCAAGCAGTCGCAATGATGGCGTACTATGTAGTGCCCACAATCCCGGCCCAGGACCAACGTCCGACTAAGAACCCTCAAGAAGCAAACGAGCACAAAGGAAGGGTCTTCCTTATTTTTCTCAATCCTAACCCCTAAGTAGGCCTTTAGTACGAGGCCCCTCAGACCACGCGAGCGTCCAACATAGATACACACACATATATATATATATATATATACAAGGGGAAATAAGTATGTGACGATCACTTCTCACAGTCTCAGTGGGGCTCCACACAACCATATGTCTATGTGTGATCGCAGGCAGTCAAATCCAAAATCTGAACCACAGAACATACCTGCAATCACATCAAAGAGTCCAACAAAAGTCCACGCACTACACGGAGTCAACCCCAACCAATCTCTATACTCATACCACTCGCTTCGGCCATGCAAGCCCCAACCTCCAGCCAACCAACCATAATTAAATACTCAGCACCTTTGTTAAATGACCATTCAATAAAAGTCCGGGTGAAACCTTAACGAAACAATAAATTCACCGGGTTTAAAGCCTTTTAGGTTAAGTATTGAGGGTGAGTTGGAATTGAGTCGTAAGCCGACGAATCGGCAACCGACCTGTTATCAGTGATAACAGAAGGTGATCCTTATAGGATCAAGTTGAATCTAGTCCAGATCTTGAATGAATCGATTAAGAGGACCTGTAACACATAACAGGCCAATCCCCAGGCTAACCCTATAAGTCCGTGAGGAATAATCCCCATATCACGATCTCACTCAAAATCTTCCTGATTAACTAAGCTTGAATCTATTGCTAAGCAGTGCCCAAAGCAAAGGTAGAACCTGGCATAATCTCCCCTACACAGCGAGGATCGCCAGAGTCGCCACCTGTTAGATGACGAGGTTAGAAAGACGAGAAAGTTAATAGAGAAGGAGGTAAGTAAGAAAAAGCTAGCGCAGAGCCATGGTGGGACGTTTGAAGATAGCGGAATGGAAAGGCAAATAACTCACTCGATTCTCCTCGGAATCGAGCGATTGAAGGTGCGAAATAGGGGGGTTGAGGTAAGAGAAGTGCGGTAGTGGTGTTAATTTTTGCTCAAAACCGTTAGTTTAGGCGGGGTAAGTAAGGAGGGCTGCGTGCAGAGGAGGAGGTAACAAGGGTGATGTATCTAGTCGTGTTCTAACGAAAGATTCATTCAACTCTTGCTCAGCCCGTCCATGGAAGTAGCATGGGGCCAGTTGTGGGGTTGGAAACTTAACTGATGAGGGTACGAGACGTGCCACCTATGTGAAGGCTTAGTAGGAAGGCCCTCCCCCTCCTGCACGAATCCGACAACTATTGGAGCCCGATGTATGATGTAGAGAGATGGGGAACGAGATAGAGAGGGGGCAAACATACAACATGGGTGTGCGAGGAGGTACACATGAACAAGCGCATAGAGAGAGAAGGGTCAGGGTGTTAGCGTAGGAGCACGTACCTGGTCTTGGCTGCGGTCCACAAGGCCGACATCTTCACACACTGCGGAATATCGTTGCCGACGTTAGTGGAGAGGCGTTGTGGGCACGTACACTGCTCAGGTGATGAACGTGTAAACCGGGAGTGGGGCTAGCTACAGGGCGGGAAACTTGCCTACGGGCCAGAGAGCTGCTCGACAGATTGAGTGGAGAAGTTGGAGGCGGGCCGTGGGGCGGCAGACCTGCCTGCTGGCCATGTGTCGCTATCCCACTAGAGTGGTGAGGCAGCAGAACAACCACAGGGACTGCAGATCCATATGCAAGCCGGTCTGTTTTTCGTCTCACCAGCCTGTGCAATAACGGACCAACCACGAGGTGCAGGCCGGGCGGTTGGTGGGTGTGTTATTTGCCCACAGAGAAAAGTAGTCGGAGGCAAGCTGCGAGGTTGTGAGCTCGCCTAATAGTTAACGCATTGGGGATCGTAAGTTGTGGGGTGACTGAGGTTGTTGGAAGGAGGGGTTACTATTGTGAATCAAGGGGTCGCCAGAGGGATCGACAGTGGGTGGGTTGACGTCCGTCTGAACGAGTTGCTGCTGAGGTTTGCCCATCATTGCGGGGCCCTCAGGCGCATCCAAATATTAAGGCCCTCTCACGCGAGTCTGAGAGCACCTTTCTTGGATCTGGGAGTCTGAATGCTGCTTCTTCTGCCCTTCTGACTCAATGCCCTACCTTCAAACCATCACTTTGGTTCATATCTTGCTCGAATCCACCAGGGATCGAGCGATATCCAAATTTTTCACTCCCATCACCTTCCCTCTCCGCCATATCCCGGGGTCGTAAGCTCTCCGACTAACGTTCTTTCTTCTAACTCTTTCACTAATCTAACGCTTCCAGTAGACTCACCCTGTCAATAAACCCCTACCTAGTGCTTTTCCTCGCTCGTCTTGATCAAGAAACAAGCGGGATACAACTTTTCCCGTTTTCTCCCCATAGCCATGCCCACCCCTGTTTCCGAATGCACCTGGCATGTTTTAACCCCCAGGTTCATCCGCCCCCCTTTCTGCCTTATTAACTCCTGCCGCTTACTCCACTTTGCTACTAACTTTTATCCTATTAGTCTTTCTCCCTACCTCCATCGCTCCTGGCTTAGCGCTCATCGCCCCTCCGCCTACACCATCTTAGGCGCACTTGGCACAGTTCCCGGTCAGGTTCCTCCACGCCCGCTTTTCGTTCCTCCGCTTCCTGCCTCGGCACTGCCTGTCACGGTTAGTGTCACGCCCGATGTCTCAGCCCCTTAGCGCACGCTCGTCTCTTTCGCCCGTCTCCTACCTCCTCCTCCTTCGCCCCACCTTTCTTCTTACTACCAAACGGCCGGCGCCAGCGTTCACCCCCGTCCTCATCACCTACCTTCCCGTGCACATGACCCGACTTCCTGTCCAGGTTCAGTCCTTTCCTCCCACAAGCCCGTCATGATGCCGCTTGCATGCTGTTTCAAACACCGCAACGTTCTAATCGAAACAGTCAGTCCGAGGCCGGCTAGGAGCCCTGAAATCTACAAAAGAAAAAAATATATATAAACTTACCTATAGTAACGACCTGCTCGACAACACCCTGGCGCTGGGGCGCCTGATGTACACCCGGCTGTTCGGGTTCACATGTCGCCACTGTGAGCAGGATGACGCAAGTCTGCTGCGGGCCGCGGTGGTAGCGGCCGTCCTCCAGCCAAGTATTTCTGAACTAAAGCAGATGGCAGGTTCCAAGCGCGCTGCCTTATGGCCTACCGCCCCCTCTCTTGGCTCTTTGGTCCTCCCAATAGGCAACCGACTATGCAGACCGCGTCAGGGAGTCGGGGTGTGGGCCTGCGGCATCGGCCCTTCGGTAATGTTAATATGGTCTTTCCTCCGCGCCTCGGCATCCCCCCACCGACTCGTATGCACGTCGGAGCCCTTGGCCCCGCCTTTTCACGACAGGTAGGATAAAGAAATTTCGTCAACAACTCAGCCTTGCTGAAACTCGTAGGTCAGCCAAAGGAGGTGCCCGCTCAAGGTCCCTGACTGTCGCAACGGTGTTTACTCCCAGCGCCTCGTCTATGCCGAGAAGTGCCGGAGGAGAATAACAATATGACAAGAATTAAATTTTTTATCTAGGATTTTTAATTCGCCAGGCTATGGCGAACGAGGAGCAGGAAACGCTAGTACCGCTCTAACGCCGCCAAACGGTAAAACCGAGGGCGATAGCCCCGCTGGCCCTGATCCCCTCGGTCTCTCCACGTCGTTCCAATGCTCCTACGCCTGTTGCCCCTGGCCTCGATCCCTGAACCTCCCCGATGAAAGTCTGACGCGGTAACTTAACGGTGCTAGGCCCAAGTCTGGGTGTAGCTCTGACGGATGCCTAGATAAACGGACACGGTGCGACACGCGGGTCTACCGAAAACACTTCATGCCTCCTTGTTGTGGATGTCGTCCTCCGCGCGTGCACATGGGTCACAGGTGAACACATCAATCACCGAGACATAATCTCTTTAATCCTAACTTAATAAAAAAATAATAATAAAAATAAAAAAATCCGATCGGCGATCACGCCGACTCTTCAATCATTAACAATTAAAAAGATCACCCGCTCCTCAATTCCACGGGTCCACACACCCTTTATCCTAGTCAACCATCAGTCGTATAAACGATCTGAGAATGCCGCAACGCGCGCGGTATATTCAAACCTTAAACTAAACTTATCTTTTGTTGCTTGCAAAAACCAGGGCGGATAACCTTGTAAGGGTATTCGCACCGACAATGCCTCGTGAGAGCATTCTCAAATTTGAATGGCTCCCGATCTTCTGTGATGCATCGAAGACGGAGCCTATACCGTGGTGTCGCCAGTTCGAATTAAAGTTGGACATCCATCATGTCGTCCACAAAAACCAGCACGCATACTTGTAGTCCCAGTCAGGAGGTGCGTGCCACGCATGGCTGGACAACATGTTGTCCGCACATGCTTGTACAGTCTCCGAGTTATACAACTTCATCACCTGGGCCAATCTCACGATGGCATGGAAGAAGCGTTTCTAAGTAGAACCGCCTGAGCATCAGGCGATGGACAAGATGCTGACATTCTCACAGAACGGCATGCCAAGTGGAGACTGAATATATGAGTTCCAACGTTTGGCAAACACGCCCAAGCTGCCGCTGAACTTCGACGGCATCAAGCTTTACTTCATCAAGAGGTCGTGCCCAACGTTGCAAAATGTGTTAATTTAGGTCGCTGAGAACCTCAACACAAGTGAGGAACTCTTCAACAAGGCCGCGCAGATCATTGTGACGAACCAAGAAGCCAAGAACCTTGG
>BFEA01000168.1:1826330-1839800 GCA_003427395.1 Chara braunii | reverse complement strand
AACTGCGCGGCACATGAGACCGTGAACTGTCCCACGAAGGCCAAGGGCCCTGCTCTGTCGGGAAAGTGAGCACCACCGAGAGTGATGCGACGACACTCACGACGCCGTCAGAACCGGTTGCAATACGGGTGACCTCCCTCGGTTCCGGGGCACATGCGAAAGTCGTAAGTCTTCCCATTCTTCATTCTTTTGAGAAATATGYTGCCCGGCTCGTACCTTYGCTGAATTTACGAGCCYAAGGACAGGATGTATRTGCGGTTTCTTCTTCGATCGGAAGCAGCGGCATTGAGTCGTCTTCAAGTGGACCTTCATGGGATTCGGCACGCTCATTCAACATAGAGGACTTGGACCCGTGGACGCCCGAGGATTTTGCATGGCTCCCTCTCCCATCCACCGACTGCTTACCGGAGCCGCAATGTGCAGCACTTAGCGCTCATCTACACACATACCTAGCCTTCTACGCACCACCAACTTCGCCAACGGAGGACGAAGTCACGGTGGGGGACATTCTTGCGTACGTTAGCAAGGTGACCTGCGAGTTTCGCACGCAGCGGTACGACGACAACAACGCACCGCTCCTTTATGTCTGCATCCAAGTTGGGCAAGCGTCCTGCAACGCTTTGCTGGATAGAGGCGCGACTCGCAATTTCATTAGCCGGCCTTGGACCACAAGTTTGAGGGAAGGCACACCCTACGGCGATCAAGTTGGCGGACGGTAGGACGCAACAACTCCTTGATCGCTATATTGAGGCCATACCGGTCTATTTCGCACCTCATGCATGCGAACCGGTGACGTTTGACGTCTTGGACACGGACTTCGACATCATTTTGGGCATGCCTTGGCTTGCAAGTGCGGGTCACACGGTCAACTTCCATCGGCGGACACTTACAGTTCGCGACACGTTTGGCGTCGAAGTACCATGTACCATCCCTCTTCTGCACCCTTCGATCTGGTGCCAAGTTGTAACAGCCAAATCTTTTCGGGYCACCTRCACTTACRAGCGGACCGACGAGATAGACCTATGTTTCCTTCGCACCGTCGCGGCAGYCGAATCTCAACCCATGGACTTGTCTTCAGACCCCCATGTGGTACGGTTGCTTGACGAATTCGTCGACATCTTCAAGTCACCTACCGGCGTGGTGCCGGATCGGTCGATCTCCCACGAGGTCATTCTCGAGGCCGGTGTCGTGCCGCCGAAAGGTTGCATCTATCGCATGAGCGAGGAGGAACTTATAGTACTCTGATCGCAACTCGACGATTTGTTGGACAAAAGTTGGATCCGGCCTAGTAGCTCACCCTATGGTGCGCCTGTTCTCTTCATGCGGAAGAAGAACAAGGATCTTCGCCTATGCATCGATTATCGCAAACGCAATGCACAAACCGTCAAGAACGTAGGACCTCTTCCTCGAATTGACGACCTTCTGGAGCATTTGGGCGGCGCAATTTTTTTTTCCAAGTTGGATTTAAAGTCGGGATATCATCAAATTTCGATACGCCCGCAAGATCGCTACAAGACCGCGTTTAAGACATGGTACGGGAACTCTCACAAAGGGATTGTGACAACGTCATGTCCCTCGCATCACTTGAAAAAAAAACCGTATTTGTAACCAAACTTCTTTGAACAGAAGGTAGACGACTTGGTCAATGTCAGACACCCTTCGGCTTCTTGGCCCACTTGCCAACTACACCATTGAATGTGAGTTTCAACGAAGTTTGCCCATCGCCATTAATTTCATTCTCTTTCTCTGAAAATTCACCTTCCCCATATTCGAGAGAAACGTAAATTCTTTCGCTCTGTAGGTTTGATCAACATTATAGGGAAGCGGACAAAAACATAACTATCGATCATATTAATATCTTTGGGTTTTGGAACTCATTGTAACTTGTCTATTATAACTTACCCATCTACATTTAAAATCTCAAACTACCTATCTGTTTAGGTAGTCATCAAACGAAGTGGGTGATTAGCATCATAATGACATATGCGTTGTAGCTAACTTTCGTTTATTCTTCCAGAAGTCTAACCTTCGTCTGCGATTTTATTTTTTAATTCCTCACTCTCAAATTCTCGATATTCGACCAGCCAATAGGATAATAATTCCTTATAAATTAACCTATTTAAAACCGACTTTCTATACTGACTAAGGTTTAAGGACACAACGGGATATGAGTCTCAAAGTAGCCAATCCACTTTGTTTAAACCCTCCAAACATCTCTTCCAATTCTTACACTCTACGTCTAAAAGGGTCGACGAGGAGGTGGGATGTGAGTCTCAGAGTAGCTTGCCCACCATATATAAACTCTCTATATACGAAGATCGTAACTTTGCATTTCTTAGCTTTGGTCGACATGCCAGGATGTGACCCGCGATGATAACTTCTATATACCTAATTACATTAAAAAAAACACAGAAAGATATGAGTCTCATAGTAGCCTCCTCACTGTGCTTAACAAATTTAAGACCTTGAGAAGACGAGAGTTAGACAGATGTGGACCAATAGAGGCTGCCTATTGAAGATCGTTGTCTCTTAATTTTAGAAATCACAAGACGTAGTAGGATGTGGACCCAGACGGGCTGCCTATTGTATACTAACCATTCTTCTTATAAACTTTTGAAATACACGTTGAGAACAAGATCCAGAGAGGACTACTCGTTGTAGGTATTTGTTTTTATAGTATAGGCTTTGAAATGACATAAGGCATTGGCCAAATTCGTTAAAAGGATAACCTGAAAATGGATTCACTCGTAAACTTTTACTCTTATGAAGCACAGTGAGATGAATAATCTATCTCACAATGGATGAAAGCATACGTCTATAAGAGTTATGTGAGTTTATTAAAAGGAAAAAATAGGTCGACGATAAAAACACCAATAGAAGGTTGAAAAGGAAAGAGAAACCCGCCTTACAACCACGTCTCAAACAAATGATCAGACGAATGATCGGTACGCTGCATGCATGACATCATGCCTAACCCTAGTAATGACGATTGAAGTGAAGACTTAGAAAGGGGTAAGAGGAAATATAGCTTTACTTATAAAAGATGATTCCAACCCAAAAAAAGAAAACATGCATTGAGTGATAGAGGTACACAAGAGAGTTGTAGCCTAGGAAATAAGTTGTGTCATTGACTTAACTGTTGGAATTTAATATGGCATGGTTAGATTTAGAATACGGGAAAAAACAATGTTGAGTAAAAATGGGATGTTGAAACTGTTTATGCATGTGTGTGTACAAGTGCATTGAGAGGAGAAAGAGTTTTACTGAAAGAAAATCCTCGACAACATGTTGCATTTCTGTTCTCTACAGATAACAGTTCGGTTATATCGATTCAACACTTACGCATAGCTTGAAACATGTACCTAAAGACATACTTCGTGGACTACGGCTCCCTCTGTGTCAATGCCTGAAGATTCATAAGTAAGTTAAGAGGTCCTTTTAGTAAGGAGGCTTGGTGATTGGATTTTCATAATGAGTTTGTATACTTGAAAAGTTTGCGAGAGAAAGGGGCATGTTATTTTTTAGGACAGAGGTTAACAACGTTAGCACATTCTTCATCTCTGCTTACATAGATTTAGTTCTTGTATGAATACAGGATTGTGTTTCCTGTACGAAACCGCACTTTTTGTCAAACTTCGTTAGCATACAAATGCATCGTCCTTGTTGGGAATTCGCACTTCAAGTTGTGAAAGTGAGGTTGCATCACCCGAATCATACCCCTATTTTATCATATATACGTGAGTGATATATTTTTTGTTTAACGGTGGGAGCCTCGGTATGAGCTAGTGCTTATTAAGTTCATAAGTTGGACTAGTGAGTCTATGATAGGGAGACTGTCATCCGCTGGTAAGTCGACAACTCACCATTCATCTACTCGTTTTTAAGGTGAGGCCCACTCTGTTCATAATGGTTATGCACGACGCCATTACGATAAGTTTGAATTCGTAGATAGTTCGACCATATGTAGAAAAGTATATATAGTATTCATAACAACGAGCATCACTATTTATAATATGGGTCACTACATTCCAGAAATTAGAATCGACAACAAAGGTTATGGGGTCCGACACTTTATTCCTGCGACGAGACTCGATGGTTTGTCTATGAATGTTCAACTCGAGCCACAACCGGTAGGGAGATCAACGTTTCAGTGACCATCGCTTGCATGGGTCCGTCCTAAGGCATTTTACCTCGTGTATTTCTATAATGCAACGAAAAATGAGTGACGCCCGTGGTTGATCCGCCTCCTCGATTGCATATTAAAGTTGTCCTGTTGCAGGAAGTCGAAGGGGGTATATTGTATCTTAGAGAACTTTGTCCTGTTGCAGGGAGCCGGAGGGGGTATAGCAAGAAGGCATGGTTGGAGTGGCATTACAGTTGGTCACATTTGAACAAGTAACGGTTTGGCGTGACACAACCATGAAGGTCCCTCGAGTCATGAGGCGAACAAGCTCGAGAACATGATCAGGAGATAGAGAATAAGTTGTACAAGGAGGGACAATGGGGAAGTCGTTTGGTTCCACTCAGACCTTGTAAAATAGCCATGTCGGTACAAAACATCACATTTCACCCAAGTAATTTAATACGTCTGCAATAATAGAGTCAAGACCGCACGCCCATTTCACCAGCTGACGACTAAGGATTTGTATTGTACCAAGCTAACTCTCTATGATACCAGAGCTACAATTCTGCAACAGCGGAGGAAAAAGGGGTGGATATGACAGGAGGAGTTGCATACATATGGGGAGCAATAATGGCATAATTTATTCTACACTATTATGACTTTGTCAAATCAAAGGCAGGCAGGAGGGCCTCCTAGACCTTGTGGTCCCAACAACTGAACGACTTTCAAACTAGAGCAAGTACACCAGCACACAATGTAGGTTGTAGGGAAGAGAGGTAGAAATATCCTATACCTATTCCTGCATTGCCACAAGCAGAAGGAGTTTTGACTGCAATGAAAGGATATAGTGGTAATCAATACCATATCTTGTGGCAAGAGATATGAGGGGTCACATTCGATATCAAAGATCTTACGGGAGACCCTGGTTCTTATGGAAACAAAAGAAGGGAAAATAAGGAGTGTAGAAACAATAAGAGTTGCCTTGCTATGGGCTTTGTGGTATTGCAGGAACGGGGAAGTAAGGGAACTAAGAGTAACGGTCACAAGTAAGGTTATTGCATATGCTAGAGCGTAAAAGTAGTTAGGAGTAATTATCTAAACCAACTTTGACATTGAGAAATATAAAAAGGGACTAGATGTACGATGATGTGAATTCGAGCTTGCTATAACATGGGGGCATGTCCCCTCCCTTGCGAATCAGACACCTATTTTGGAATACTTATGTTTTGGTCCATTTTTATATGACCAAGCACTGATTGTATTGGACATGTAACCCGAATAACTTTTGAGTAAAAATTACAAAATAACGATGGTATGTGGGAAGAGTAAGGAAAAACAGCGAACAAGTAAAAACTTGAAAATGAAACTGATTGTAACTAATTAGGGTGATGAGTGAACAAACGGGGAATGGTGCATACGATTAGAAGTTTTGGAGGCAAAACCTTCGCGATAGGGTAAGGAGTCTCCCTGTTAGGGTCAATATGTTCCCTTGATTCTTTTAACCTCCCTAAACCTATGACAAAACCTTGATATTATTGTGTAAATGATTGTCTGGCATAAACAACTGGATTGACGCCCCACATAAATAAGAAGAGCATATGTCATTGGGGGAAAAAAAACATCACCTACGTCAATGTTCCCTGCGTCTAGAGCTTTACTTAGACTTCAAGAGAGCTCCAGTAATCGTATGAACTACCTGAGGTCGAATGAATAAACAGTTAATTAATCACAGTCTGATCGCAATAGGATCCTTAAAAATATTTTACCATACCCACTAAAGGGGGATTTGAAGAATAATAAATGACACTGACTTTTAAGGTTTAAGGGGGAACATTTTGTAAGCCCTTACAAGGAGGTATTCCGAACGAGCGATACTTTTAAATGGTCAAGTCGGTGAAACCTTGACATTGTAGCGGACTTGAAGCATCACCAGGCTTCATACCTCTTCAACCAAACCAAGTCCTTTATGCAAATACTGCTAGTGAGGCACCACAGTGAATTGCAGCAACGCACAATGTTTTTCACGCGCTTAAAGTTAAATACCAAGTTTTTCTACGAGAGCAACCTGGCTACATAAACCCCTTAAACAACCGACACTTACCTCTAAAATAACAACCTCAAGTTACTAGAAATAATCCTAATTCATGACAATGGCAACCTTGTAGTGCAGAAAGTCTATTGACCAAGCTACAAGCGGCTGCAGAAAATGGCAACAACAGTCCAAGAGCTCTGACGATGGCCTTGAAGAGTCGTAGCAGTAATTTGGAAGCACCACCACAGTACCCGAGAACATGAGGGCAATAACAATTTCAGCGGTTCGCGATTGAGGCGATAGCAGAACCGCTGTGCAGACAGTAATCATAGTAGCATTTGCATAACACTTCACATTCAACACTTACACCTTGCCGTCCACTGGTTACTGAGAGGCAAAGACATCAATCATACGGGCAATAATTGCACTGTCAGTCTGACCTTAGCCAACCAATAGTTGTTTTTTGGAAGAGGCCCGAAAGCCTCGAAAGGTTACAACACCCTCCTCGACATTAAAAAAAATCAGTAACAGCTCAGATACAACGCTGTGGTATTTTAATACGTCAACACCTGACCGCTGGTCATAACCCATTATAATCGAAAGTCACCACGCTCAAACTGAATAGTTGATGCCCCACATAGCAATGGATCATGATATCCACTAATTGTGGATAACAAAATAAACCACCTTGAATCACCAACAACCATCCTTGAGCCCGATAATCAATCTGCATTTCGCTACCACTGCAGACTTTCGCGAGGGCGCACCTTAACTTTGTCGCTCCTACACGAAGTTCAACACCCTTCGGGTCTAAATAACCATGCTCACACTCAAGCCTTTCCTATTAGATCGTGACCAATGAGAGGGTCAGGTAAGTTGAGGTAAATATCATTTTTTTATTTACTGTGTTTCCTCCTCCACTTCCTTCTCCTATCCCTCCTCCCTTAGCGTTGACAATCCTAACTCTCACCAAACGATGATAGTTTGTTTATCCCTCGCTCCTGAGCATGCATGCGATCCCGGCCCAGGTAAAATACTCAAGGCATTTAGTCACAAAATATAATAAAAACAAAAAAATATAGCCAAGGTCATCACTTCGATTCATAGGCATGAGCAACGACTACATTCCTACACACAAATGCAAGCTCAAGTGGCTTGATGGAATAGGCGATCTACATGTACAACGAACGATCATGTATCACCACTCTTAGAATCAGGAAAGCGCTCACCAAAGTTGTCTTTCCTTACCCTCGATACGACCAAAGAGATCCAAGTTTTTGCTTCTTAGGAAAAAGAGTCACCCTGATGCCTTATGCATGGGTAGGTCCGTGGACGCGTCTGCAAGTAAATTTACTGTTGTCATGCAGATCCATAAAAGAAACTTGACTTCTAATCTAAGTTCAGACCCTTGGCTCAACCATTTTTCGATAATCCGTAATACCTGCCTAAGGTAATGGTCAGCTAAGGGTTTTGTTGGTCGCATTGTCCTCCTCCATAATAATTACTTTTCGGTTCCTCAAATGATGAAGCCACTCAAGACGTTGCAGAGTCGTTGTCACCAGGCAAAGAGAGTTGCAACATAATTTATCCAACCCTAGTCCGCACTTCACGCACCGTAAATCGCATTCATGAGAGTGACGTCTATATGTTTCCACTTTGATGTAATTTTTCTTCGGACCGACTTTTTGGAGTACGGGTCTCATTCGGTGGTGGAACCGAAAGTGGTCACCTATATAGTGGCTAAGTCAGCCCTCTTCTGGTCTTGATTAATGAAAAATAAAGATCCCTCTTAATCGTTGCGCGTCCAACCCTCTAGGAAGTTGTCTGGGGTACCCCTCCTCCCCCGAGTACAAAACTTAGATCTTATAAGTTGGGTCGTCTGCACCGAACCGGCAAGGTACCCCCCCATAGAACGGTCCACTATGGGTCGATAACAAGGCCGACTCCCAAAGCAATGAACCCCCGCCCCAGATGCTTCCTAGAGAGAAGGTAACTCTCAGACTCTAGGTAGAATCGTTAATCCCTTCTTCCCTCGGGGTGACTTAGACGAAAAGTCAAAGGAGGTAGAGAATGAGAATTGCTTGGACAAGTACAAACGAGTTGGGTCGTTCGGGATAGAATGGATAACCTTGGAAAAAGACTAAGTCTCACTGACTTTTTTTTCTATATTGTTCCAGATTCCTCTTATGACGTCCGTTGAGTTAACCATTTCCAAAGCACAAGTCCATAAAATAAATATGGAGGCTTAGGGTAAAATGGAAAACGGTTCCTTTAACATTCCCCGCATGCGCAATCAAGCGCTTTTGCAAATACGCTTTGCCTACCTACACATTCAAAAGCAACAAATAAGTCCAACAATCCAGCAATTGATACTCCCATCAGATCCCCACTCTTCACATGCGTGACCACACATCCTCTACCCTACCTTTTCTCTTTGAATATTCAATAAAAAGCAGGGTCAAACAAAGTGTGAGCTCACACAGGGATAAAAGAGAATCTGAGTTGCTAAATGATATTGAGTGACGCGGTGCCGAATGCGTCGTGGCTCACTCAAGAAAACCAACTACAAAAATATATACGCATCACCGAAGGAAACCGTAGTCCCAAGGTAAATCCCAGGGCAACCGCCAGTTTCAATCCGTCCCTAACTCGCACGTCTCACACGTGGTAGTCCCAAGTGTGAAGATAGCGAGCCTCACACGTCCCAAAAAAAATCCATCAATCCCACGTCAGTACCAATTGGTCCCAGGTGGTTCTAGATGGTCCCACACTACCGACCACTGCACTGAGTGGTCCCAATTATCGAAACCACTCATGACACACTCTCCAAAAAAATAATACCACTCGTATGTGTTAAACCGTAAGTGTTGCGTGCTTGCACCTCCAACACATATCCCACACATTGAAACCTACTAACGCCCCGAATGTGAGCGGTCACTCCGTCGTTTATAAGAGTCCGCCTAGTCTCGTTGTTCCACGTGCAATGCCTCGTAATTCCAAAACCCAAATTAACCACACGTGTCTTGCCGTTACACAATGTATTGTCACCCACCACAGTTATCGTGCACGTGTCACTGGAAAAAAAACAACGGCGGGAATACAGCTTGTTGTTCCGCTTGAAACCGGTCCCACGACACTCACCCATATTACCACTTGATCATGCACGCACAATTGAAAAACATCCAATGTGCTGAAAAAAAAACAGAGCACCTCTCCTCCCTCTAACACCGCTGGACGAGCCGCAAATTCTGCAACATACTGTTGCAAAAATAGATATGTAAATATTGTAAAATTTCAGCATCATAACCCTACTAAATGGGATGCAACCTGCTGCTCAACAATTCCACCAACGTCGTGTCAAAAAATGTCTTGTCGTCGAGAAAGCCCGATGTCGAATCAATAAAACTTTAAACTTGGGTGAAATTCGATCCAATGTGTAATCTCTAAAGTCTTGCCACATCGAGCAGAGTGGCCCCATGATGTCTTAGAAGGCCGGCACAAGCCTTAGGATGGAGCGGAGTGCCCCCTGCGTCAGCTATGGCTGCCCTGCTCCTCCTCCAACCTCTCGTTTGCAGGCCTTCTGCTCCTCTAACACTTCCTCTAGCAGCTCCATTAGCACTCAGGTAAGTTGTCACACACTAGCAACATGAGTGCTTCGTATGACAGCTGGGGGACAACTACCTTTTTTTATATTGGCTAGAGGAGTGTTGATCGTCACTCCACCCCCGAGGCAAAATCGTGGGGTCATAGTGATCCTTAGATCTGCAGCAAGATCAAGGGTCGATTGTGGCTGCACGACAACCACAGACTTAGTGGGTTAGTTTCTTTAACTGCCATGCTTGTTATTTAAGTTTTTTTTTTTTTAAAGCTATCTCGAAATTCCTCGACATAGCCATTTTCTTGGCATTTCCAAATCTGTTTTTTGTTATTTTTTGGGTAAGGGGTTGAAAAAATAATGCCCCTTACAGTTCAATGTATCTGGGCATTTTTCCCAGAGCAGATATGTCGAGGGAAAAGTTGAACTTAGAGTTCCCCCTCGTGACTTTTATTTTTTCTGGCTCCGTCTAAACGGGAGCTTGACAGTTACCTCTGGTAGCCCTTGCTAGATGTTGCACCTCGTGGGGACAAGTGCCCTTACGATAGTGCTCGAATTCACAAAAAAAAAAAAAAAAAAAAAAAGAATCTAACTCTAAAATATTAAAAGGTCTGACTTTGATTTTGACCAAGTACGTATTGTTGAAGCTAACAACATCCCCTTCATTTTTCCACAGCCTCCCCTAAACACGAGGAGGCCAACTGTAAGGAGTGGGAGAGGTAGGTTCTCCCTTCCCCAACTCTCATTCCTCTCTCTCTCTCTCCAACTCCCCCTCCTCTTCTCCTTTCCATGCGCTCGATCGGAGTCATATGATCAATGATCTTATGACCGATGATATTCTTGCCCCCGTAGAATGAGGGAGAGGCTTAGTTCCAGCAGCCTCTACCTTGGAGTTAAAGGGGTAGGGTCCACGAGGTATTGTTACATCGTTGGTCTTCGTTTTCGTGCACCTACAAACCTATCTAAGGACATACTCACAGTATGACTTACCTGGATGCATTTTGCCACACTCACACTCACAATCAGACTGTTGGTCATCCTCCTTATTGTCCCTGAAAGGGCAACAATCACGTCATATCGCGTGGGAGAAGGAAAATAAAGAAAAGGAAAAACTTCAACGACCTAGTCGTTGGTACACCCACGAACTGTTGTAATGCAGACCCAAATTCGAATCTAGAGGCAACGAGGGAAGAGAAGGGTAAAAGCATAACAAAAACCTCGCCCCACTGTTCGTAGTTTTTTTTTTTTTTTTTTTTGCCTGTTGCTTAAAGTCAGCGGTCCGTTTCTACTCCATGAGCCACGAGATCGCACTTATGAATTGTTGAAATGTAGGCCTGGGTTCGATTCCCGATGAAATCAAACTGAAAAAAAAAAAAAAAAAAAAACTGGACCATTTTTTCAGTATATGTCTGACATTGTCTGTCATCCTTATGCAAGGGCAATGCTTATCCGCGCAACCGATTTCGGCCACGCGACCTAGATGATGGCCATACTATCGAACGGGCTGCTTCTTAGTGAAAAAGGAGCTAGCCCGGTCGCAACTTGGCTTCGATCCCTACATCCCTGGGTGAGATTATGAGATTGTATCCTACTCGGCTAGCTCCTAGCACGTTGAGGTAGGAGTAACTTTTCTTTACGAAGAACTTTTCTCAGTGGAACGTCCGTCTGTAGCATGATAGGATCTGCCTATGCCGTTTGTTTACCATGTTGGCTGCCCATCCTCAAATCGGACGTATAACAAGCTTGATAGGATGGGATGTTGGACCTCTACCACCTAAACGTGGATTCAACCACTATTTTTTGTCATTTAGGCTCTGAATCGTGCGGCTGTTAAGCCACTCGTCCCTTTTTTAAACAGGAGATGATAAAAATCAACGTTCCAATGGTTATGCCTTGGTGCAACATCACCAGATACAGCGAGCGACCGATTACACCGCCACTCTTTCCTAAAATCCTCGGAGGCGGCGTCCAACTTAGAAACAAAAAGTGTTGATCTCTTGGTCATGGGGTCGGTCTGCACTAGTTTCGGCAGGTACTCCAGTCTCATCAACTCAGATCATTCAAACGAAATTCCACCAACAATTGGACACCGTCCGACATTTACGAATACCAGGTAGATACCCTTGTCAGGGTTTCTGCCTCGATAGCGCGACTATCTACCTTCTCTTGTATGAGTGAGGCTGGCTCAGATTAAGCAATTGAAATATGTCTTCGTGAATATGTTGAATAATCAAGCTCGATGAAACTATTACGATAAGACAAACTTGACACGCCATTACGACGAACTGCCGAACATGGGCGAACTTGCACAGCGATTGAGTTGGTGAGGTGACGATCATTGTGATTATCGATGGGTGTATGACAACTCCCGATCGGCAACAATTAGTGGGTTTTATTGGAAATGTACCATGTGTATGAGAGTAGGGTAATGTACTTCTCCTTATAATTATTGATGGAATGAAAAAATGTTATATCGTA
Source organism: Chara braunii (assembly GCA_003427395.1). NCBI lineage: Eukaryota > Viridiplantae > Streptophyta > Charophyceae > Charales > Characeae > Chara > Chara braunii. The sequence continues at coordinate 1,827,572 of BFEA01000168.1, read as the reverse complement.
CTTTATAACTATTATGTGTCACTGTACCTACTTCTTTTAGTAGATTTATCGCATAAATGTATAATGTGAAAATGTTGTTTGACTGGATGGACTGATGTGTGAAGTTAGTTGCTTCTTGATGAACTTTGGTTACATACATGTTATCTTAAGTTCATTTTGTAGTTCAATTTCGTGTTGTATATCCCTTCATTGAAATTTCTTATTAAATAATGTTTGTTTACTTTCAACAATTTTGCGCAAACGATTCTACCTAGGTCTTCCTGCATTTGTCGAATCCTTAAAGTTAGGTACTCAATTTTCTGTATAATGAACAACAAACATGAAAATGTGAATAGGATGTGCGACAAGCTACGGAAGGAATCCATTGTTTGTATTTATTTCCTAGTGAATGTTAGTATTTTGGTTTATTAAGTCGAGATTCACGATGGTTATAGCGGTACCCTTTTAACCCGGCAGTGAGGCCAGACCTGTTTTAGGCTGTCGGCCTGACCCCGGTCTGGTACTGGGTTACTCCGGTCTGGACCAAGGCCGGTATATCTCTCCGGCCTACGCCTAGACCGTGTGGGGGTCGTTCATTTAGTTTTTTGTTCATTCGTTCATTGAGTCGGAGTAAACCTTCACTCAGTTGTTGCTTCTCGTGTGTATCCATCTCCTCTCTCTCTCTTACCATCTCTGCACGTATGTCAAATTGGTATTGGAGCTGAGTCTTGAACCTTTGCTCCCTCCCTACCCCTCCCGCTATCCGAACGTCACAAATAGCTATCTCCAAGTTCGTTCTGCAAGCTACACCTACCCAATCAACGTGACCAGATGCGCCCGTCGTCCAAGATGGCGCCTTTCCCATCGGCAACCTTGGCGCCAACGCTATTCCAACTCCTGCTGTTTTCTTACAGACCGCCGTCACCGACCTGCTACTTCTTGCACTCAGGCTCGACCTTTGTCCGCCGCTTCTACCGAACAGTCCTGCGAATGCTTGGATCGTGGCCATTCTGGCAGTTTGCTGCCGACGACCATGTGAGAAGTTCATTGAACCTTATTATTTAGAGAAAGGAGAAATTGTAACAAGGTTTCCTTAGGCGAACCCGCCACGTCGGCACACCCTTCCTCTTCCTCCCTACCCACTTGGTGGCGCGCACGTGCGCACACATTCTTCTCCTCTTCCTGCTCGATCCCACCACACCACTGCGTGATCCTAATCCCTCCACCCACATCTTCCTATCCCCCCGCCCGACTTTCTCCCCC
>BFEA01000168.1:1769595-1826219 GCA_003427395.1 Chara braunii | reverse complement strand
CTCTTATACACATCTAGATGTGTATAAGAGACAGACTACTTCCACCGCTCTCCCCCCCCGACTCTCCCTGACCTCCCGACCTCCCCCGACGTCTCTCCCGACATCCCCCCGACTCTTCCCCGATTTCCCCGCTTCCCCCTCCGAATTTCCCCGATCCCCACCCGCTTCCCCTAGTCCCCCCCGATCCCGACACTTCCTGCCTCACCCCGACCCCGACTCTGCCTGGATCGCGCCCAACCGCGATCACGAACCCCTTCCCCCTACCCACCACCTCACCCGCACTCGATCACCCCACACCACCCGATTTTTTCCGACAACCTGCTCCACATCGAGATCTCCCTGGACTCCCCTCCCCCCTTGACTCACCTTCCCATGCTCGTACCAGTGCCCCGATCCCCCGCTCCCCCCCCCCGCGTGCATCTCGACTCCCCCCCTCCATGCGGCCGGCCCCGCTTACCCCCTGTGCCCAATCACCATCACCCCCCTCCCCCCCCCTCTCGCGCGCACATGCGCGCTGTCGGAGGGCGTGGTGTCCTGGCCCTCCGTTGAGTACCCAATGCCTGCTTAAGGACCGCTACTTACCTGTTACCGGCTCGGGAACCTGTGTGCCACATGGGCCTTCGGGGGGTACTGCTTATGGATTTTTGCAGTGCGTCAGACATACCCAAGGCGGTGGTCTGCTGCAGGTCAGTCCAGCTGGTGCTTACCTTAGCAAAAAGGGGGGGGGGGGGGCGCCGCTGGGTTTTCCTTTGGGCCACATAGGCTCGGTGCCCTACTATACAGTAGAGCACTACCGGCCTGTGGTCGCGGTAGCCGCCGAGCTCGTCCAGGGACGCAAAGGTAGAGAGGCCAACGCAGTTTTCTTCTGCGCGCCGAACTGTCCCTAGCTAAGTTATAGGTTACATGCACAGAGCTGCTATCGCAGTCGATCGGAAAAGAATTAAAGAAAGAAAAAAGAAAAAAGAAAAAAAAAGCGAAAGGAGGTCGTGTGTCAGGTTTGCGCGCTGCTCTGGACTCTTGTTTTAGTTGGGGATGATCTAGGGCTTCTAGCCGTAGCAGCACTATAATTTCCTTCTTTTTTCTGCTTTCTATTGTTATTATTCTCGATAATTTTACCGGCTATCCTTCAGAGCCGGCTTTTCCTTTCGGCCTTTCTATCACTTCGCGGAAGGGGGGGACTAACGGTTCGGTTTTGAACTATGATCGTAAATGGGCGATCTAGACTGGCCCGACCCTTCGTTTTTTTTCTTGTTTTAGTACTGATTCGACTGATTAAGCACCACACAGTAGGACCACAGAAGAGGGGCAACCCGCAACCGCTTTGGTAGGAGGCTTATCACCCCCCTATGGGAAACCATCAGCCCCCTCCTTGCCATCGGAGACAGGTACCCGTCGAGGATAGCCCGACTGCAGGTTTTGAAGGGACGGAGGTGCCCATTGGTATCCCCTTATGGGACTACCGTCGTAGGACCGCAAATACTCCACGACAAAATGAAATGACTGAAACTGATAGCAGGAGGTCCGTGTATACTATGACCGTTGGAATTCAGTCCCTCGTTTTTTTTTCCTATTTTATTTTATTTGTTTTACTTTATCTCATTTAGGCTTTAGCTAATAGGCTGAATTCTAAAAGCTGCATGTGTTCCCCATCTAGAACGCGGGGATCTCGTTATGGAGGAGAAACCTACAAAAGGGTGAGAGGCTGGTTGCTGGCAACTGGTTGCCAGATGCGTGCAAGGTACCTTGTGGTGCTAAATCCGCTGGTCTAAGATAGGAGGTTAGAGTGGTGGAGGTTAGTGTGGGTCGTCTGCACACGTGAGCTCCAACTACCAAGCGCAGACTATTCCGGGAAACGCACGGCCATGACCCTATATGGCTATAGGCCGGACTGCTGGAACCTCCTGACATGCTGGAGGCTGATATCCAGGTAGGGGCCCTGGATCACCACGATGCTCAACTATGACGGGGGGCCGAAGCAAAGCTGAAAATCAATGTACAAGGGGCTAGGGAAGAAGAGATGAGGGCATACCCTAAGCTTCAAGCAGCGGTCACGGAGGCAAAGGATCGGGCCAAGAGGCACTGCAGGAGGGACGGAGTTACAAAGGAGGTTCAAGTGACAGTCGCCTACTGTGAGGCGGACACCTCCACGGACACAGTAGAGCGTGAGCAGGCTCACCTGGACCGGGACTCCGGGGGAGAGAGCGAAGTTAGCGCGACAGATTGGCTCAGACAGGACCAGTGGCGAAGGGACCGCCAGCCAGCCAAGCTTGGAGAGAGCGGCCTGAAGGCCGAATCGCGGCGACGAAAAGACGAGAGTCGCTAGGCGGCAAAAAAATAGTAAGTCAACCCAAGTGAACGGTTACGAGTGTGGGAGAGCGAGTGAGCGAGAGAGGGTGTGTGTGCAAAGAGCGAACAGGAGCCAGACGCGTGTGTGTACTCTGGTTGACGCCATCTTGTGCTCCAGACACAGTACCTGTGGGAAAGGCGCCAAGCCTATGGAGCAACCACAAAAAAAGCCTCGTGGAGACAAAAAAATCAGGTCCGCTGAGCAGTCACAAAAAAAAAAAAAAAAGAACGGGGACTCGTCCAGAGAGAGAGAGAAGGCGGGGCAGACACATATGACACAGAACTCATGAGAGAAACTCAGCTGAAGTAAAAGGGCTGCGTGTGAGCTCTGTTCAGCCCGGGGGAAGCGGTGCGACTGTTAGTGGGAGAATGACGAGGGTGGAGGAGAGCTAGCATGAGAGAGGAAAAGAGAGGGGGCCGACGTCACTTACTGGGGGATGCCACCATGCACTTAGGAGGGGCGTCTCATCTTTTCGTCTTGGTAGCGGCGGGGGAGCGCACTTATCCTTTTGGGTCTGTGTTTGAGGACGTAGCTCTTCTTGAGCGAACAGACGAGGGGAGGATTGGTATGCATGATCTGTGAACTCCATGCGTGACCAGTGTGATAGCGCGCGAAGCAGTATGTACGTGAAAGGTGACGCTTGGGCATCCTGGGATGAAGTTGTTGATGAGGCTTATGACGCGCGCGGACTGTACTCCTGGATGGTGACATCATCTGCTCGGTGGTATTGATTACAGCCCCTTGCGTTCGCACACTCTGCAAATGACGTAGTGTATTGGGTCAGCAATGCAGATCAGAAAGCAGTGGGATTTTTTGCCGGCACATTTAGTGGGATACCATACTAGCCATCGCATACGCTTGTAAGGAGAGTGGACGATTCAGCAATCGGTGAGACTTTACAGATGGTGCCTTCCGCTCACCAATTGTTGACTTTAACAGTATTTCGGCACGCAAGCATGGCTCGCGGTGACGGATAGGCAAGGAGACCAATTTGTGCCGGCTGAAGATCGTGAGAGCGAGGCGATCACAGACAGCGATGAGGAATACTAGGAAGGGAGGAGAGCATGCAAATGAGGAGGGTTGAAGACACTCACATGAGGAAAGGTCAACTTTCCTGAGATCATTGTGGTCACTCCAGTCTATTGGTACGGTCAGCCCCTGAGTATCAATATGAGTCATCTGTCGCTCTCGTCCAATGCTTATTGTTGACGGATAAAAGAGAGTTCATCGCCTCTTTGGTCGCTACCGGCAACACTCTCAAGTGCGCAAGGACCGTTGTTAAAGGAAAAGTTATGTGTGATGACGAAATGCAGAATAGTGGCCTATTAGAGGGTTAATGGCGTTAATTTTCGCTCGTGATTGGTATCGTTCTCCGGAAAGGATATGACAAGGGATGGATATGAACAACTTCCTACGACCGTATTCTAGGGGGATGAAGGGGTAGAGAAGTCATAACGAGTTAAAATCAGTGAAACATGAAAAGCAACCGGATCTGGGGGAGAGGGGTTGCTCAAACTCTCTAAATCATAGATTTTGTCCAAGTGTGTTCAGTCAATAGCATTGGGTCATATTGTTGTTTTATTACTCCTCTGTCAGGAGCTTAACTCTCATTTCTATTATAAGAAAAGAGGGCTACTTACACCTGTGGGTTATGTGAAAACTGGAGGAAGAAAAAAAGCGTTAGAAGTTGAACCGCCACTGATTGTGAATGTACCTGATTGCCCTCGCTTAACTGTTGACGAGACATTGACTCCTTTTCTCATTCCATCTTCAAAGTTTTTGTCTCTGTCTTCTGGAGTTGAAAGTTCCACAATCTTTATGTAACCTTGGATCGATGTCGGCTAAAGTTTTCTTGTCTCATGTGCATATGGCGAGATAATGCTCTTGTTCGTTCGTGACCTGTACGCGACATCTGAGTGTTACGAGCGATGCCCTTTGTGGTTGAATGCGAAATCGGGGCGGTTGAAAGTTTGACTTAAAATGATTGGTTGATCGACGAGGAGTTTGACTTTGTTTATGCTAAGATTCAATCACCAGATAACGTCTTAGTATCTCTCACAGAGCTTTGTTTGCTTTTTTTTTGTTTTTTTTTGTCCTTATTCTCGTCTCCTGTCCCGGTATGTACAAAGCAATAGTCTCTTTTATTCGTGCCTTCCTGTTCTCTGCTCCTTTCAAAACAAGTAGTAACAATCAGAGGGTCCCATTCACAGTGAAAAAAACTTGCTAATGTGCTAGGTTAATAAGTCCGATCTGACAGAGTATGGCGTCACCATCTGGCAGTTAGGAAAAAGGGAAAGGGTGCGTAGGAGAGTTGCTTACCTTCTTGCCAGGCTTCTGTTGGACGGAGACTAAATGCAAGCTTAATAAGTACTCCTCATTAACCCCAAATTACTGAGGGTGGAGAGAGTTAAAGCTCCGCTAAGTTCTCTCTTCATTCCTTTTCATAAACCTGCCCCTTTATTCCTGAGTAATTCGCACTGAAAGTTGACTGGTGAACCTCTGGCTAGTTTATGATGAGGGACGTGGAAAACTTAGTGTTTTCCTGACTAACGCTCCGAGACCGGTTTGGCCGGCTACTTAACTATAACCTGTGCTCAGGTCGATTCCTTCCATAACAATACTTTCTCACTTCCTGTTCTTAATCGATCAGGCAGTATACAAAGGGTGGTCGCTCATAACGAACTTTTACGTGGTATGCAGTGAGCAACCCCTGTGTAACCCTGCACGCAGTGTGACTGAGGACAGTGTCAAGCAAATGCTGGCCTGAATGCAAATGATGATAATCCTAGGTGGCGGTTCATATTGTGCATGAACGACATTAACTTCCAATGACACTCTGAGCAGTATATAACTAGAGGTTAATGTGAGCAGTAATGTACTTCCGGCCTAACCAAGGCATATCTTTTAAGACAATCTCAACTCACTGAAAAGCAGTGCTCCGCTCGAGGACAGGAACTGAACCGGTTTAGCCCCTTACGCCAAGCGTGAGTTGTAACTGTGACTACCAATGACCACTGTCAAGTGCCGATAGAGAATGATGGCTCGCTCTCACATACTAAAAATATGATCAAGTACCCTGTGGGGGGAAGGGTCAACTACTGCAGGCAGACAACAGTTAGTCGAATGTGGCATGATGTTAGTGAGTTTTCGGTTTCACTTCGCAATATATGACTAGGAAAGGTCTATTACTTACCTCTCACCTAAACAGACTTATGTATTCACACAAACGGTAGGTGAACGGGGGATGGGGCTGAGTACAATCAACAATTGTTTCGACGTTGAACGACGCAGACTCCAGAAAAGTTGCCCCAAGTATTGATGTTAATTATTGGAGATTAAATCTCGCTTGACTCTAATTCGTGTCCGCCACTCTGATTCAGCAAAACAAGCTGAAGCTCGCAGCGAAGTCTGAAGAGATCAAAACGCAACACTGACTGTTTTTGGGATGAAGAGGTTTTTGCCCCCGCTCATTGTGAGTTGGACTGGAGGTAAGGAACCATGAGGGATGATGAGGTCCTAGTGGTGAAGGACAAATTCAACAGAGACAAGAGAGAGGGATGGGAAGAAGAGGCATGTGAAGACATGGTCTCTCATAGGTAGATCCAGAGAGAGTATGCGATTTATATGGTCAGAAAGGAGAAGTACATTGAGTGTGTACTTTATTTTTATGATCATAATAGCAAAATGCACAGCACTAACTCGCCGTTGGAGACGGTGGAGAGAGCCAGGGCAGAGCTCAGGTGAGCACGAGTTTGTCCGAACTCTCGCACCTGAAATCTTACCAACATCCCAATCACCAAATGTTACCCATCAATCTGCAATTTACCAACATTTCTTCCACGATCAAGTGATCAACATTAAGTGACCAGTCATCTTCAGCAAACATCTGGAGGCTCAAGCTCCTTGAGAACTTTAGTCAGTCAGTCAGTTCTCAACCATTTCGTTTCCTCGAAACTTCCAGTCATTTGCCTCATCAAGTATCATCTAACCAGTACTCTCTTTGAAGGGAAGAGAAATCAGTTTCCAAAGACCAACATTAACCCATGAGTGTAGTTCAGGCATCCTCTGTTAGTGAATCAGTCTTGGCCAGTCTCAACAGGATAGCTTCCAAGAATGCCTTCCAGTACCGATATGTCACTGCAGTCAGATTTAACCAGGGAGACTTGTCATCTTTTGTGGTTCACACCAGATTCGCAGAGGACACTATTCATGATTTGAGAATCTACCTGAAGAAAGGCAAAGAAACTCATGAGCACTTCGATTCAATTTGGATTTCAGCAGCCAGGTACCTTGAGGGGAAAGAGAGTGAGCTTGATGAAAGTTGTACCAAGTTGATCCGTAGCTTTGGACCCAAGCTCTATACTGATTACCCTAAGCCTCCGGTACCTTTTCCCCTCACCGATGGTTCTTCTTGGGGTGATTTGGTTGATCTCGCCAAGAGGTATATCTCTCCTACAGTGATTGACTATGAGGCGGTGACCGAACCATCAGAGTTTCTGCATCTCAGACGAGGGATTTTCTCTCAGCCGTATCTTCCTACTCTATGGGGGGAGTTTTGCGCTATGGTTGGCTTCCACATCATGGCACTTCGATGAAAATACTCAGAGTTTGCAGGCTTCAGGTGACTTTACATTCAAAGACCACAACCTCAGAGAGTACTGAGATTTTGCTCGAAGCACAAGAAGCACATAACAAAATGAGAGATTGAGTGTACTACCAGAGGGATGAATGAGGACTCTTGACGAGTGCTGGTCATGCTCCCTTCATGTATACTTTCTGGTACTATTATGCGTTCTTATTCTTCCCTCACTTATCCTTGTCATCGTTCGAGTCAGTCAGTCATGCTTCATTTGCATTTACTCCGATTGATGATTATGCTTCTTGATGATCTCGTCACAGTTCTCAAAATTAAAAAATAGGCAAAATTGAAGCGTGCATGATATACCAGAATTTTATGATTAATATTTGCATAATTCTTGCTTTTCCGAATCAAAATAAAAGATTTTTAAGATCGGGGACCGGGGAAGACCGCAATTGAATGGTCTGGCTTGAAGTCGGACGCACACAACAGGAAGGGATTTGCTTTATTTAATTTATTTTATTTATTGCAAATATCATCAAAAATTTTGCGTGACAGCCTGTTGGCTTTCTAGTCGCCTGAAGAGGTCCGACTATAAAAAGTGCGACAAAAATGACGCTGTTGTTGGGGATGCGAAAAATTTTCGTGTCCGGAGTGAGCCTGGGTCAGCAACCGCTTTGAGTCTTTGATTAGGACTTGAGAACTGTTGACAATCCCTGGATTTTTAAACTGACTCTATTATTTTGATTGAGACGTCATTCTCTTGAAAACTCTCAGTTGCTAACTGGGTCTCAGATACTACACTATACCGGAGGAGGGGACTAACTTTACTTATTGGAGAGGATCAGGCTTGATCACAGGTATGCCTTATGAACCCCTGACGTCCTTGGAGAACTAAGGAAGAAAAGAATGACTCAGAGGCTAAGAGATTTCATCAAGAATGTTAACTACCGATTCACTAAATAAGTTCCTTAAATTAACTATTAAAGGGGTATTCCCCTATTAGTATAAGCACTGTTGGGTTTACCACTCTTATAGTTCGACCATCTGTGTAGTGCTGACTCACTTCTTGGAGGAAGATATCTATGATATTCGTCCCTACGTCAAGAAGGAAGACTGCAGTGAAGGTGAGGCTTTTAACTGATTATGGAATTTTTTTGTTAAGTCTGTCTACGATGAAAAGACGGTTCTAATTAGGCGAAAGAAGAGAGTGGAATGAGGGTTAATGCCTGTAATCTATGAGGCGATTCCAATTTCTCATATTCATGAGTGCTACTGTAACGAAAGTAATTGGTTGTCAATAATTAACATGGTAATGAGGTAGAAAAATGAGAAGGCTGTCATGAGAGCAAAAGAAACTTCAGCAGAGGAAATCAAACAAAGAAGATTGAAATTTGGCAGAGGTTCAGGTCCAAGCAAGGAAAAAGTCGAGCACCTCCTGAAATCACTGAATGCTCTAGGTGAGAAGGGAGTGTTCCCATACAAGATTATCAAGTATGAGATGATCAAGAATGAATGAGAGCAGAAACGGTTCTATGTCCCGACATTCTACTTTACAAACTTGGACACATATGATGTTAGAATTTATGTTCCTAAAGAAATAAGTGTTGACGTTGTGTATGAAAGATGTTGGGGATTTGCCGAGGAAGTTATATCGAAAGAGAAAGAAAGGTTTTAGAGAGAAAATAAGTGTTTCATTGAATCTACTCGACTTGTTGTCTTTGAGGGGTACCCAACTCCTCCTTTACCTGATATTTTGTTCAGAAACAACTGGTCTGTTGTAATTGAGTTTGCACTGAAAGTGAGAAGAGACCAAGGACGCAAATGAGTCAACCATACGTACCTTCAAAAATGAGAACCTTGTTTAGGTTGGGAGGAGGATATAGGAGGCTGAGTAAGGAGAATTCTGAAAAACTGCTCAATTCCCTTAACTCTGTAACAAGGAGAGTTGTGATTCCCTACGAGATTGTGAGGTATGAGGCACTAAGGAATCTGGGATGAGAACATTGATGGTATGTATGTTCTTACCTGCTATTTTATTGCCCTTGATGAGTTTGACATTGGGGTCTACGTGCCACGACGTAGGTTCGAAGAGTGTGGAAGCGGTCGATGTTGGCAACGAGCGTCTGATATTGTGCATGACGAAAAAAAAAAGACTTGAGTCAGAAGGGGAAAATTTCTCTTGGAGTACCTATGCTAGGCCTTTCACTGGGATACCGTCACCACCTGTTGAAAAATTTATGTTTTCAAGGGATAATTGGTCAATCATGATAGATTTTGTACGGAAGGTGAAGAGGGTTCAAGAAGAATACTCTCAGCAGCAAGGATAACTGTTGTGAGAGGTAGACTTTATGAAGTGACGGGGTCCAGTAACCCCTTTGTAATTCCGAGGTATGAGACTTGTGTAAGAGGGCGAATAATATTTTATATTCCAGTGGTCAAATTCCTGAACACTAACAGCTTGGACGTAAGAATTTACGCTCCAGCATGCCTAGAGAAGGAAGTTGATTATTTGAAATACCGACAGGGAGCTTATATTAGTTTTATAAGGACAAAAGAGCGGTCGGAGAAAAGTTACAAAGAAAACTAACTTGGGAGAAGGAATAAGGCGATTTGAGAGACTCCTTAGTTTCTTAACTACTTATGGTTTTGATGACAGGAGAGATTGATCGCCTCTCCTGGAAGCTATTGTTATAGTAGGTAATGCAAAGGAGAGTGAATCTACAGTGGTGATAAAGACTTTACTTTTAAATACTTTTGAACACCAGTTTGAGATCCCTGACTACACTCATCTTGAGATCTACCTCTTCTGACAATGTCTATAATGATTGATAATGTTCGATCCCGTTGAACAACTAAGTTCGGGGTTGTATTGGAGGGAAGAGTGGTCAAGACAGAAGAGACTTTTAGGATCTCAGACAGGAGTCTCTCTACTTTGGATGAACTTGAGTTATTGCAACCTTTCATTGATCGGATGTGAGACTTTGCCTTATGAATCGTTACTTACTAGACTGAAATTGTCTATGTACTGAAGGGAGTAAACATGGGGACCATTGAGAGGGTGTCCTATCACTCCTCTAGAGAACGAGTCTCTCGTGCACGGATAATTAACATCGATTTATAAGTCATGCAATTTGACTATGAAATTATAAACCTGACACGGTACTTTATGATCTGGGATACTGTGAAAGGATATAACAGAAGGTTAAGTAGGGATGATGAAAGGGTACTGATTGAGGATTATATCGGAAGACTGAGAAATATTGTGTTGCCTTTGATCACCACTCAGTCTATTATTACCTACCCTCTCTGCTTGCAAAATTCGCAAGGGATAGAGCAAACAAGAGAGGAAAGAAACGAGACTGTATCTCTTGGAAGAATGTTAAGGGATTTAAAGTGGGAAGAAAGAGAGCGAGAGTGAGAAGACGAAAGAAGAGAACATTAAGAAAAATTTATGGTCAAAATGGTTGGATGAGGGAGACCCAGTTCTTCTACTGGGACTCATGAAGAGACCCTGGTTGGTGTCATACGAGAGCTGGTCGAGAGAGTCGACACAATAAAAGGAGGGTCAGATATTGCGAGAGGAAAAATGCCGGATGAGAGGATTTCATGCTTCAGAGGGCCCAAATAAACGATTTCTTGGATGAATATGAATTATTTGGGCTAAGTTATGGTTGGACATACAAACAACGACTTAAGCATCTTTTATATTATTATGATATTTACTCGAGGTTGGTTGTCTAAGAGTTGATGGAAGAGGTTACAACATGGGAAGAAGTCAAGGAGAGGATGAAAAAAAAAATTGAGAAAGACTCTGTCTCACCCACCATCAAGGATCTTCTCAACATCAGAAGAGCTAAGTACGAAACTTTCAATGTTTTTCTCCAAAGAGTTATCAGGACAACCATAAGATTTCCATATTTGGATGAGGCTCAGAGATGCCATATTTTTCTGACTAGTTTTACAGATAATGAGAGACAGATCGTTCTCAATCAAGTTCATCACTACCCTCTTAGATGAGATGAAATGGTTGCAATAGTAAGAACTCTGCCTACGGTTTCAAAAAATAATTGATCACTGGATCAAATCAGTACATTGACTAAAGACTGGGAGACCGAGAATGGTACGAGCAGAGAGAAGAATTTGGGTGCGGAAAATCTTATTCAACGGGTTATGGTCAATTACATGCCTGTTCATCATGCTGGTGATGAAAAAGGGAAGAACAAGGCTGAAAGTGAAGATGAAGAAGAAGATGATGATGATGGTGATGATAATAATTATGGTGAAAGATGAGATTCCTCCAAGTCGAGACGAAATGGAGAAAATTGTGGAAAAAGGAAAAGGAAAAAAAAAAAGTATGATGAACGTTCAAGGAAGAACTTTGTCTGTTATTGCCGTGGTGAAGGAGGTCATACTACCACCTACTGTAAACCTCTGGAAGAGGATGTAAAAAGTGAGGTGGCTAAGAAGGATACAATGGGTCATGTTTGTGACAATTCATGGAACAAAGTGGATCTCAGGCATCCTGGAGATATGACACTTTTTGTCCTTAAACATAAGCAAAAGATGAAGAAAAAGACTAATGTGAATGTTCACTCTATTGTAGGCGAACTGCCTAAGGGGCTTATACAAGAGCCTAATGATTCTTTCGCCATGATTGAGTTGTCCTTACAATCCCTCACTTTAATGGAAAACATCTCAGATAAGGCTTTTTCAAACGAGATTTTGTTAGGGGACAGTCCCGTTTCTCATATTTCTTCTGAGCGAGTAACATTTTCATATAGCGAGCCCGCCAGTTCGGTCAACATGACGTCTTTCGAGGGCGATCTACCACCGGAACTCATCATGGAACCCAGTGCAGTGATTGGGGAAGTGAAAAATCTTCAAGCACGCTTCACGCCACAAATGATAGAGGAAAAGAAGAAAAGAAAGGTCAAAGACACTCTAGTTGACATTCTTGATAATCAATAATCAGACTCTCAATCTAAAAAGAGTGCGCAAGGGTAGAAAATAAAATTTATCCTTAAGAGTGAACTCGAAGATGAAATTGTAATTACAAATGTAATTACAAAGATGTTAGAAGAAACAAAGGTGACTTTATCTTTTAAGGAGGCAATGACGTTAGCACAAAAAAAAAAAAAAAAAAAACTCAAAAAGTTAATTGAGAAGAAAATAATGGAAGTTAATTACCTGAGATCAGTCTTCCCTTGTCAAGTCAACATGACTTTACCTGGATGTAAAATGAGATTCGCAACCATGGGCTGTGACTATTTAACTATCTATATTAATCAAGTGAAAATTCGAGTCTTAGTGGACTCTAGGGCGGAAATGATATTTTTTTCTCGGAGGACTATGGAGGCATGCGATCAGACCTTTGATAGACCCTCAAAGCGTACACTACGTAATATTATGGGAGAGTTCTTCGTGACAGGGTTTATTGACAATTTGCCTATCAGGGTGAGGATGATGTCAGTCCAACTATTGAGATTTGTGGTACCAGATCTAGACCATGATTGTATTCTGGGCACTCCGTTATTGTACATGTTGAAAGTTGTCAAGTGCTTCAGTCGTGAAGCGTCGTCGTGGATTGGCTTGCAAGATCCGGAGACTACACAGGAATAAACTTTTATGGCTTATACTTTTCATTATTATAAGCATATGGTATCAGCTAACTCAATTAGAAGGGAAAAATCTGTTGAGAAGATAAGGAAGATAAAAGGAAAAGACAAACAAAAAGTCAAGGAGAAAGTCTCAGTTGATATTAATCAAATTTCAAAGATGATGAAAACTCTTGGCAAACTCAAAGATGAAGATGGGCATATTGAAGCATTGAAGAAGGCTGTTCAAACTGCTAAGGGCGGAACAATAAAATTAAAATTTGCATCAACTCATCTCTTTTTAGGAAAATAGTCACTGGGTCAAAAAGAAAATACAAGCCCAAGGGGTTGAAGAAAAACCTGGTGGCAGTCCTAACAGAAACGGATTATGATGAGGCACTGAAAAAAAGAAAGGAAAATTATTATAGCATTAAGGAAGTCTGCAAAATTGGAAAACAGAATCACTAGAGAAAGATTTGACAAAATGAAGGTAAGGCCAGATCAATATATCTTGCCTAAAGAGAAAAAATTTATCTTCAAAGTGTGTCAATAATTCTCTGAAGCATTTTTTTCTAATGATGAGGAGAGAGGGCGGTTGGACGTGGATATGATCAAGATGGCAAAACTTTGGACAGTTGATCATATTTCATGGAATGATAAACCAACCAAGTATGCCCTGAAGGAAGAAGCAGAGGTAGTAAAGTATCCTGATAAGAAGATTACCTTCAATGTTGTTGAACCTACTGATGGTCCGTATGCTAACCACCGGTTTTGTATTTTGAAACCAGAGGGTCGATTGAGGCGGATACTGAATCTTAAGAAGCTCAACTTAGTAACGGTACGTGATGAAGGTAGTCTCCCTAATGCCGATCTCCTTTCTGAATCCTTTGCAGATCGATGCATTTATTCCTTAATTGATTTATATTCTGGCAATAATCAATTTCCCTTTGACCCCACTAGCCGCGCACTGACTCTCATGCACACGCCTAGAGAGCTCTTTCAAATGTGTGTGGTACCTCAGGATTGGACCAATGGTGTGGCAATGGTTCAAAGAGATATGATCCAAGTTATGCACAATATCTTTCCTGAGATGATTAGTCCTTACATTGATGATAATCCTGTGAAAGGACTCATGGTAAGGGATGAAACTTTGGTTGCTGATGGGGTCAAAAGGTCTGTCTGGGAACATGCCGAAGGGTAAAGATGGTCCTAGAAAGACTTCAGAATTATCACCTGACCGCCACTAGACCAAAGTCCCTTTTCTTTCAAGCAGAGGTAACCATCTTGGACTTTAGGTGTTTCTCCAAGAGCAGGAGCCCTGACCCCATGAAGATAGATAAAATTTTGAACTGGCCTCTGCCTCTCAAACAAGTGACAAGACGTCAGAAGCTTTTGGGGTGTTTGTGGGTTCTGGAGGATTTTCATTTCTCATTTTGCTACCCTTGCAGAACCTCTAAGAGAGATGGTGAGACAAGGGACTGACTTATCTTAGACTAAGAAAAGACACATTGTTGCAGAAACTTTATAAGAAAAATTAAAAGATGGAGGTGTAGTGCTAGGGGTGCCCTTCTACGATGATGAGGAAGGAAGACCCTTCATCATTGAGGCAGAAGGGGGACCAGTAGCTCTTGGTGATATGCTTATTCAGAAAGATGGAAATGAAAAAGAGAGACCACAGAGATGTAAGACTAGAACTCTTAACTCTATACAAAGAGGCTACACTCAGTGAGGTTTGCCAGAGCCTGGAACCGTGGTTAGACCGGGTCCCACGTTAAAAAATATGGGCGGGGCAGCCAGCGCCCTTGGCCAAAAACTGGTGGGTGAGCCGGTCCACGACAGCAGTGGTCAAATCCGGGTACGGGACAACTGTGTAGAATCGTGTTCGGGTTCGGTGACCGAACCCGAACGTTCGGGACCGAACGCGAACAAGCACCGAAACTCTTTGAACGCAAACATAAAAATATTAAAAAAAAAAAAAAAAACAGTTCTTCAAAATATCTGAAAAAAATATATATTATGTGAAATAATAATACAAACAACTTTTGCCTCGGAGGTATGGTCAAATTCGTAACCAAACTTGAGTCAAAAATCAAAAAACAATTTTTTTTATTTTTTTTTGTTGAATATGTTCAACCGAACACGTTCGAGTGGCGTTCAGTCGAACAACCGAACATGTTCGGACGTTCGGAAAAACTCCGAACATGTTCGGTGTGCTACACAGTGGGACAATGTTACTGACGGGAGGTCCACTCGCATAGGGTGACCAAACCCGCTATAGTCTGGGTGTCCTTGCGAGAGTGTCGAAGGGTTACCATACTCGAATAGTGACTATGGTGGTCCTGACCTGGAGCCAGGTTAAAGGGGTCGTCAAGACAAATGGTCTGATTGATCTTGGTCTGAGGATGGCTGAAATAAGTATGTCAGACTGACGGGAGGTCTGTCATTCCTGGCCAGTGGTGGGCCAAAACCACGGCAATCAATAACTCTTGGGTGTGAAGAACTGTTTAATTTTATTTATTATTTTATTATGGGATTTAATTTATTTATTCTATTTAATTATTGTCTGATGATTGTCTATCAGGAGGGGTCTGTGTGTTGGGAATATGTCTGGGGAGTTGTGAAACTTGTTGTTTTGCAGGATCATGCAGACTCTTCGAAAGCTCCAAGATCAGAGAAAAATAAAGGGGATTGGTATTCCCCTTTGTATACTTGAGAAGTTGAGGGCACGCCTCGCTTAGACCAGAGAAAAAGAGAACGGGTTTCATATCCCCCAGGTTGCTTGAGAAGTTGCGAAGACGTCTCACTCAGGCCAGAGAACAAGAAAATGATTTGGTATGCCTCACCCCTGTTACTGCTGACAAAAAGTGTTCACAGTGCAGATTAATGATACCCAGAAAGCATTATCCAAACTGGGAAACGAGGTAACTTTTTCACTGAAACGGTCAATGAGAGAATTCAGATTACAAGACGATAAAAAGACAAAGTCAAATCGTGAATGAAAGGTTGATAAGTAATCCTTCTTAAATTTTAATTGGTGGTCGACATAGCGGTCTGGTTCACAAGGAACCTGCATCCCCGGCCTCAAGATATTCAAACTCTTACACAAGGGATGCTATAAAGTATGAAATAGACTGGGAAATTAAGATAAGGGGAAGACTTGGAAGCTCAAGGAAAGGATATAGTGTTTATGCAAAAGATAAAAGATAATCATGAATTCTGTCTGGAGCAGAGCGAGAAGGAAGAAAATGCAGCAGAGGGTGCAACTATTGAACTGGGGAAGAGAAGGAGTCATGCATGGTGCAGATGGAGGCGCTGCGGGCACCAAGGCTTTGCTAGCCACATGAGTAGTGGGGGCTCTGGAGGAGTACGAAGGAGAGGAAAGACTTCGGGTGCCATAGTGCGCCTCAAATTTCTTCTGGAAGTACTCCATCTTCGTCGGTGATGGAGTTCTTTCATGCCAACTAGTGAGTGAGTGGCGTGGGTATGGTTTTGTGTAGCCATATCCTCAGGCTTCCCCTTGTTCCTCCTATGACCTGTACTCTCGCGTTGCGCGAGGTGGCGGCTCTTCACGAGCCTTCCCCACTATTCCGCCTTTACCTCTTCCCTGTCCTCTACCTGCCTCAGGCATGGTGCAGGAAGAGTTGAAAGAGAAAAAAGAAGCGCGGCGATGGGGATCGAGACTGAAGGAGCACTGCAAGAGTAAGAGGAATATACTACGGAAGAAGAAATAGGGGAACGACTATGGATCACGCAGATCTGTTGTCCGGTAAAAAAAGGAAAAGTGCGCTACAAAAGAGAAAAGTGTTAGCGCAGGTCTACTCCGTGATAACCTCACTGAGATATGTAGTGAAAATGAATGAGAGAGTACTGAAAATTGCCTTTCTTTTGTACTGCCCACTATCTTGTTTTGCCCAGCAGGGACGTTGGGCGGGGATTTGGTATCATGTCGGAGGGCGCGGTGTGCTGACCCTCCGCTGAGTACCCAATGTTTGCTCAAGGACCGCTACTTACCTGTTACAGGCTCGGGAACACGTGTGCCGCATGAGCCTTCGCGGGGTACTGCCTATGATATCTGCAGTGCGCCAGGCATATACCCAAGGCGGCGCTCTGCTGCAGGCCGGTCCAGTTGGTGCTTACCCTAGCAAAAAAAGGGGGAGGGCGCCGCCGGGTTTTCCTTTGCACCATGCAGGCTCGGTGCCCTGCTGTATAGCAGAGCACTACCGGCCTATGGTCGAGGTAGCCGGCGAGCTCGCCCAGGGACACGAACGCAGAGAGGCCGGCGCAGTTTTCTTCTGCGTGCCAAAATGTCTCTAGCTAAGTTATAGGTTACATGCACAAGGCTGCTGTCGCAGTCGATCGAAAAATAATTAAAAAAAAAAAAAAAAAAAGCAAAAGGAGGACGTGTGTCGGGTCTGCGTCTTGATCTGGACTCTTGTTTTAGTTTGGGATGATCAAGCGGCTTCTGGTCGTAGTGACACTATAATTTCCTTCCTTTTTCTGCTTTCTATTGTTATTATTCTCGATAATTTTACCGGCTATCCTTTAGTGTCTGCTTTTCCTTTTGGCCCTTCTGTCACTTCGCGGGGGGGGGGGGGACTAACGGTTCGTTTTTGAACTATGATCGTAAACGAGTGATCTAGACTGATTCGACAGATTGAGCACCACTCAGTAGGACCCCAAAAGAGGGGCAACCCGCGACCACTTTGGTAGGAGGCTTGCCACCCCCCTATGGGAAGTCATAAGCCCCCTCCTTGCCATCAGAGACATGTACCCGTCGGGGATAGCCCGACTGCAGGTTTTGAAGGGACGGGGACGCTCATTGATATCCCGTTATGGGACTACCGTCGTAGGGCCGCAAATACTCCACGACAAAATGAAATGACTGGAACTGATAGCAGGAGGTCCGTGCATATTATGACGGTTTGAATTCGGTCCCTCGTGTCTTTTCCCTATTTTATTTTATTTGTTTTACTCTATCTAATTTAGCTAATAGGCTGAACTCTAAAAGTTGCATGTGTTCCCGATCTAGACCCCGAGGATCACATTATGGAGGAGAAGCCTACAAAAGCGTGAGACGCTGGTTGCTGCCAACTGGTTGCCAAATGTGTGTAAGCTACCTTGCGGTGCTAAATCCGCTGGTCTAAGATAGGAGGGCAGAGTGGTGGAGGCCAGTGTGGGTAGTCTGCGTGCATGAGCTCCAAGTACCAAGCGCAAACTATTCCGGGAAACGCACGGCCATGACCCTACATGGCTATAGGCCGGATTGTTGGAACCTCCTGACACGCTGGAGGCCGATGTCTAGGCAGGGTCCCTGGATCGCCACGATGCTCAACTGTGACAGGGGATCCCAAACAAAGCTGAAAATCAATGTAGAAAGGGTCAGGGAAGAAGAGATGAGGGTAAACTCTAAGTTGCAGGCAGCGGTCACGGAGGCAAAGGATCGGGCCAAGAGGCACTGCAGGAGGAACGAAGTTACAGCGGAGGTTCAAGTGACAGTCGCCTACCATGAGACAAACACCTCCACGAACAGACTTGTGGCGATGAAAAGACGAGAGTTGCTAGGCGGAAAAAAAATAGTAAGTCAACTCACGTGAACGGTTACGAGTGTGGGAGAGCGAGGGAGCGAGAGAGGGTGTGTGTGCGAAGAGCGAACGGGAGCCAGACACGTGTGTGTACTATGGTTAACGCCATCTTGTGCTCCAAACACAGTACCTCTGGGAAAGGCGCCGAGCCTATGGAGCGGCCACAAAGAAGGCTCGTGGAGACAAAAAAATCAGGTCCGCTGAGCAGTTACAAAAAAAAAAAAAAAAAAAACTGGGACTCGGCCAGAAAGAGAGAGAAGGTGGGTGAGACACATGTGACACAAAACTCATGAGAGAAACTGAGCTGAAGTAAAAGGGTTGAGTGTAAGCACTGTTAAGCCCGGGGGAAGCGGTGCGACTGTTCGTGGGAGAACGGCGTGGATGGAGGAGAGGTAGTGTGAGAGAGGAAAAGAGAGGGGGCCGACATCACTTACTGGGGGATGCCACCATGCACTCAGGAGGGGAGCGGGGAGGCGCACTTGTCCTTTTAGGTCCGTGTTTGACGACGTAGCTCTTCTTGAGTGAACAGACGACGGGAGGATTGGTATGCATGATCTCTGAACTCCATGAGTGACCAGTGTGATAGCGCGCCAACCAGTATGTACGCTAGATGTGACGCTTGAGCATCCTGGGACGAGGTTGTTGATGAGGCTCATGATGTGCGCGGACTGTACTCCTGAACGGCGACATCATCTGCTCGACGATATTGATTATCGCCCCTGCGTTCGCACACTCTGCAATTGTCGTAGTGTATTAGGTCGGAAGAGGAGATCAGGAAACAATGGGATCTTTCGCCGACACAGTTAGTGGGACACCATACTATCCATCGCATACGCTTGTAAGAAGAGTGTGGATGATTCAGCAATCGGTGAGCCTTTACAGATGGTGCCTTACGCTCACCAATTGTTGACTTTAACAGTCTTTCTGCGTGCAAGCATGGCTCACGGTGATGGAGAGGCCAGACCGCCAATTTGTGTCGGGTGAAGATCGTGAGAGCGAGGTGATCACAGACAATGATGAGGAATACTAAGGTGGGAGGAGAGCATGCAAATGAGGATGGCTGAAGACACTCTCATGAGGAAAGATCATTTTTTTATGAGATCATTGTGGTCACTGCAGTCTATTGGTACGGTCACCGCCTGAGTATCAATTTGAGTCAACTGTCGTTTTCGTCTAGTGCTTACTGTTGAGGGATAAAAGAGAGTTCATCGCCTCTTTGGTCGCTACCGGTCGCACACGCAAGTGCGCAAGGACCGTTGTTAAAGAAAAAGTTAGGCGCGACGACGAAATGCAGAGTAGTAGCCTAATATAGGGTTAATGACGTTAATTTCCGCTCGTGATTGGTATCATTTTTCATAATAGATATGACAAGGGATGGATATGAGCAACTTCTTACGACCGTATTTTAGGGGGATGAAGGGGTAGAGAAGTCATGAAGAGTTGAAGTCAATGAAACATGAAAAAAAGCAGGATCTAAGGGAGAGGGGTTGCTCAAACTCTCTAAATCACGGACTTTGTCCGAGTGTGTTCAGTCAATAGCACTGGGTCATATTGTTGTTGTATTACTCCTCTGTCAGAAGCTTAAATCCCATTTCGATTCTAAGAAAAGAGGGTTACTTACATCTGTGGGTTATGTGAAAACTAGATGAAGAAAAGGAGCGTTAGAAGTTGAACCGTCACTGATTGTGAATGTACCTGATTGCCCTCAGTTAACTATTGACGAGACATTGACTCCTTTTTTTAGACTATCTTCAATGTTTTTGTCTCTGTCTTTTGGAGTTTATAGTTCCTTAATCTTTATGTTACTTTTGATCGTTGTCGGCTAAAGTTTTCTTGTATCATGTGCATATGGCGAGATAATGCTCTTGTTCGTCCGTGACCTATGCACGACATCTGAGTGTTACGATCGATGCCCTTTGTGGTAGAATGCCAAATCAGGGCGGTTGAAAGCTCAACTTAAACTGATTGGTTGATCGACAAGGAGTTTGGCTTTGTTTATGCTAAGATTAAACCACTAGATAATGTCTTAGTATCTCTCTCAGAGCTTTGCTTACTTTTTTTTTCGTGTTCTTGTCTCCTGTGATGGTATATACTAGGCAATAATCTCTTCTATTCGCGCCTTCCTGTCGTATGGTCCTTTCAAAACAACTAGTAACAAATGATCTCATTCACAGTGAAAAAAGCTTGCTGATGTGCTAGGTTAATAAGTCCGATCTGACGGGGTATAGCGTCACCATCTGGCAGATGGAAAAAAGGGAGAGGGTACTTAGGAGAGTTGCTTATCTTTTTGCTAGGCTTCTGTTGGATGGGGACTAAATGCAAGCTCGATAAGTTCTCCTCATTAACCCCAGAATACGGAGGGTGGAGAAAGTTAAGGCTCCGCTAAGTTCTCTCTTCATTCCTTTTTTTAAACCTGCCACTTATTCCTGAGTAATTCGCACTGAAAGTTGACTGGTGAACCTCTGGCTAGTTTGTGATGAGGGACGTGGAAAAGTTAGTGTTTTCCCGACTAATGCTCAAAGACCGGTTTGGCCGGCTACTTAACTATACCCTGTGCTCAGATCGATTCCTTCCATAACATTACTTTCTCACCCTCTGTTCTTGGTCGATCAAGCAATATACGAAGGGGTGGTCGCTCATAGCGAACTTTCACGTGGTATGCAGTGAGCAACCCCTTTGTAACCCTGCACTCAGTGTGAGTGAGGACAATGCCAAACAACTGCTAACCTGAATGCAAGCGATGATAATCCTAGGTGGCGCTTCATATTGTGCATGAACGACACTAACTTCTAATGACACTCTAAGCAGTATATAACTAGAGGTTAATGTGACAAGTAATGTACTTCCAGCCTAACCTAGGCCTATCAGTTAAGACACTCTCAACTCAGTGAAAAACAGTGCTCCCCTCGAGGACAGGAACTGAACCCGTTTAGCCCTTTACTCCACGCGTGAGCTGTAACCGTGACTACCAACGGCCAGTGTCAAGTGCCGATAGAGAATGATGGCTCGCTCTCACATACGAAAATTATGATCAAGTACCTTATGGCGAGGAAGGTCAACTATTGCAGGCAGACAACAGTTAGTCGAATGCGGCATTGATGTTAGTGAGTTTTTGGTTTCACTTCGAGATATCTAACTAGAAAAGGCATATCACTTACCTCTCACCTGAATAGAGTTACGTATTCACACAAGCGGTAGGTGAAAGAGGGGATGGGGTCGCGTACAATCAACACTTGTTCAGACGTTGAACGACGTAGACTCCAGAAAAGCTGCCCCAAATATTGATGTTAATTATTAGAGATTAAATCTCGCTTGACTCTAATTCGTGTCAGTCACTCTGATTCAGCAAAACAAGCTTAAGCACGCAACGAAGTCTGAAGAGATCAAAACGCAAGACTGACTGTTTTCGGGCTGAAGAGGTTTCTGCTCCCGCTTATTGTGAGTTGGACTAGAGGTGACAACAAAAAAATGATCGGGGTTTTATTTTTTTGTTGATCGTGGGGCCTTCCCCCTTTTGAATTGTTTAAAAATTGTTTATCAACTGTTTATCCTTGCACATGCCCCATGCTCAACACGAAGTGGTGGAAACCAACGTTTGTGAGTTATAAAGTCCACATAAAGTGACAGGTTAAACAACTGAAGTTTGTGTTGAACAACTGTTGACAATCTGTTTATAGTATGTTGATCAACAGTTCAGTTGTTGAAATTTATGTTGGTAAACTGTTGATAAGATGTTGATACTGTGTTTATCAACAATTCATCACATGACTTTGTGTTGGATGTTATGTTGAAATCGTGATGAAAATGTGATGACATTATGATGAATTCATGTTGGAAATATGATGGTATTATGATGAAATTATGATGGATGTCTGTTGTTCTCGTTCCCGATTGATATTAATGCATGCATGCGTCCATCGGATCATAGGAGAGCATTCGGGTCTAGAACGTCGTATCTCACTTAGTTTTTAGACTACCTTGTGTTTGTTGCAATGTGTGTTGCATGTACATAGTACCACCATATTGTACTGCGTGTAAGAAGTGACACTCATAAAGTTAGAAAAAAATACTTGAAAAAAATACTTGAAAAAAATAAAAGTAGTCGCGGGGTAGAGGATCCATCACAGACACTCTTGTACACATTGTTGAAGTGGACATCATGTACACATGCTCGCTATGATAATGACGATAAGTGAGGATAAAGGGTTATGGAACATACGACGCTTATGCCATGGCAGGAACACAAACATATAATTACTTGTATGTCCACAAATGATTATTAATGTTAAAATTATCCATAAATAGAGTGTCTTTATTTCTCATTTCATTGCAATCTCTCTCTCTCTCTCTCTCTCTCTCTCTCTCTCTCTCTCTCTCTCTGCCCATAGATAAGCGAGCCTCAGTTTGTTTCCTTTAGGTTACACTCGGGCATTCCCATACACATGGTTCTGTACCGGGGGTCATATCATAAAAACAAGCCACAGAGATTGTAAGAATGTGACACCCAGTACCTAACTCTTTGCACCGCAGCCACACTAACTCATTTTCGGAGTACGAGATCATACTACACGTGAACTTTCATTATTCTTGGATCTCTCTCTCTCTCTCTCTCTCTCTCTCTCTCTCTCTCTCTCTCTCTCTCTCTCTCTCTCTCTCTCTCTCNTCATAACCCTGTCTCTTATACACATCTAGATGTGTATAAGAGACAGCTCTTGGCCCCCCCTCTCTCTCTCTCTCTCTCTCTCTCTCTCTCTCTCTCTCTCTCTCTCTCTCTCTCTCTCTCCCCCCCCCCGTCACAGATAAGCGAGTCTCGCTTTGTTTTCCTTTATGTGACACTTTGCTAACCAGAAGCTTGGTTTTGTATTGGGGACCGTCTAATCACATTAAGGCACAACTATCATAAGATGTGGCACCCAATCCACAACTCTTTCTACCTCACCCATAGTAACTCGTTTTCTTCGCACGAGACCAATGTTAAATCCTTCATCTCCATATTTCAAATCTCGCTCTCTCTCTTTTTTTTTTTTCTCTCTCTCTCTCTCTCTCTCTCTCTCTCTCTCTCTCTCTCTCTCTCTCTCTCTCTCTCACACACACACACACACACACACAGATAAACGAGTCTCACTTTGTTTCCCTTCAGGTGACACTTTCGCAATTTCAGTCATGTGGTTATGTACTGGGGATCATATAATCACATTGAGGCACCGTTGTCATAAGATGTGACACCCAGTACGCAACTTTTTCTACTCCACTGACACTAATTCATTTTCTTTGCACGAGAACCATACTAAATCCTTTGTCTCCATACTTCAAATTTCCCTCTCTCTCTCTCTCTCTCTCTCTCTCTCTCTCTCTCTCTCTCTCTCTCTCTCTCTCTCAAAATGTTCGTGGCGTTGTGATATGAGTTGCAAACACGCTGTCCCACCACATCTTAACTCATGTCGCCTTTGTTGAAATAACACAACTATCACCGACCTTCTTTCAAGGTCCTGCGCATAAAAGTTGCGGTTGTGTCTGCGGGGCTAAGATTTAGAATTCAAAGTCATGTCCTTTGTTGTTCTTCTTGTCGACTGCACTTCTCTCTCTCTTTGTTTTCCCTGCATTGTAGTATTGTGTTGCCACATCCACCACACGTGTGTCGAGGTCGAGCTTGAAAATCCGGAAACTCATTACCGTATCTCGGTTCCGTGCTGCATTTATTATGTCGTTCTTATATCGGTCATTTTCAACAACTGATCTGACGCCTTGCTTGACTTCTTTATCTATTTTATTTCTGTGCGAATCACCAATTTCGCAAACGCTAATTGTTGTATGGTTGCGTCAAGGTTTCCGCTGTTCCTTCTTATTTGGAACACTTTTGTGACTACCCTCTTGAAATGAGGTGCTCCCATGACTCGTCGTCCTTCCTTCTTCATGTCTTGTCTTTGTTCATTTGGGCGCGAAGTTCGTTTCGCACGATGATGTTGTGATCTGATTGTGTGTCACGTACGACCGGGAGACCTTTCTCTGCCCAAAACAAGTGTCTCAACTGCCAAGTCAACTCGCCACAGACCGTTATCATCATTCGGTTGCACTCTGCAAGCACACACCGCACACCATTCTCCTCCATATACTTCCCTAATCCTTCCTTGACATCTCCTCCCAATAAGTTGGCAACCAACTGCAATGAATTGAAGAACTCGTCCTTTGAAGGGTAGAATGCTGCATCCGTCGCTCTCGAGTGCACAAAAGTTTTTGCAACGGACCTCAACAGTCTGTCTTTTTTTCTTTTTACAAAAAAATTGCATTCGTCTCGCATGCCAGCCGCCCAATGCTTTCGATCTTTTGCCTTCCTTTGACAATGTGTTCCTCCTTTTACAGTCTCGTGGTCTGCAACAACGTGTATAACAACAGCAAGTTGGAAGTTGGTATCCCTCACTCATATACATTCGTTTGCCAATGAAAAACAACCACAACCCCACATACAGATTCAATTTCCCACACACACTTCGTTCATTGTTTTCCTTACTGAAAAAAATGTTTTTTGTTCACAACCTTTTTTGCACTAACAGCAGGTGATAACTGCCATTTCGTCAAAATGGACATCTTTTACTTTTTGAACGAAATTGAAACCGAGTTTCTTTGCCGATAACTCATCAAAATTTGTTGTTCCTGAGGATCGAGCGTTTTACAAACGTTGGACCCCCTGGCTGTACATGGACCTAGCTTGAGACCAAGTACCTCCAGGTAGTCCTGCCTCGAGGTGCCTGGTCTCAAGCTAGGTTCATGTACAACCAGGGGGTCCACCCTTAAGAACAACAAATTTTGACGAGTTTTCAGCCAAAAAACTCGATTTCAATTTCGTTCAAAAAATAAAAAATGTCAATTTTGACGAAATAGTCGTTTGATGAGAACAGTTCATGCAAAACAACATGTCAACCGAGCATTCACATAATGTTTTCATTATGCTCATACACCGTTTACTCACATCCTTTAGTTGCCCTCTCCTTCAGAACTAACTACTTGTCTGCAATGTTTTCCTCCCTGCCCTCACCACTTGCTCCTCCTTGCGTTTTTCTCAGCGCGTCTTTTTTCTCTTGTCCTTGCGACGCCTTTCTTCTCTACTACTGCTTTGGGATGGTTCTTCGTGATCTTCATCCTCGTCATCGCCATCTTGTGCATTTTTATACTCATTGTCACTGTCCTCCTCTTTATCGCTCTCATCTTCATCACATAATTGTCCTTCCTAAAATGTGTTTGTATTGCCTCCTTCACCGTCCTCTGTGTCATCATATTCTTGTGTTTCGCTGTCGTGCTCCTTACCTTACTGCGTCACGTGACACATCTCGTTCTAGCTCCTCAACTGCTTCGACACCTTTCGATCCCCGCAGATTTATTGTCTCCTTCTCCTCTAATTCTTTTCTGAATGGTTCTCCTCCTTTTTGTATGGGTGATGTTCTTGCGAGGTTGTCCTTCACTCCCTTGTCTGGATGATATTTTCTTTGGCGCCTGTTTCCGAGATTGCTCACGTCGCATGCGATCCTTTGTGAATGCGGGAGAGGCGGGGGCTGACTCTCGGGGTCGTTTTTTTGCATCAAACCTATTGGACTCCACCGACGCTCAAACCACTGCACGGTCCGCGTGCGACTTCATCAACGGTAACGTCTTGTTTTTTTCCAGTTACCCTTTGTTGGTTCATCCCCTTGTCTTTCCTGACCACAGTGCTTTGGCTCATCCGTGCTTTCCTCTCGGTACTTAAGGGACGATTGAAGATCTTCGTACCTGCGGCGGGGTGCCATTGCAAAACTGCATGATATATACAACGTTTTCGTTACAAATCAATTACTCAACAGATCTATAATGTATACAGAACGTTTAAATGTGAATCATGTTGAACATTGGGGGAGAGAGAGAGAGAGAGAGAGAGGTTTCGTTGTTTTCTTTCTCTCTCTCTCTCTCCATACGGTGTCCATTAGATAGCACATTCGCACAAAAAAAAATGAGTCAGTGATTTTTTTTCCTAGCATTTTTCTTATAATATATAATATCGTCATTCTTCTCTCTCTCTCTCTCTCTCTATCTATCTATCTATCTATATATCTCTCTATCTCTCTATCTCTCTATCTATCTGTCTATCTATCTATCTCTATCATCGAAAACGTCTCATTCTCTCTCTCTCTCTCTCTCTCTCTCTCTCTCTCTCTCTCCAAACATGGTCAACATAATCGGTTGTCGCCACACTACCCAGATCACCCACGACACACGATGGACAG
This sequence comes from Chara braunii, assembly GCA_003427395.1. Lineage (NCBI taxonomy): Eukaryota > Viridiplantae > Streptophyta > Charophyceae > Charales > Characeae > Chara > Chara braunii. The sequence goes on along the minus strand of BFEA01000168.1, from coordinate 1,799,862 downwards.
TGGATACGATTGAAAATGGTGTAGAAACGCTGACATGTGTATTCAAAGTGTGTTGTCATAACTTCCATTGCAGTAAGGACTTAAAATATAACCTTTATGATCTGTGCAGGCTCACCACCTGCCCCCCTTTTTCCACCCCCTCCACTGCCTGTCCTCGTTGTCTAAGGTAGTTGGCCACGGTTTTTGGTTATGTGATCTCTCATGACACGTGCTATCCCTCGAGGTGCTGCAACTGTTGTGTACTCTCTTGCCGTTGCTGCAAACTCTGCAATGAGATCGAGAGTTCTTCGATGAAAGTAAGTAACGATTTTTTCATTGATGCGCAAATTCTCAATAATTCACAGTATGTCGTGTTTCGAAATGTCATTCTGGGCGGGCAGTTGTGACAACTTTGTTATCAACTCTTCTACTATACAATATACATACACACCACAATCCTCTCTGTTAGTTTGTTGCGAAGACCTCGCATGAACCAGTCCACGACCAAACACATTTATGCAAGTATTCCATAACTAATCCACCATTTGGCGTGTGACATGCGGACCCCTTCTCTGATCGTTGAGGTACTCATGCCACAACGCCTTCCAATCCGGACTTGCGTACCCCTGGTACGAATCAACGATTATAGCGATGAGGCATTTGCCATCCGTCCAAAAATCCCTAACATTCAACATTACGAGCAGCATCCAGTGATGATTGTGGTTAATAGGGATAAGCACCACCAGTGCAGCCTCCAAGTCCTTACACAATCGATGAATTTTGCTTATGCGACTCTTCACACATGACTCCCATCACCTTTTCGCTGCATCGACTTTTTGGTTCGCGAACACCTCCAGATGTCAAAAACTTGTGCACACATGCACCGCTGTGGTGTCCGTGCTCTCTAATTCCTGTTTATATGCTGACTGCATATGCATGTCCATTATATTGTCATTGATTCACTTCCCGACAACCAAGCACATTAGGTCTGCCTTCGTCATTACAATCTCATAACTTCTGTTTTTCCATGTGAACGGATATGCGTTCGTTTTGTGAACCACCTCAAAGCAGTCTGATGAGCTTGATGCCTCTTCTTTGTTGCTCTTCATCGTCTTTTCACATGACTTCAAACGTCCGAGGAACGTTGGTTGGATTGTTTCCATTGTGACTGCCAAATACAGTCCTTTGTGTCATGGGTCCTTACGTGACAACTGCTCCCATCTCTCCAACATAGCCTCTTTTGTGAGTGTTGCGCATTTTCATGCGCTCCGTGTTGAGCGTGCTGCTTCTTCATCATTTGTCGTAGTGTTTATTATCTTGTTCTCTGTATTTGTCGCCCCACTGTTGACTTTTTGCATTCCCGCATTGTTGCCGCCATCATGCTCCTGCTTCCTCAACATTGTTTTTCCTCCATTACATCGCTCCTTGGGTGAGTTGAGCTTTTAAATTTCACTTTCTTCTCCTGTGTTGCTCGCATTCGTGTCGTTTTTTATCGTTTGCGGGTCGTTGTGCTCATGTCTGTTGCCATTGTCGAGCGTTCACTATTATTCCTCGTAATGTGCGACATTCTCCCTGTGAACAAGTCACCAACATTTTACAAGTTTGTGAGCGTTTTTTTTTTATTGCCATTCTTTGCTCACGCCATGGTACCTCAGATATTAATGGTAAGGAGAGAGAGAGAGAGAGAGAGAGAGAGAGAGAGAGAGAGAGAGAGAGAGAGAGAGAGAGAGAGAGAGAGAGAGAGAGAGAGAGAGAGAGAGAGAGAGAGAGAGTTCGGTTGTGGGGGCCATAAAGATGTCGTGTGTGAGCTGTGTTCCGGCCATTGTCACCTACTACGCAACCTGACCATGTTGTGATTGTTCACTGCCACAAGCCACAACTCACACTTCAAATTTGTTGAAGTAAAAAGTGTTTTCCAGTTGCGTTGCATATCTTGATGAACCCCATTGTGGTTTTGCAAAGCATAGAACAAGGTGGACAATGTTCATTATGCTGTTATGCTGTCAACGGAAATGACGCTACACAACTGGCGACCATTTACCATTTCCCATTTTAATTTCTTGCAACCAGTTATATCTGATTTTTCTATATCGATCTCTTTCTACCATTTTACAAAGGCAAAGTTGTGTGTGGTAGACGCTTCTTCCATGTAGATCTTGATGACAAAAAACATTATGACAGATGCATGCCACGTACTTTCTGACTGTGCCCTCACAGCAACATCACTTTGCACTGCTTGCCCGTGAAAGTTGGGTGACGCCTTCGCTGTTTGCACAAATGTTCCTCTGCTTGTTCCATCGTCAGTTGCCGCGATTGCAAGATGAGGTCTTGTGTGTATGAACGTGATTGCATCCATTTTCTGACATATACGTCTGAAGAGCACCTCGAAAGTATTCCTTGCACGGGAGGGCGTGCTGTATCGCCGAACCCGTTCTCGTGGTTCCGGGGTGTTCATGTAATCCTATGTTATCATGGGAGAAAAATCGAAGTCGCAACTTCACCGTGTCACGTGCAGCTAGTATATTTATTTCGCATGCCAAGCACTCGATGACACACGACCAATTCTTGTCGTCTTCTTCCTTCGTTTCCTTGCACACTCCATGTCTTCGTGAAATGCGACAGACCGTCGCACGTGATTTACCATTTGAAATGAAGGTTTGCTTGTTCGACGATTGGAAAGGCTGTTTGCAAAACTTCTGGTGGTGGTGCTCCTATACATCAGCCGCGAAACTGTCTGGGAGACCTGACCGTTCGATGCACACCCTCAAATGCAGAAGGTCGTGTAACTTTGGCAGTTTCCAGTTCGAGGTTTGGTAATGACCCAACACCTGTTTGAGGGTTGTTATGAAGTCTGTGATGAGATTGTCACATGCGTTAAACGAATTTGTCGAATGCTTCGTGCAACGAAACATCCAAATGTACAATTTCATTAGTTTTATGAAATAAGTTGTTATTCATGTCTCTGTCGTACCAGGGATTATATTAGACACTATGAATACGCACACTGTCATAACCGACCGGTTCTGCTTTACTTCAAAACGCCCCTCCCGTGAAAAGTAGTCGTTACTTGTTGCAACAGGCAGCACAAGTTGCAGATATGTAGTGTTGCTTCTCTCGCTCAGCATCTGCAACCTCGCATCCAACTCCTTCAATTCATTACTTTGTGTGACGTGACTCAACTTATCCTATGCAGCTACATGTGCAAGAAATTGTCGTGCTCGATAGTGTTCATGCGGTCTGGTTGCAAAACAAAGTGGTAATCAAACATGGGATCGTCGTCATTAGGACCTTTGTAAAATCCCCATAGACCGTTCCGTTTCACATGCATTTGCATGTTCAAGTTCGATAATTGTGTCTTTGTTAGTCGACGAACGTCGTCATTGTCTGTCGAATGAGATTCGGTAATAAGTTGAGTCTCTATGGTTCGTAATCTCTGACAGTTAGTGAAGTCCTCTATGACATCAAAATCTGATTCTGAGACGGTGCATGTCGCGATGGCACACCTCTCAGGGTAGTCTTGAATGTAATTCAACAGGAAAGGGTGCATTGTTACCTCTTTCCACCTCGTTTCTCACACGAGTTTGCGGAACGGAGTCGATCATCATGTTTGCAGCAACATGGTCTCAGTGCAGTATCCAGCGGTAGCGGTTTTGTGAAAGTGAATGTACCAGATTATTTCAAGGTAGATTCATTTCAATAAATTCAAAAAGAGATTTGAAAATATATCTATATATATATATTATACCCTGTCTACCTGTTCTTTGTTTTCCCTTTGTACCTCTACTTATTATAGGTTGCTCCACTTCTACCCAAAGTACGCGCAAATTATTTAGGTTTATGTCATATCTATTATGACAAAGATCCGTGGATCGAGGTTTGATAGTCACCGGTTAGCTTTTTTTCAGTATTTTTTTTTATAGCTAAAATCGAAGCATCATTATAATGTGAGAATTTGGGGTTTGAGCAACACCATAACGAAATTTAAATCTAGTGGGACAGTTCGCAATAACTTTTACCAAGCCCACAAACCAACCTTTTCATTGCCTTGGTCTTACGATCGCCTCACAGATGAGGCCTTCATTAATTTTACTGCGTGTTGGACTCTTGGCAAGTCAAAGTGCTAACCAGTTCAACGCACATGTCGATAACTCGTTTGACTCGATAACCATGTTTTTTAACCGCATCGGCCATAAGATGAAGAAGTTTACTAATTTAACCCGCCACCATACTTTACGCACGTCGGTCTAAACTTACACACGCTTAGTTCGCCTCGTTTGGTTTGGTTACTTTCTTTCAACCGACTGCTCGACCTTCGTGATCGGGGGAGGATACTATGACGAATTCGAACCATTCTAGTATGTATCACAATAACGCTCATGTGCTATTCCTTGGACCCAGTGGTGGAGGCGTCCGTCAAATAAGGAAGTTGAGCATACTAGTGTTTTTTCTTAATACCAAGGTCGCACCAACGCACCCTGTACAGAGACGAGCAAAATTTTTTAAGGGTGTTTGATCCAGAAGTGTCCATCACAGAATACGAGTTTTACGAACCACGAGAGTGTACTTGCCAGAGCTGTGTGATCCACGTATACTATATAGTTTTTTAGTTGCGAGAAAAAACTAAGTCCGAGGTGAACGTAGTTGTAAACAAAAAACTTTATGAAAGGGATTGTAAAATATGACATTTTTGAAACAATTGTTTACTTTGTTTACTTCTTTAAAACTGTATTGCTTTTTTCAAATGTAACTCCTTCCTCTTTTTTTCATTGGTTCATAAAACCTATCTCTCTCTTAATGATCTTGTTAAACATGACGGGGAGCCTAATTCCAACCTTGAACTCTACCCGTACTTTTGAAAATCCTTAACACTGTTTTTTTTTTCCATTTCCATGTGTAATTTAACTTCAACTAGAAAGTTGGACCGTGCCTAATTTAACTCAAGCTAGTATGTTGTACCGGGCCTTGGGCTATCGGCTATACTACTTTTTATTTTGGTAAAACCGAGGTGATGATTGAGAACACAATTAGGTTAAAGTTAATGATTATAGGCCTACATGAGGTACACTGGACCCGACTTTCAGTACAATGGGGTTAAGGGATTGAACGTTGTGCGAGAAATAGTCTCGCGTCTAGCAGACTTTGTGCACAGAGTGTAAACAAAGATCCAAGAAAGTGTAGAAAAATCATTGTGTTAAAGATTTTAGGAAAAGGGGTTGGAGTTTCTGATCATTACTGAAATCTTTATGTATTGGTTATGAGAAGAAGTTGCTTTTGGTTGATAGAGATCAATCAAAATAAGTTCATGGAGCTATTTATCCGAAAAATAAATAAATAAATTATGTCTCACAATTTCAATAGTTAGTCGTGACTTTCCTTCATTGTGTGTCGTAAATAAATATTGAAGTCATGGATCCGAGGTCACGAAAGTCAGTAATTACATTTACAAATTTTAATTCGGATAGTCATAGTTGTAGAATTTGCTCGCTAACTTCTGCTTCACTACATGATGTATAAAGGAAGTTGCTTGTTGGATATAAATTGTTGTGTCTATACTATTAATACCACTAGGGATTTGATTCAAGCATTGAACAATGATTTGAAGACTTTGTCGCATTTCTTCGATGTGGTCACAATAACAATCGTAACAATTTCCTCGTGTACCTACAAATTCACAAATGTTGTACGGTTCTGCTTTTTGTAAATCCAGGAAACCCGTGAACTGACGAACATACTGTGTATCACATGTAGGGAGTAATGACAAACTATGTAATTATTGGTAGCTCGTGATATGGTAAGAAGACAGAGAAAGGGGCGCATAAAATTTTCACTATTATAACGAAAGTGCGGACAACACATGTGGAGATGGTGAGAGAGAGAGAGAGGAGAGATGGACACACACGAGAAGCAGCACCTGAGTGAAGGTCTAGTCCGAATGAATAAAACTAAATGAATGACCCCCACCCGGCCTGGGTCAAGGCCGGAGAGATATACTGGGCTTGGTTCAGGTCGGCGTAACTCGGTACCAGACCGGGGTCACGCCGACGGCCTGAAACAGGTCCAGCCTCACTTTCGGGCCGAAAGGGTACCGCTACGTGATCCTCGGACCTGTAAATGGATCAAGTGATACATGAACACGCTATCCACTAAAATAGTGGAAACCCAGAGGAACGACAAAGAAATCATCCTAAATGCGGAGCAAGCTCTGTTAAGGAAAGAGATACAATGCAGACTAAGCCTCAAGCCTAATCTATACAACAATGTCTGGTCTGAGTCGACCCCCCCCCCAAAAAAAAAACAGAAACTGTCTGACTTGTGTCGGCCAACAAAGAGAGAAATGTCTTAAATGTGTCGGCCAAGAAGGAGGAAGATGTCTCCTAAGTCACTGTGGCTGAGCATAAGTCAACACCTGAGGCCAAAAAGCTAAAGAGTAACTACATCAATATGCATACCGAAAAAGAATGTGGGATGGTCTCACATGCCCTCTACAAGTACACAATAGCCGAATAGAAGACAGAGAGGTAGGGATGGGTGGGAGGGGGGCAAGCACAACTCTCAGAGCAAACTCCAAGGAGGTACCCACACAACCATATGAAACATCATCAAGCTCAGAGGAAGAATAACATCACAACACCAGGCTCAATGAAAACCATCAAACGGGCACCGCCAACTGAAAGGAAAATGACACTCACACAAGAGAGCACACATGCGATCCTTGAAGGATAGGGGAGCTATGACAGCATCGACATATGACCAAGGGCCGCGAGCAAAGAAAAACGTACACTCCGGAGGAGGGCGTGCGACATAGGGTAGCAGAAGGGCGACAAACGAACACACCCACATGGACAAGGAAAATAGGGGTCTTCATGCGACTGGAGGGTAAACTTGACGGTGGTGGATAAATGCGAATGATAGAAACTCCGTGACCGAAAAAGTGAAGTAGTCCAATTGATGAGCCTCCAGATTGAAGTCGAGACGAAATAGCCAAGATGAAATAGGAGTAGCGCAAAAACTGAGTAGAAGTTCGGAACACTGCGACAGGTACTCTGCTACTGAAGCGAAGCACTCAGGTAGAAGCCGAATGTAGAAGACAAGACCGGGAGTTGTTGCATAAGTGTCCAAGAATGGTAAAAGATATAGAGCGTATAGGGGGTATAGCTCAGTCACGATAGCGAGACGGAAGTCGACGGCTACGCTGAGGGCGAGAGGAATCAACTGCAACAACAGGCGGAACCACATCCAAGGGGGAAGCAGGACCTGAGGCAGATACCGGTGGAGCAGGAGAACCCATCAATGGAGGAGGGGGAATGTTACTGGTTGCTGAAGTAGATGGGTCAATAGAAGGACGAGAAGTAGGAGGGGAGGATGATTAAGGGAAAGGATGAGCACGATCGTAAGCACGCATGAAAGTCATAGCATGCTTCAGGTGCTCGAGAGGCTCCCAAATAGACTCCTCGTCAGGGTAACCCTTCCATCGAACGAGATAGTCCAGACGGGGATGGTCATCATCAGTCATATGCGTGCACGCGATATCAGAGACGACAAACTCCTCGTGACCCTCAATGATGATGGGAGAGGGGCGAGGGTAAGGTCGACCATGAAAGTCAATGGGAGACCATCTGAAGGGGTGCAATAGGGATACATGAAACACATCATGTAGGTCAGCGCGATACATGGAATCGGGGAACTTCAATTTAAAGTCCACTGGATAGTCATGATTAGGTCCGGGGGGTAAAAGAATAGTGGATGAACCGATAATTGAATTGCCAAAGCGTGATGGCCTCGGGCTGGAAGTGACGTGCGTCGACAAGGACTTTGTCGCCAACTTTGAAGGGGTGGTCGATGCGAGAACGGTTGGTGCCAGTAGCCATGCGAGTCTGGGAGTCAGCAATGCTCTTGCGAGTGTTGATGAAAATCTCATCCATCTCCTTAACCCAATCATTAAGGGGAGAGCATTTAGTATCGGAATGGATCTGAAATGGACGAAGGAGATCAAATGGGACACGAGGATGGTATCCCAAGTTACAGTAGTAAGGAGACATGTCGATAGATGGTGAAATAGCATGGTTATAAGCAATCTTGGCACGGGCGAGATGAAGGTCCCAATCAGAGTCATTCTCAACAAACTTCTTGATGATATTCCAAAGAGTTTTGTAAGTGACCTCACTCTGCCCGTCTCACTGAGGATGGTAGAAAGAGGAGAAGCGAAACTCAAAGCCATAGATCTCATGGAGTCCACGCCATAAGTGCGGAGTGAAGCGGGGGTCACAGTCAGAGGCAATACTAGTAGGAAGACCGTGATGAATGGCGATGCGGTTAAAATAGAGTGAGGCGATGTTTTTAACTGAGCTAGGATACTTGCAAGGGAGGAAGGGAGCATGCTTAGTCCGCCGACAGACAACAACGAATATGGCATCACGGCCTCGTGGGGTAGAGGGACGAAGAGGAACCATGAAGTCCATGACGACAGAAGTCCAACGCTGAGTAGGAATGTGTGACGACTGAAGAAGATCGTAGGAGGGTAATATTGGCCTCTTGGCATATCTTGCACGTCCAGACATACTCCTTAACGAGGGTGCAACGGTGCCTTCAATAGTGATGGCGGTAGAGGCGTTCGAGAGTCTTCTAAACACTGAAATGATTGGCGGCAGGCTAATCATGACTGTCAGCGATTGTCTGAACGTGGAGCTGGCCGGTAGAAGACACACACAAGCGACGAGTATGGGGATGATTGCGTCCAAGCCAATATAAGAGTCGAGAGGGGTCGAGCTAGAAGTTAGGGACGGTCTTGCCAGCCTGTAAGTCAGCATGGATGGACTAAAACTCAGAACGTTGGGGGTAAGCATGGTGATACTCATCGAGGAAAGCAGGATGGATAATGAGAGTAGAGACAAAAAAAACAGAGAGTTGCCGATCATTGCATTTAAGGTCAGGGCGACGGGATAAGGCATCTGCAACACGATTGCTCTAACCGGAGATCTTCCTGATGGTGAAGTCGAACTCGGAAAGATCCCGCCACCAACGAGCCTGACGAGAAATGAGATTATGCTTCGTCTGAAAGGCCGCGAGGACAGAGTTGTCCGTGAGCATGGTAGGTATGACCGTGTAGATGATGACGCCACTTCTTAACAAAGTAAACCAGCGTGAGAACCTTACGCTCGACAACACTATAGTTACACTATGCGGGAAGTAGTTGTTGAGAGGGATAAGCAACCAGACACTCGACATCGCGAGACGCGACTGTATGGTCGTCGACGACGTCAGAAATATATGGAGCGGGGACTCCTGAAGGAGTAGGTTGAATGAGTGCGAGGTGAGCAGCAGTCCCTGAAGGTGGAGGAGAGAATTTGGGAATACGCGAGAGTCGAGACTCGTAGAATCGGGTGAAGTAGAAGAAGATGAGTAGATCTGAGATAGGATAGCTTCAATTGCAAATTCCGAAGCGTCCGTGGTGACAATGAATGAACGAGAGTACTTAGGGAGGTGTAGAACGGGAATTGACGTGACAAATCGCTTGAGAGAGCGGAAGGCATCCTCATGAGCTGGAGTCCAGTAAAAGGGTAGATTTCTGCGGGTCAGAGGAGTCAGCTGGGCAGTGTACTGCGTGTAGTTTCTAAGAAAATGACCATAGTAGTTGGTCAATCTAAGAAAACTACATAACGCAAGAAGGGAGGTTGGAGTGGGTCAATGGACAATAGCCTGAATCTTCGAGTCATCCATGTGGAGTCCATGCTCGGAGACCTGGTGTCCAAGGAAGTCAACTTTGGGCTGAGCGAAGCGGTATTTGGAGAGCTTCGCATAAAACCCATGATTGCATAATCGTTGGAGGACAATGCGAAGGTGGTTCAGGCTCTCCTCTAAGGTATGACTATAAACTAGGATGTCGTCAATGTAAACTAGAACGTAGTCCTCAAGAAGGTCTTCGAACATCGTGTTCATAGCCGTCTGGAAGGTGGGAGGGGCATTGCAAAGATCAAAGGGCATGACGGTAAACTCGTAGTGCCCGAAGTGAGAGTGGAAAGCGATCTTAGGTTGGTCCTCCTCGGCTACACGGATTTGGTGATATCCGCTACGAAGATTGATCTTCGTAAAGAAGTGGTGGCCGGTAAGGCAGTCGAACAGATCATCGACAAGGGGTTTATGATAGTTGTTTCGGACCGTATAGTCATTGAGACCGCGGTAGTTGATACAAAGGTGGAGGAGGTCGTCCTTCTTGCGATCGAAGACGACAGGGGAATTCCATGGGGAATTGCTCGGTTTAATGAAGCCCTGACGAAGTAGCTCGTCAAGTTGGCGTTTAAGTACCCGGGCTTCATGGACCGAGCGACGATATGAGGCGTGATGCGGAATACGGTAGTTAGGTTCGAGCCAGATGTGCTGCTCGATATCGCGCATAAGAGGAACGCTGCTATAAGAGACATATGGAGGGAAAACATCACGATACTCGTAAAGGAGGGCAGCAACGCTGGGCTGCAAAGTCGATAGGAGGTTGTCAAACTCCTCGACAACAGCAACGTCTGAAGCAGAGGTGGAAGGGGTCGGTAAGGGAATAGGTACCGATGACGCCTCCGTGGTACGGGATGCAGCAAGGTGGGGTGGGCTAATAGGGGGGGAGGTGGATGAGGACGCTTAAGGATCAGGAGGGTCGGGATGCTCGGGGAGTGGTGGATCGAGCTCGACCAACTTAGCATTTTGCTGCATAGAGTTATAGATAAGGAGATTTGTGATGTGGACAATGTAGAGTTCGACATCAGGCTGGCGAAGGATGTGGTGGAACTGAGTAGGTGTCAAGATGGTGACATTGACAGCAGAGGGGGACGCAGAGTCCGATTTGCCCAACAACGGAATACGGTATCGCTTCCCATCCTCGACATCGAGGACGAGGTTGTTGTGGATCCAATCGGGACTAGGATGGACGAACTGATGGGAGTAAGTGGTGCCAAGAACAAGATCGAACAGGGTTTCCATGACGTTGAAGGTTCACTAGTCATGGAATCGAGGGGCCTTGTGAAGGCTATGGGGCATCCATAAGGGGAAGAAGAAGGGGAGATCAGGCATCATATCGACGAAGGACTTAGCCTGGTTGTCACCAAGCATGACGCTGACAGTAGAACGGTACGCGGATGTATAAAGAGAGGTCTCCCTTACTACGCGAGGATCGATGAAATTGCCAGTAGAGCCTGAATCCCATAAAGCACGATACACCCTAGTGGAGGTCCCGAGGCGGCCCGGAATAATAGGTAGGGTGCGGTCGGGGTTGCGGAAGCACTGAGACATCGCAGATAGGGTATGCGCTTTGAGGCGGAGACATTCATGGCGGACCTTAACACACTCGAGGTCCAAGAAGTCGATGATATCCTCGGCTGCAACAAGGGAAACGCTGCAACGGGCAGTGTGTGCAGCATGCCTAGCAGGAGGGCGCAGAGGAGGAGGATCATGAGAGACACTAGGATCAACCAACGGTGAGGTCTAATCCGCGTCATCAGAAAGAGTAGCTAGCGACACGAAGGTAGAATCGCGATCGGGTATGCCTGCTACGATAGGAGGGTCAGGGAAATGTGAGATCGTTGTTAGGTGGCTGTAGCGCCGGAGGTCAACACAAGGGGGACAGGCTCAGGGCGGGCCTGCTGAGCAAGGGGGGGATAGTCAATTGGGCCCGAGGGAAGACGTGCCCCGATGAGAGGGGCTGCTGTGGGGGCGATGAGCGGATCCACGGTGAGGAGGACTGATGCTGCCTGAGGAAAGCGAAGAAGGCGCGGGCGAGGTCACGTCCCTGGTCCGAGTTACTATGGGATTCATCCGAACCAGTACCCTCCTCAACGTTCGACGACACACGGAACATAGTCTGGACACAGTGGCAGAAGGCACGTCCAGGAACTCCCACCGCGGCGAGACGTTGAGAACTGTCCGGGGTGAGATGTGTCAGGGGAAGACGTGGCAGCGGGAGGTGCAACAACAGGCTCAGATGTGGAGCCCATAAGAGGTGCATAGGTGAGTTGGATGACCCTAACAATGATGGAGGCCTCGGGGAGGGTGTGGACTGTGTATGCCAGCATCCATTCCGTGAAAGGTTGGGGTAACCCGACACGGAAACGCTAGACCATAGCGTCGTCAACCATGACGGACAAGGGAATCTGGGGCAAAAGCACTGGAATGTCGTGATGTACGACTCTAAGATATTGTTGCCACCAAGCCATCTGATCTTAGCGTACTGTATGATCCGGTCGCGGGTAGGCGTCAGGCGAGAAAAGTACTATTGGAGAAAATCACAAAACTCTGTGTACATCATACTCGCATGAACGCCTTGCTGAGCACGAAGGGCGAGGAAGTTGCGCCAGGTGAAAGCCACTCGAGCTGTGAAGCGAGCTGACATCTACGTAGGCCGCAAGTCCATGTGTACACCATGATACCGAAGTTACTCGTCGACTGTGGTGATCCAGCCCGGGAGTTCGGAGGCCTTGGCATTGAACTGGGGGAGTCTGTCAGTGCGGTACTGAGGTACGTAGGTTGGCAACTAATAATGAGGAGGGAAGGGGAGGGCAAACTGCAACAGGAGGCCAGAGGAACTAGGGGCACCCACAAGAGCACTGGACAGGGGCGGAAGCTGAGGCAAGGGACCGTGAGACATCATGGTGGCCGGGGGAGGAAGAGTAGAGTGCATCGCATCGGCCTATGTCTGATGTTGTTGGTAGATGAAAGGGGCAGCAGGTTGTGCCGCGAGGTGGGGGGCCATAGGTTAACCTCCTTGGCATTGAACTAGGGGAGTCTGTCAGTGCGGTACTGAGGTACATAGGTTGGCAACTAATAATGAGGGAAGGGGAGGGCAAACTGCAACAGGAGGCCAGAGGAACTAGGGGCACCCACAAGAGCACTGGACAGGGGCGGAAGCTGAGGCAAAGGACCGTGAGACATCATGGTGGTCGGGGGAGGAAGAGTAAAGTGCATCGCATCGGCCTATGTCTGATGTTGTTGGTAGATGAAAGGGGCAGCAGGTTGTGCCGCGAGGTGGGGAGCGTTGGAGCTCAACCTTCTGTGTCCTGGGTGTCATAGGGGGTGGGGGGGTAGGCAAAGAAGCGGGGGGTGATGAGGTAGGTGTCGTGGAAACTTAAATTGAGGAAGTAGCGGGACAAGATGCCATGGGTCCGAGGGGGGGAAGTGCGGAGGTGAGGGCTTGGGTGTCATATTCATTGGTAAGTTACACCCAGTTCCAAACCGTGTTGAAATGTGGCAGTTAGACAATTTGGTTTATAACTCTCTCTCTCTCTCTCTCTCTCTCTCTCTCTCTCTCTCTCTCTCTCTCTCTCTCTCTCTCTCTCTCTCTCTCTCCGTTATTGTTATTACCATATCACTGCCACTTATGCTTGTGACGATGTGGTTGGGAAGTTGGGGCCGTATATCAAATGTTGTTGGCGTATTTCGGCGTAAGTGGCACCCAGTTCCCAACCTTGTAGTAATGTGGCATTTTTAATGTCTGTATTATTCATATTGCATTGCATTTACAGACCTGTCTTCCACATACATTTGTGACGATATGGTTGGGATGCGGGGGCCGTATACTAACACATTGTTGTCGTAATCCGTCATAAGTGACACCTAGTTCCCAACCGTTTGAGCAGACCTCTCTCTCTCTCTCTCTCTCTCTCTCTCTCTCTCTCTCTCTCTCTCTCTCTCTCTCTCTCTCTCTCTCTCTCTCTCTCTCCATTATTGTTATTACCGTATCGCTGCCACCTACGCTTGTAATGATGTGGTTAAGAAGTTGGGACCGTATATCAAACGTTGCTGGCGTATTTTGGTGTAAGTGACACCCAATTCGCAACCTTGTAGAAATGTGGGGTTTTTAATGTCCGTATTGTTCATATTGCCTTCCACATACATTCGTGACGATATGGTTGGGATGTGGGGGCCGTGTATTAACACGTTGTTGTTGTATTCCGCCATAAGTAACACCCAATACCCGCCTTCCACATACATTCGTGACGATATGGTTGGGATGTGGGGGCCGTGTATTAACACGTTGTTGTCGTATTCCGCCATAAGTAACACCCAATTCCCAACCGTGTTCAATTTTTTTTATTTTTTTTTTTGTCTCTCTCTCTCTCTCTCTCTCTCTCTCTCTCTCTCTCTCTCTCTCTCTCTCTCTCTCTCTCTCTTGGTGAAGTGGGTGCTATGATGTTCCGTACTGCAGTGACATGTAACAAAAGAAAGAATTAATACTCGATAAAAACATTGTCAAAAAAAAGAAAAACAATAAAAGTGTTAGATGAGGTTGTGTGTGTGAATAAACAAACAAATCATGGATGCGGGGGAGTCGTGTGTATGAAAGGCTAAACGTGTCTTTTCTTGTCGTGTGTGTTGTTGTGAATCACAAAACAAACGCAAGGAGGGGCGAGGGGAAGTAGTAAGTCTCACATTTACAGACCTGCAACGCGCTTCACGTTGCAGGTGTGACGAAATCTGATATCCTTTAAAAGAGACAGTGCACGCTATGGACGAGCGCATGGTGTGTGAATGGTGTCCTCCAGGGTTGGCTTAGGGATATTGCTGAATGACATCGATGCTCTTTTGTCAGTAGTGAGAGATCCAAGATTCTCGCCACAGGAAATTGTCTACCGCAATAGCCGTGACTTTTTACGTTGGACGAGCAATCAGGCAGAGACGAACGGGTGGCAGGAGATAGATCTCAGGAGTGATGATTGACCATCAGACGCACATGCCATTCTGTGGTACCGAGATTGGCACACAATGTTCACGTCATTGCTCAAAGCAGCGATGGAAAGTATAGAAACAGTGTCGTGCCTCGAGGTGCTGCACCCCGAAGCACAACAAACAATAAACAGTGCTCGTCCAGGTACCTTGTGGCAACACGTACAAACAGTCATCAGAGTAGAAAAAGGTGTAGATAAAAATGGCAAAACACGGTACGTGGTGCCAATTTGTCTGTATTCTGACAAAACACATGTAGATGGATGGCAGAAACAAACAACATATCCGTTAATGATGTCAATAGGTGACCATGCAAGTGACGCGACACTTCTTGAATATCTTCCTGTCCTGGATCACTACCCACACGACAAGGGCTGAGCTTTGCAAAGCACCGCATTCAGAAAACGCAAAGCCGTCATATTACACTCAACACTTTCTGTGGTGGTAACTAAATGAATTAGTTGTTCGTTGTATGTAAATGTGTGTTAGTGCACGCGGCTGCGTGTGTGAAACTTCCGACGACGAGACAGACAAAATTGAGCGAAACTACAACGGGGAAATGAAAATGTATACAACTGTATGTGTGTGAGTACGAGAAAGGGAGAGAGAGGGAGTTCAGAGAGAAGGGAAAGAGAGAGAGGGAGCGGGTGAGGATGATGAGAAAACGCGCGCAAGGGTAGAGGGATAAGAAGAAGAGGAACAAAAAAAAGAAGTAAAAGAAGAAAAACACGAGCGATACGATGATGAATCTAACAGGTAACTAAGGTTCGTGGTGACGAGGATAAACTATTGTAATTATCGGTTTCGGACAAGGAATGAATTATCGATTCACATTTATTACGTCGTTATCCTTTGTATACACCGTCGTCACTCCCGCTGGTTGAGTGGTCTGCTGAAGGGTCTGAATCACCCTGATCTCAGCAGGTTGCTGTCGGGAGTGCTATGAAAAGCTCATCGCACCTTATTGTTTAAAGAAAATGAGAAGTTGTTACAAGGTTTTTGTAAGTAAGCCTGCGGAAAAGATAATGGACTCATGATCGACCGATCTTTGGGATGGATGAACAAGGTTGATCGCCTTACCCACTACTTTTTGCTTCATCCTGCCTAAATCCGCTTTCCCTTCCGGCTAAAGAAGATGATCAGTGAACGTAGAAGGGTGAAAATGAACTCGCACGAGAATAAAGAAGGAGAGGCACGAGAGGAAGAAGAAGAAGGAGAAGAAGGGGAGTAACGGAAACAGGGGGTGCATATCAACTCAAGAGGAGGAATAGGTGTAAGGTGCAATGATGCTTGATTGAAAGTTAGTGTGATTTGATTACTGATGTGATATTATTTTTTTTTATCATTATTTTATTATTATTTTATTATTATTATTTTTATTATTATTATTATTATTCCCTCTATTAATCTGAGGTTGGGTTATGAATAAGAGGCATCCTAAAAGGAGTATGGGAGGGAGAGAGGATGATCGACTATGGAAATTGCGATCAGGTAATACGCGGAATGGGAAGAACCGCGAGGAAAAAAACATAAGCATGAGGGAGGAGGCGACCTCGTGTGGAGAAATCGACTCTGTCAGTGAGGAAGGAAGGTGATTGTAGAGCGCACTCACAAAGGAAGAAGGAGAAGATGTATAGAGGGAGAAGAAGAGATGTGCACAAAAAAAAGGAGGACAGAATGCGGTAGAGAACAAAATGGACACACTGCAGGAAAAAAACGACATGATAGAGGTGACAGGCCAACTAACATTACGAACACGGAAATAGAAGAGAGTGTCACACAAAAGGAAGAAAAGAAGAGAGCGAGGGAAGATAGAGAACAGAAACCGAAACAAAAAACAACTTACGTATAAGAGAGAAAAAAAAAAAATGAAGGAAAAAATGAAGATAGCACCGAGGAGGAAAACCCGCAAAATCACATCGAAGGGAGAGGCGGGGTGTTTAGAACAAGTAATACAATTTTTTTCTTTCGTTTATTGTGGGATCGATACCATATGCAACGGACTAAAGGCATACTCACACTAGGATAAGCTAAAATTGCAGGCAGATACGTCCAAAAAAACCGTAGTATGAGAAAGATCTAAGATTCCGGTTGTAGTATGTGAAGCACCAGACTCGTTTGTCGCAAGCCCGCAAAAGGCTACACGCTGTCACCACATGGCACATCAACCTAGATTTCAACATGATCTGCGGAGACGGAGAAGGTTACACGAGTTACTCAAATGCAGAAACAAAAGAAGGAGATAAAAAAAATAGGATGAGAAGAGGGACAAGCAAGTGGAAACACAAGAAGAACAATGTGAGAGAGAAAGGGAAAAAATAAGCAAACAACTGAACCAACAGTTGAAAGCGATAGAATGTTAGAGAAGACATGTATACGCACAATATAGAAGACATAAAAGAAGAGAGTATGAAAAATAAGAATTAAAAAAATAAAATGGTTTTTATCTCATCATTACTTCTACTGACCTTAATAATGAGAGTGAGTCAATGGGCAGAATATGACTGTAAACATTGTCTAATGCCTGCGTAGCACGGTGAACATGTTCGCGCCCCTTCACGTTCACGCGTTCGCGCGAATAGCTCGCGAACATGTTCGAACGAACGTAATTCTTTTTTCGTTAAAAAAAATATATATATATATATATATATTTTTTCGGTTTTTTATTTTAACTCATCATTGGCTACGAATTTTAACATGACTCCAAGGCAAAAATTGCTTGTATTGTTATTCTACATAACGTATATTTTTTCCAAATTTTTTTGAGAACTTTGTTGTTGTTTTTTTATGTTCGCTTTCAGAGGTTTTTGGGCGTTTATTCACGTTCGGGCGAACATGTTCGCATTCGCCTCCGAAAGCGAACATGGTGCTACGTAGCCTAATGCATTAAAGAAAATGCGGTTCCTTAAGGAGAAACGGGGGGATTACAATTTAGAATGGTTCTTGTATGGAGGTGTCTTCCGCCAACCACAATCTAGTGTGAGGGGATCGAGTATGATTATACCTATTATGACTCGTAAGATGGTGAACTAAATTTCAGCATGGTAGGGTCAGGGTTTGCAGTGCAACAGAATAGTGAATTGTCTGTTTGGCTTATACTAGCTAGGGGCATTACGGAAGGGAGTTGACTAGAAGGGTGTCATGAGATGAGGGGAGAGAAACGTACCTGGAGTATTTGGCAGTCTGCCCCGGATCTGTGTGTGTGTCCTTGTGTGAGAGAAAGAGAGAAGGGAATACTAGCTGCTAAACTCGGAATACAACACGCCCTGATCCTGACTGCACCAGGCTGGAAAGATAACTTGTATGCATTCCTTATCTTTACATTATTATTACTAATATTATCAATATTATTATTATTACTGTTATTATTATTGTCATTATTATTATTATTATCATTCTTCTTATTCGTCTTCTTCTTATTATTATTAAGCTCATTATAGTTTTAAACTGTTAGCTATGTGGTACGCAGGAGATAGTGAGCACGGGGGTAAATTGGAGAAAGGAGACCATGCACGGAGGGGGTAAGAGGGTGATTTGGTGGTCTTCCCGGAAAGAGGCGAGTGTGGGGTATCAAAGTGTGATGAGGGTGACGAGATACGTACCTGGTGCATGAAGAGAAGTCGACTATGGAGTTGACACCATGTACGTTGGTGTTCGAGAGTCGAAGTGAGTCTGTTGAGAGAACATAACTGTAGGTAGGATAGACGAGTAGAGTAGGCTAGGCATTGGGCGCCAAACAGAGACGAACAACTTTGGGTACTGTGTTGGTGTGGCCTGCGGGCTTGAACATTGGCTCATTACTTCGATGTATTGCTCTGCTTGGATGGATGATCGGTGTACACGGCTACTCGGACATCTGTGTGATTTCACAACTTGGTTTTCTGAGTATCATTCACACTCATATTCCTTGCAACTACCTTTATTTTACAACTATTATTATTATTATTATTATTATTATTATTATTATTATTATTATTATTCCTTAGCTACAAATTCGAATATATACCTCAGCAAGACAGGAAAGAAGTCATTGCGGGGAAAGAAAAAAGAGTCGCGTCCGGAGCAGACACCAGGTGTGCTAGTGGTGGAAGTACGAGGGGAGAAGACATACATATGCACTCACACAAAGATAGAACGATCGACATAGACAAACAAATACGGACAAACGGACAGATAAACGAGGCACAAACAAACATGCATAACAGGCAGAGACAAACAAGACAAGAACCGACACCGGCAGAAACAGGCGGGCAAATCAACAGACAAACATACGAAGACAGAAGAGACAAACCACAAACAGACAAATACAAACATACAAATGCAGGCCGGCAGACATAAATAAATAAGACAGGGAAAGAGAGGAGATGAAGACTTAGGGAGAATGGACAGATGAGAAGGAGGAAGAGATAATCAAGTAACCACACGAGGATAACTCGATCACTTCCCACTCCTTCTTCGGGCTTCCCCTCACCTTCACGTCATCAATCAATAATAGCAACAAGCCTAAAAAACTCAGATCACACAGAAGTGCCATGTGGCACTCTTAACTCGTGTAGACCATGAAAACTACAGCGGAATACAGTAACGGCGTCAACCTCAGATGAGTACCTGATCCCAAGCATCCACAGATCTCGATCTCCCTCCTTGTCGCAACCAGTCATCTCATATAGACAGCGTGGCCAATGCCACATCAGCAATGCAGATAAGGGGCAGCGCCACATCAACAATGTCTGGCGCATGGAACAAAAAGCGGCAGCATGCTGCCACAGCCCGCGTCGTCATCAATGGTGTATGTGCACAACCAGCGCCGTGTCAGCGTCAATGCCAACATCCAGTCACAGTCGAGCCAGCGTCCAAGCAACATAGCAAGACTGAATGTTGACCACCTCGAGACCTGTATCTTTGTAGTGCTTGACGAGACTGTCTGGTCTCAGGGCCCCCTTCCGCAGACATACAGATTGACTCACAACCAAACGGATACAGACATTCTATCAAACAGACACAAGCAATCAGACAAACCGACACAGACATTCAGACAAACAGAAACAAACAAATAACGACAAACAGGTTGACAGAAGCAAACGGAAAGCAATAGACGAACAAAAAAGACAAGAGAAACACAGACAGATACAAGCAAACAAACTAAAACAGACAATCAAACCAAAATGACACAAAAACAGAGAAATAAGACAGAGAGAGAGAGAGAGAATAATGGTTGATTCCGTGCATTGATTGTCGGACAGTTAGCCCCTGCGCACGTGACGCGCCCTTTCTTTCAGCAAGCACATAGACTGATGGAAAACTGGCGTCAGGCGCCACGCAAAAGATCAAAGATTTGAAGACGGAGAACACAATTCAGATTCAAATTCGCGGCAGAACGGCTATGGCGCCAAAGCGCCTCCACATCTCACATCCGACACTGTGCCCACCACCCGTGGCCCCTACCGAAGGGATGGTCCAGTGAAGTATCTGGGTCGTGGTGATCTCAGTGTTTTACCACTGGGGATGTTGTGGGGAGTTCATTGAACCTTATCAAGTTAGAAGAAAGGAGGAGGAGAAGAAGAGGAGGAAGGGATAAGAAGAAGAAGAAGAGCGGGGAAAAACGAAGGGATAGAGAGACAGACAAACAACGGAAAAATAGATACGGACAGGCAAACAGTCGAAAACAGTCGGATAGACTGGTACAGACAGACTGACGCAAATAGACGGACGCACACACAGAGATAGAGAAAGGAAGAGGGATGAAAACAATGATGTGAGGGCACGTATCTGGTCTTGGCGATTGTCTATAAGGGTCGGTATCTTCATGTACTGTGGTCGTTGTTGCTGACGTGAACAGGATGCATTGTAAATTCATAGGCTACTAGTAGTTGTGTGATTGTAGTCTGGGTGCTGAAACGCCAAAGTAGGGAAAGGGTTCTAAATACTCATAAATGTGACAACGAGGGTGTGCTCTCATTGACAATAAGAGGAAGTATTTTGATCCTCCATTAGTATAGTACCGGTGTAATATCTGCTTTTTGAACAATTTCCGACATCATGACTTTCAATTTGATTACTGCAATCTGGGATTTGTCATTTTGTCGATTGACCATGTCCCTTACATTATTATTGTTGTTTTTATTATTATATTATTATTATTATTATTATTATTATTATTATTATTACTGTCATTATTATTATTATTATTATTATTATTAAGTTAGTTTGTAATCCCAGCAAGCCTCGTGCCTGCCCTAAGTGAAGGCAGGCCTGGTTATCCACGAGAGGCCTCTTTTCCGATGTGCGTCTCAGACAATTGCTGCAAGTACAACTTGTGCTTCATCCCGGGCTCTTCCTAGATAAACAACTGCAGCAGGCAGCTGAGCCGAAAACAAGGGTGGTTGCGTCCTCAGTAGACGTAGTGTGAGGCCAACATGATAAGCGAGGGTCCTGGGTCACTAAGGATGCAACATTACCACCACCTCCACGCACGGGCACTAAGTGGCGTGCGTCACAACCAAACTGCGGGACGCTCGCGAGCTATGGTTAGGCATGCAGAGCAACAAGCATGCACCCGTACAGTCTTGCAGGCAGGCAGGGCAGCAATCACACACATGGTCCTTGAGACACGCATGCGAGACAACAAGTGGGTTGCTGCGACCAGGGCTATGTAGTGAAAGTAAAGGGGTGCATGTGAACTAAAACGAAGGGGCTGCTAGAGAAGAGAGAAGGAGTAAGAAGAGTGAAGGTGGAAGGAGAAGAAAAGAAGAAAGAAGGAAAGATGAGAAGAAACGGAGAAGGTGAAAAAAAGAAAGTGACATTATTATTATATTATTTATTGTTGCTATCATTTATTGTTGCTATCATTTATTGTTATGGTTACTATTTTATTATTTCTTTATTATTATTATTATTTTATTATTATTATTATTATTATTATTATTATTATTACTGTTATTTATTTTTGGTATTGATATTATTGAACATCACAGGCCAGAGATGAAGAGGATGTGGGGCATTGGAAAGGAGAAAGGCGTTATCACCGTATGATGGCGCCTACCTCCTCTGTCCTCCCCCGTTCTCCGTTGATCTAATCCCCTTATTTCCTTTTTCTTCGTATCTTTCAAAGATTATTGTTATTATCCTTACTGATTTTATCATTCTTAAGCATCATCTTGCTATTCTCAAAGATAATAGGGAAGATCAGATATGAAAAGATGTGGGGCATTGGAGAGGAGAGGGACATCATCACCGTATGACGGTGCCTAACTCCTCCATCCTTCTTCATTCTCCCGTGATCTAATCTCCTCGTTTTCTTATTTTTCAGAACTTTCCGGAAAAATATGATCTCTTTGAAATAAAATTTTATTCTATGGAAAATGATGATCAAACGGTCAGACATAACAGGGCGATTGCAGGAGCTTTGCCGGAGTTCAGGAGGAACTCTGGAGGCAAGGAACTATAAGGTACGCATGAATTTATCCTTTCTCTTATCCTTTACTAGTTACAACTCTCAATTAAACTGCATGAATGAATGCGTGATATACATTTTTTTATTTTCTTCAGGAGTATAACTTTCAGAAAGGGTGAATGAACATATGCATGAAGTAAGAACCTTGCCTGAAATAAAGAAGGAATCTTGTCTGCTTAAGTTTTTAAGACAAAGTTGTGTGATGGAGGCTCCCATGAAGTCGTCACGTTGACAACGTTGGTAACGGGAAGTTGCCGGACGATTTCCTTGATACCTTACGTGCTGAATCTAGGAGGTAATCCGGTTAGGATGATTTACGTAAGCAAATGGTAGTAGGGGGCTCCCGTGGGGCTCTCCTATCACCTATCGGACCAGACTTGGAAGAGAATTAAGTACTGACCGTGTGAGTACACGAATTCCTACGTTTGAACTATCCGTCCAACTCCTGTGGGGTCGGCATACCTCTTGCTTATTCACGATGCATAGGTAAGAAAGGTGAACGATCAGAACAACTTAACTAATAATTATTTTGACTGATCTCCTGAGGGGATCGTGTTTGGAGAGCAGAAAGATACTCTCGTGTGAGTACTAACCCTACTACTTGCTTCATAAATGACTGATGGATGACATGAGTAACTACTAAGTTACTAACAATCTATCTGTTTAATATTGAATCAGGTTATGGGAAACCTCCATCAGGGGAGTGGTAGTCGCAGTCATTCGGATAGTAGTAGGATAACTCTCATGAGGTCATCCTATTATAGGCTCGGGCCGGAGCTGGCCATTAACACGAGAAAAGGAAAAATATCATCTTACTATTCATTCTCTGACAACCTACATACATCTGGTTTATCTATTCATCGAGTGGGCAATAGGTAAATTTGTGTGTGGGTTGCCCCAGGGTCATACTTTAAAGATAAACTATTTACTACCCAAGGAAGCAATAGAAAGACTGTCGTGGGGTCATCCTATTACTTACCCGACTCTACCTTAACAAGCCTAGTAGGATACTCCAGCAAAAGGTGGATCTTGTGTTTGCCTGACTCTACTGACATAATCCTAGATCGTCTGTATTTGAAAGAGTTGTATGGTAGCTCCCGTAAGGCCATCCTATTACGCTCTTAAGCATAGACTGAGGTCTGAGAAAGGAATAATAAGGCACTTCAGTAAAGGTCGCCTATTCCTAATTTGAATTCTATATTGATCTTTGATAAGAGGTGGTCTGAATTGTTGATGAATGTTGGAACAAGTGTTGGAAGTGCCTCAACAAGGGCTTTAGAACTACTGGATTGTAACTAATAAAGGGATACTCCTATGTGAGTTATCCGGTCGTTTGCATAAGATTGTTTAAACCGATTGATTGCATGAGGACTGCATGGACTTTGAAGGGTGACTGAGTGCTCTCGTGGGGCGACTTAACTACTCGTTTGAATAACCGTTTTGTCTGGAGTTGATCAACTTGAACTAGTGGAAGATTTCCGTGTAAATCAGTCCACTACTTGCGTATGTAAGGACAAGAAGAAGAGAAAGGAAAGAGGGAGTACATAGCGGGAGTGACTCCAAATGTCATAAAAAAAGCAGAATAAAGGGCAAATACCGCGGGGAAAAACAAATTAGAAAAGAAGAAGTTTCGCGTAGCCTCAGTTCATTGGTAAACTCCTAAGGGAAAAAACACCAATGGCGTGAATTGATCTCGGCTAGACTACCACGTAAGCACCAAATGAGATGTGCTTACCCCGATGAGAGAAAATGAGAAAATTGAAAGTAAAAGAAAAACGATTTTCTTTAAACAATCTGGGACGTGGGTATGAATATCCTTGTAAAGGAGGAAAGGACAGACTGAAGGGTTTGTAGGAGTACGGGTAGAAATTGGACTTTGGAATATAGTTATCAGGATTCGTGATCTTCATCTAAGAGTTCGACTCTCGGAAATGATGGGTGAAAACCTAGGAGGGGATGTTGAATTCTTGTTGACCTGTGTGTGTGCAAGTCTGGGCTAATTTTACTGTTGCATTTGAAGGGAAGGATATACAAAAGGATTCAAACTTCCTGTTATCATTCGATAACAGGTCGATTTTACCGATTCAACTTTTCCCTCGGCTTGATACCTGCATCTAAAGACAAACTTTGTGTTCAGTAAAACTGTCACCTGCGGTTTGTGCCTAAATGGTTCTAATCGCTCTCAAGGATCCTTTGAATGATGTGAGGGGTTTTGGGCCTAAAGAGTCTCAGGAATGATAGAACTGTCTCACACGATTCGGGGAAGTAAGGGACAAGTCTATGATGTGGCGGTTGACGTCGTTAGTGCATGGCATGTGAACTGTCTTTACATTATTCTGTGTAGGTCTGTCTTGTGCATGGTTTGGACTGAACTGGGCTTAACCTCGTGAAAAGTCTTCGACACACAGCACTTGTAAAAGTGGGAAGGGTTACCGGCGGTAATACCTATATGTTCATTATCTGTCTTATATAACTTTTGTAATATCTGATGTTCAGTTAAGTCAGGACCTGTTAAGTAGAATAGAATGCCCTAGGTAGTAAGATGATCTGATTGATACCTTGTTCTCCTTTGGCAAGAGAGTAACACATTTTAGATTTAAAAGCGGATATAGACAGCCTTATAAAAGTTCGACCTGAATATATAAAAGTCAAGGATAGGGAAATCACATCATGAACCTGTCTTGACTAACGGACCAGTCTTAGACGTCTTACCGCGCGTACCCCATTCCTATGCTGCGACGATAGAGAAAACACCCTCGGTCGACCTACCTCTACAAAGGCAAGTAAAAGTCTTCGCATGTGAGCCGATAACTCAGCAGGGATACGCCTACCTAAGGGTGGTGAAAACCCCTTGGGTAAAGGTAAGTTGTACCTTCCAACGTCCTGACATGTTGTGGGGCGTCGTGAAAGGTATGGCATGTGCGCACGGTCAGAGTGGTGGCTGATTCTTTTCAACAACTCTGAAGAAACATCTTGCGTGATACGACTGTGAGGTTCAGCGCTCCCCAACAGGGTGCAGGACCACCGCGCGCGACAGGTGGCGCCGTTGTCAAGTTCCTTTGGTTGCCTGTCGAGGTCCTATGATAACGGACCTGGGTCTGATTAATTGAAGCCCCCGTAAAAAGACAAACGAAAGATAGGATAGTAAAATGACTACTAAGGATTATTGTCGGTCAATTGGTATAAGCATTCGTCTAAGGTAGTATAAGTTGTTGTATATAGCCTATTATATCTTATGAATATTAGTCTGCCGTTTTTTTTCGTTTCCTCGATGCAATAATTACTCCCGTAGCTGGTTAGAAGGTGACATACAGGGGAGCGACCAAGGATTGCAGAGACTTTTTAAAAGCAAGTCAGTAGGAATAGCATGAGGATCCATTAACATTATAAGATTTTGCAAGTCTCGTCGAGTCTGCCTGAGTTTCTACTACGGTAGTTTCTTCTAATTGTGACACTTTCCGCCCCTAAGACAACCTCGCACACTTTCGAAGCCTTCACTCTTTCGTAGAACTGCGCATTTTTGCTCGACACTACTTTAGGTGCCTCATCCCTCCAGTCATGCCGCGTGGGACAGGAACTGGAAGGGGGAGAGGCGGTCGGCAAGAAAAAGCCGCAGAGAAATCTATTGATTTGACAAGGGAAAAAGAGGAGCGAGAGGAAGAAGATGAGAAAGAGGAGAAAAAGGAAAGAATAAGATTGCAGCGACATCAAAATGATCTACGTGAGTGAACGTCATCCAAGAAAAATAGCTTACTACTCTTATAAGTACGAACAACGTTACGGCTCTCCGTCATCTCGCTTTGAGTAACTTTCCTGTACTTATCCTTCCCTCTTTTCTCCTATGGCACGATGGCACCGACAACACACTAATTAGACCGATTTTTTATTTTATTCCACGGCTTGGTTGGGCGAAAAGAAGCAACGACCCAAACTACTGGTACCTAAGACCTTGTTGATCCGTTAAAGAGTCTAATTTGCTTAAACAGTACAAATTTTTAATTATTATATATTTTTATTTGATTAAAAATATAATGCTGACTTAAATACATACTATTTCGAAATTCTGATCGGTTAGAAATTTTCATTGTGTGAAGGCGTACGTCTTGGGGGAAATTCTTTTTTCATCGAATGGAACACATGCCGTCTATTCGAATATAACACGTGCGCACGTGTTATATTCGAATAGTATCCCACCTTCTGTACCAATATACTGCCCATCGTGGTTTCGAAAAAAATGTTGTGTTCTATTCGAAGATTATACTTGCTTGTTATTTGAATAGAACGATCCCCTTTCTATTCAGGTACAACCCGTGGTGACGCTTGTATATAGTTTGTATGTTGTATTGGGATTAAATTGGAATACAACACCTGTGTGTTATTTAAATATCAAGGATTTATTTTTAATCTTATTTAATTTCTAAAAACATATCTAAAATTCAGTTTGGTCCCATGAAAATTTTGATAAATTATTAAAAATTTTCCTCTATAATATCAACCTTATTACACTCTTAAATAATAATGGTTAAGTGTCCGCGGTGCGGGCGATGCAGGCTACGCTCGCAGAAATAACAAATGAAGTGGGTGATCTAACTCTGCATTTCGGATGACCTGCCTCCAAGATGTTTGTCCGCATAAAGAAAACGGCCTACCGGGGGCCACAAAACGACAGCTGCGGGAGAAATGAAAAAACAAGGAAGGGAAAAAAACAAGAAGGGGGGGGGGCAAAAAACAACAGGCGCGAGAAAAAAAAAAAAACGAGAAGGGGGACACAAAACAGCGGTCAACCTGGCGGAAAAAAAAAAAACGTCGCCTGCATATCGGATGGCTCGCTTCCAAGATCTTCGTCCGCATCAACGCCGGCCATTTGCCCCTCCCTCGAGGCGCGCACTCTCGTTTCATGACGCGCTATTAACATTTCAGTACGCGCACCCCTCTATACACTCGCCCTGCCTCGATCGCCTTCATCCACTGCCCCTCACCAAAACTTCGACCCAAATCCGGTGCGCAGCGCGTCATCGACCTCCCCCACGCAGCTATGCTTCTTAAGGGATCGGATTCCGAAACTTTTATGTCAATTGATTATTGTGATTAAAACCTCGTTAAATAATAAAAACTTTTCTATTAATTGAATTTTATTTTAAAAACAATACAAAAAAATACCTAAAAATCCCCCTTTATATTGTTCACCTCTATGCAATTGTAAACAGTATTCCTGATTTTTTTTTAATCTATCATTGTGTTTAAATCATCATTAAATATTAAAAAAATCTTTATTAATTAAATTTAATTGTAAAATAATACCTAAAAGTACTTCAAAATTCGAGAGATTTTCCTAACTGATTAGTGAGCACGTCGGGCCCTGCTAGAGAAGTGTTCTAGCCCTTTGCCCCAGGTGACACATGCAGGTAACCCTTTTCCCTAGGCGTACCAGTGATGGTGCTAGTTCCAGTTATGTGTGGTATATCATTTTAGTCTTAGAGTGCGTGAACGATGGCCTAAAAGTGCAGCAACTAGGCGTAGACGTGGACGTCACATTTGCCATAGTTGTCTTAGACCTATGCTCGTCTTCTGGGCAGACATGTGCGACGTCGACATGGTCGTTGAGCAGAGTCCCAGGTTCTTGTTGGGCGGCCAAAACCAAACAACCACCCAAAATTTGGACAACTCGGTACGATTAGTGAGGGGCATTTCAGGGTGTTTTCCTGCCAGATGGACCGAGATAAATTAGGGTCTCCAACTTGAACCCTGATTTCCCTTTGATCACTTACGAATACTAACCGTTGGATTTTGTAAAATGAGAGACATTATTTTCTCGATCATGACGTCTCCCTTTCTTGCCCATCTGATGCCTGTTTCCGTACCGGATGACTGTTGTACCGGAACGCACGCGCGAGTGTTCGCGCAATATTTTTTACCCTGAACAGTTGTTGCAAAAATAAAACACTATAGTTATCTAATTTAATAATAAAATTAAAAATTAAAAATTAAATTAAAAAGGAGAAAAACGATAAAAATAAATTATTATTTTATTATTTAACATTTTCTGTCCAATTATGCCCTCACTGATTTTATTCAAAATTTATCTATTTATTACCCTTCTTATAACCCATGAATTAAATAAGTGTGCAATATCCGTAATTTACTGTATTCACATGACTTGCTAAGTGTCGTGAGAAGACTCTGTGAACCTTCTAATGACACTGGGTTTGATTATCAAATTTGTGCGATGGCACTCGGTCATTGAGCGGTATTTATTCCAGCACGACTATGAAAAAGATTCTCGTTAGATGAGCGATTGGACCAGCGGTACTGGTTTCTGGTTACGGCGATACGGTCGCTAGTTGGATACTGGTACAATTCACGGTGGTTCGACGTTGTTATTTTTTGGTATTGTCGCTGGTTCGGTAGTGGTATGGTTTACTGCGGCCACTTGTCCAGGACTACCAGACTTCAGCCCTCAGTACCAACTAGTCTGCTGCTCCTGGTGGAAAATATCCCGAGCTTGTGATGCCGCTGGTATCAATGGTGTGCTCCGTTTCGAGCTTGTTGCTAGTGGCTCAGGAGGGTTGGGAGATTCACGGCTACTTGCGCTAGAGGCTGCCTATGTTAATATAGAGGAGGACCAGCAAAACTCGACGACATTCGTAACAGGGAACCAACGAGGGGAAGGCACCAGGTGTCTCCAGACCACGGAGGAGACAGCGTACCAGAGGTATGGAACCCACATGGACTGGGGCTTGTTCGTGCCCGTTCGTGTGAGCAGGCAAGTTGCTGTCATGGTGGGCGTGCGTGCTATAACTAAGAAGTGAGTTGATCGCCTTCGTACTCGTTCGTGCACGTGCTCTGGTACAATCAGCACAACTTTCATGGACAGTCATCAGTGGGCAAGAGGTGAGTGGAGAGGGAAACAGCATGAGAGAGTTGAGTGAACATCCATGTGAGTGAGAGAGATGGAGAGTTAAAGGGGAGTGAAACTGGGAAATCTTGTGTGAGCAAGAGAGGAAGGGACAACGAACCATTGGGCAGTTAACTAGCGGGAATGGTGCCAGCTAGGTTAAACAAGGGTGAGAGAGAGAGAGTGAATGAAGTGAGAGTAAGTCAGTTGCGCGTAGAGCCAGCGTGCCTGCACAGTGGGAGTGCATGAGATAACATTATTAACATAATATTATTATTATTATTGTTTACAAAATCTCAAACTTTGCCTGACGACATTCGGCGGGAGTGGTGATTTGAGCATACCCAAGTAAGCCTAGGAGCAGAGAGCGAGTGAGAGAGAGAAAAAAAAAAAAAAAAAAAAAAAAAAAAAGAGAGAGGGACTGCGCACACATGTGCGCTGATGAGAGAAAAAGTGAGTGGGAGAAAGAGAGGAACGGGAATGAGGGTTGAGAGTGTGTAGAGAAGTGAGGCAGAATAGCGATTGGGAGGAGCCACTGGGAAAGGGGTAAGAGGCTGCCAAATGCTTCATCATCTAATTAGTGATGCACATGAATGAATTAATGAGGTTCCCACTGGTCAAATGCTTTGCCATCTAATTAGTGACTTGCGTGAATGGATTGACGAGTTTTCCACTGTCCCTATCTACTACACGTGCACAAAAATCTGGAGAGTGATGTGGTGGCACATAAGTAGGTTGGAATTTGGACATAGCAGCAAATGCATACCCCCTTAACTCACCTTATAAGTAGTATCACGGTGCAAAAGTTTTTATTTTCGTTGCTTTATTGGTGAGTCATTCATTGTTGAACGATCAAGAGCGGCTCAAGCTTCCTAGAGACCAATGATGGTGAATCTTCGCATGTTCTAGCGAAATATTCGATTTGGGTTATATGATGAGTATGAGAGAACAACTGGCAGTTGAAGTCAGAAAACAAAAATCCCCTGCTCATTGCTCGTGATAAGTCCACACGCAGCTGCAAAACACACCACGCGGTTCAAAACATGTGTTTTTCAAATTTCCATCTCGAGACTCTCGACTAGGCAAAAAACAACGCGACCGAGCATTCATGTACTTCGACCAGATGGGTGATCATAAACACTCTGGTGATTATCCCCAATCAAGCTACCGAGCAGACCATCGAAACTGAGGAGGATAACAACTAATCTGACGTTAGAGTCAGTCCTACTAACTGCACCTA
>BFEA01000168.1:1757095-1764595 GCA_003427395.1 Chara braunii | reverse complement strand
TTTCAATATGCTTGCAGAAAACCAACCCGTGCTTTTTAAGCAAGTCTGTCCCAACGGAGCTTCAAGTTGCTGCATACTGACAATGAGATGACCAGCTTGAGGGTTTTTTTCCAACAGGCTCTGAAGGAAGAGGTCAGCCTTTGTTTATTGGGAAACACATGCGGTGATTTGTTTTCACTCGACTCGCTTAATAATTGTTATTTGACTTTTGGTTTGACTTATATATGTTAATCCTACGTTAAGTCTTTTGCGGTTTGAAAATTTTTATGTTCTACTAATTGATTCCTTGCCACTATTATGTTGTACTTGACTGTTGCAACAATAAAGTGCTCTTTCTTACTGGGATTTTTGTCCTTACGAGTTTTGGCCGATATGGTATTTACTCCAAACATAATATAGAAAATGGATGGCAAGATTGACAACAAGAAGTGATTTTTTTTTCTGGTATATGACTCAACTTGTGGTAGCGTTAATGTAAGTTACAAGAGGCTTTGCATTCTTACTGGTGGTGTGTGTTTAACAACCAGAGACTATATGAAAAAGTTGTTACGTTAATTTTGTTGTTCTCGTTGTTATCAGACTTGATCAAGTTTTATTGTTGCTCTGCTTTTAGGTATGAATTACTGCTCCTCATTCCATATTGATTGCTAGCTTCATTCCACCTACTGTGATTGATTGATCTTGTACGATAAAATGTGCTACAACTCACGACTTGACTTTATTGATGAAATGATAATATTCATTTACCACCATATTAACTATATTGAAGTCACTTTTATATGTGACCTTCGCAGTTTAATCAGGCTACTCTAACTCTGACAGTTCTTCTACCTTACGGTAATAATTTTTTAACTCTTGGAAAGGTTGTCACCAAGTACCGAAGCTGTTATATCATCGTTCTCGGAGAGGTGCTTAATAGCCTTGTAAATATTCAGTAAATTTTGAAAGACGATTTTGTGCAAAGGAAGTACTAACACTATGACCATCTCCCTTTCTCATCCCTATAGTGCATTGAAGTTAGTCATTTTTTATCCGCCTCCCACCCACCAACCCTCCCCGACACTTCGTCGAAAATTACACTTATTTTCCTGTTTTTTTTTCTTCGAAAACTTAGTTATTTTTAGGGGGGCTCCCACCCACTAACTCTCCCCAAGGCTTCGCCAAAGATTACACTTGTTTTTCTTATTTTTCTTCTTCAGGAACTTAGCCGTTTTTTAGGGGGTCTCTCACCGACCAACCCTCCCCAAGGCTTCGTCGAAAACTAAACTTTTTTTTTTTTTTTTTTTTGAGAACTTAGTCGTTTTTTAGGAGTTTCCCACCTGCTCACCCTCCCAAAGACTTCGCCGAAGTTTACATTTTTTTCTTCTTCTTTTTCTTCTTCAGGAACTTAGCCGTTTTCTAGGGGTCTCCCACCCACCAACCCTCGCCAGGGCTTCGTCGAAGATTACACTTTTTTTTTTTTTTTTTCTTCTTCGTGAACTTAGTCATTTCTTAGGGGTCTCCCACGGTCCCACCTACTAAGCCTCCCCAAAGCTTCGCCGAAGATTACACTTTTTTCTTTTTTTTTTCATTAGGAACTTAGTCGTTTTTATGGGGTATCCCACCCACCGACCCTCCCTAAGGCTTCGTCGAAGATTACACTTCTTTTTCATTTTTTTCTTCTTCGGGAACTTAACCGTTTTTAGGGGGTCTCCCACCCGCCGACCCTCCCCAAGACGTCGCCGAAGATTATACTATTTTTTTTTTTTTTTTCCCTTCTCCGGAAACTAAGCTGTCTTTAAAGGTCTGCCACCCCCCAACCCTCCTTAAGGCTTCGTCGAACATTACACTTTTTTTTCTTTTTTTTCTTCTTCGGAACTTACTCGTCTATAGAGGTTTGTCACCCATCAACCCTCCTCAAGGTTTCGTCGAAGATTAGACTTTTTTTCCTTATTTTTCTTCTTCGTGAACTTAGTTGTCATTAGAGGTTTACCACCTATTTTTTTTTTTTTTTCCCTTCAGGAACTTAACCGTCTTTTAGGGACCTCCCACCTTCTCACCCTCCCCAAGGCTTCGCCGAAGATTGCACTTCTTTTACTCGTTCTTAGGGGGTCTCCAACCCACAAACCCTCCCCAAGGCTTCGTCGAAGATTACGCTTCTTTTTCTTATTTTTCTTCTTCTGGAACTTAGTCGTTTCTTAGGGGTCTCCTACCTACTAACCCTCCCCAAAGCTTCGTCGAATATTATACTATTTTTCTTCTTTGGGAACTTAGCAGTTTTTATGGGGCCTCCCCACCAACCCTCCCCAAGGTTTCGCCGAAGAGTACTTTTTTTTTCTTATTTTTCTTCTTCGGGAACTTAACCGTCTTTAGAGGCAGGCCACTCACCAACCGTCTTCAAGGCTTCACAAAAAATTACACTTTTTTTTCTTCTTTTCTTCTTCGATAACTTAGCCGTTTTTTAGGCACCTCCCACATTTTAACCCTCTCCAAGGCTTCGCCGAAGATCACACTTTTTTTTTTTTTTTTTTTCTGGAACTTAGCCGTTTCTTAGCCGCATCCAACCCACCAACCCTCCCCAAGGCTACGCTGAAGGTCACGTTTTTTTTTCTTCTTCGGAAACTTAGCCATTTTTAGGGGGGCTCTCACCCACCAACCTTCCCCAAGGCTTCGCCGAAGATTATATATATATTTTTTTCTTTTTCGTCTTCGAGAACTTAACCGCTTTAATGTGGTCTCCTACCCACTAACCCTCCCCAAGGCTTCATCGAAGATTGCACTTCTTTTTCATTCGTTTCTTCTTCGGGAACTTAACTATTTTTAAGGGGTCTTCCACCCACTAACCTTTCCCAAGGCTTTGTCGAAGATTACACTTCTTTTGTTTTTTTTTTCTTCTTCAAGAACTTGACCGTTTTTTTGGAGCCTCTCACACAAGCGGTTATCGGATAGCTGAAAATTCAGGAATGAAAATTATGAAGTGAGAGTTTTTGGCAGTCTGAAAATCATGAATGGTCCTTCTCAAGGTTTCGCCGAAATATATACCTTAATGAGCTTAACCACTCTATAAAAACAACTATCCGTGAATATAACAAGGCTCGAAGAGCAGATGCTTCGAGTCTGATAGTGTTATTAGATTAATTTTGGAAATAAACGGAGAAGCGGTGGAAAATGCAGAGCTACATATTGGTTTTACTTCATAGAGGTACGGAAAAAAAAATTGAATATAATCTAAAAGTTTTGCATTACTTAGATCGGTTAGATTATGTTTCTATGATGGCACAGGAACATACTTATGCTTTAGTTGTAAAAACACTTTCGGTCTGGGTTCCTTATTATCAAATATATATCTTAATGAGCTTAACCACTCTATAAAAATAACTATCCGTGAATATAACAAGGTTCGAAGAGTAGATGCTTTGAGTATGAATCCCACGCATTGGAACTCAAGGATGCATTACATCCGCTTCACAAATAATTTTCTATTACCAATCTCCAATCCACACTCAGAAGCAGTGAAATTATCTGAATTGGAATCGTTCCTTAGAGATACCCATGTGTCAAAAGGAGTTGGGCCTATATCCTAAGATATCTATCTATCATAATCGGAAGATGAGTTAGAGAACCGTATGATAGGTGACTATCTCGTATGGTTCGAAAAGGACCACAATAATCACCAAGGGTGTGAAAGTTTAGAATGGGTTGTATATTGTGATATGGATCGAGATATATTTATGTCAGTACCAGCAGCCAAATCTACTTAGTTGGTGAACATCCAACAACTACTTCATCGGTATGGTTTCGTTGACCTTCTATATTAGACTCCAAAAACTTCAATAAAAAATAAAAATTTTAAGACTCCAGAGCTGCGTAGCATGCCGAACATGTTCGCGCCCCTTCACGTTCGGGCGAACACAATTTTCTTCCGTAAAATATATATATATATATATATACATATATATATATACATATATACATATATACATATATATATATATACATATATATATATATACAGGGTAACCGACGTTTGGGACGGGCCGAATGCCCGAACCCGAACGCCCGAACGTATGGGACCCCTTGGGGATGTGTACGGTCGTTCGGGCCGAACGCAACCCCCCCCCCCCCCAAAAAAAAAAAAAAAAAAAATCATCAAAAACATCTGAAAATAAGATATGTTATGGAAAAAAATAAATTAAACAAGATTTGCCTGAGCATTACATCCGGATTCCTTACGAAATTTAAAATAAAAATCAAATATAAAAAATAAATATAAATAATAAAAATAAATAAAAATAAAAAATAATTAAATTTAGTGAGTGCGCGAGCATGTTTTCGACACCGCCATCTTTGGCGATTTTTCATTTTTTTTTGGCATAGCTAAATGCCCTAAAAATGAACAGATATGTACTTAACATAATACAAAACCCACTAAAAAAGTTTCAAAAAAGAATAAAATTGTTTAGACCCCGAACAAAAGTGAAAACAAAAAGTAAAAAGTGGAAAAATACGTATGCGAGCACGTTTTGACACCGCCATCTTTGGCGATTTTTAATTCTTATTTGGCTAAGCCAAACGGCTTCAAACTTTACAGGCATATACCTCACGTCATAGAGAACTCAAAAAAAACAAATCAAAAAAAAATAGTTATTTTTAGGCCCTGAAATAAGTTTTGGCGGGGGCCAAACGCCGTTGGGTTCGGACCCTGTACGGGACCCTGAACGCCCGTACGTACGGAGGTCTGCCCGAGGACCTCCGTACGTACGGGCTGGTGACCCTGTATATATATATATATATATATACAATGTATATATATATATATATACAATGTATATATCGTCAATATATATATATACAATGTATATATATCTATTTGACGATATATACATATATATATACATTTTCGGTTTTTAATTTTTAACTCGTGATTGGTTACGAATTTGAAAATGGCTCCAAGGCAAAAGTTGCTTCCATGGTTATTTCACATAACATATGTTTTTTCAGATTTTTTTGAGAGCTTTGTTTTCTTTTAATATTTTTTATGTTCGCGTTCGGAGGGTTTTGTGCGCTTGTTCGCGTTCGGGCGAACATGTTCGCGTTCGCCTCCGAACGCTAACACGGTGCTACGTAGCTCTTGAGTAACTATATTATATATGTTATCATATATATATGTTAAATATTTGATGTAATATGAACAAAACAAAAAAAGTGAGATTCAAAAGGGCTCGAAGAGGCTTATAGGGGGGCGGAAAGGGATATAATATAGTTTAGTCTTTTATTTTCATTTTTTTGGATTCCATATTGACTATTGTGGTCATCCTCAAGCAAAAGATGTCTGGTTTGCAGTTCTGCATGGCACAAATTGTTTTCATAGTTTTGCATGACTCATATTGTTTTCATATTTTCTTGTTTTTTTTTTTTTTTTTTTTTTTTTTTCCCTAGGACTACCTGGGATCTTTGCCAGGACTTTGCCCAGACCACCCAGGCCAATCTGAGGTAACTCGTGCTGCCCGGCTGGTAACAGAGATTGGGAGTAAATTCCGCACGGAGTTTATTTTCTGCAACACCAATCGAGGATTTTGGGCGACGAGTGCAAAGGTGCTGGCTTTAAGAAGTTTGTAGTATGGATATTGGAAATCAAATTCTGCCATCCATCAATTTTTTGGATGATGGAAATCAAATTCTGCCATCCCTCAATTTTTTGACGAATGGAAGTCAAATTACCATCCCTCAATTTTTTTGGTGATAATTTTTTGCCCACTTTACACGTGGAAGAGAGCGTGGAAATAGGCAAAAAATTTTTTACAACTCTGAGGGTGCGGTATAGCGTGTTGGTGTGTCTGTGTCAAGGAGGCATGGCTCATCAGAGCGGGTGACCACTATCGGGGGTGGAAGCTGTAGTGACTGGTCCTACACATTGTTCCGGATAAGTGACAACCATTGGTGTTCAGAACCAGTACCTTTGAAAGACATACAACCTGTACTACCTTGTGATTGGAAGCGCAAAAATGGGGCAAATTTCTAAGAACAGAGATCCTTTAGGTTGCGTGATCTTGTAGATCTGACGGTTGCTAATAGGCCTGGCCACAAGGGGGGTTAGCTCCTCGTTGGTAAATGTTGAGTTTGGGGTGGTGGTCTTTCTTAGGCTGCGACGGTGGCTAATAGGCTTGGCTAGAAGAAGTTGGCTACTTGATGCAAAATGTTGAATGCTCCTACTTTGGCAATTTCTCCCGATCAGAATAATTGTCAGAATAATTGTTGAAAACGTTTGAAGAACTCAAGGAACATAAAAGCTTTCCAAAAGAAAATTGAAAAACACAATTTCTTCATGGTGAAAAAAAAAAATGGTGGTCAAAGAACGGATATTTTTCTCCTTCTACTTCCAGTAGCCCCCCATTGTTTTGGCTCCATTGGCCAAACTTGAAATTTAGCTGCAGGATAGTGGGTTCCCCCATGTCTGTCATCACAACATTAAGGTTGGCTGCTGTATTGCGGGTTTCTGTGTTTGTATCGAGGTGGCGGGAAATTTTGCTGCAGGAAACCGCCTTAAAAGAGGCACAGTGGAGGTGAAAGTTCACGATGATTAATCCTTCACACCTCTGTGAAGGACCAACAAATCACCGATGACAAAACTGGTACCTTGAAAATCCAAAAGACTGGTCCATACTCCATAGTTTTCCATGCACCTCGGTTCAGGCTTTCAAAGGGAGGGCATGGACGAAATGCACGCAATTGTGCCTTCGACAAAGTTTTGAGGGTACTTACAGGCGCACTCGCATTAGTGAAGAGAAGTTCACCAAAGTGCACACATTTCTCCCTCTCTCTCTGTCACACGAAAATAAAAAAACACATAGGCCCTCAGAGCTGCATTTTTAAATTTTTAGAGTAGGGGCTCCCACTGCTGGGGAGTTTTTGATAGCGAGGATGCCTGTATTGTTGGGTCTTGTTTGTTTTGCTTTGTGAAAAGCGAGATGGCATGAAGCATATTAAAAGTAAACATGCTTCTCGCTCTCTCTCTCTCTGACACACGGAAAAAAAAACACAGACCCTACTGCGAGATGGGGAGGATACTGGTATCGTTGGGTCATCTTTGTTTTGCTTTGTGAAAAGCGAGATGGTGAGTGTTTCGTAGCACAACATAGTCCATGGCTTTTGATGACGTACTGCGAGAGAATGAAACGGTAGGTGTCATGTAAGGAAACAGGGCCCTGCGGGGAAGATAAGTTGGAACCCATCAGACAATTCATCCTAACCCTTAAGCAACATTGGCTGCGGGGGGAGGTCGATGGTCCGCTCCGCGCCGGACTTGGGGATGAAGTCTTCCTGTGGGCCGACGGATAGAGGCGATCGAGGGTGGGGGGGCGGGCAGAGAGGCGCACGTACCGAAATGTTAACAGCGTGCCAGGAAACGAGAGAGCGCGCCCAAGGGGCGGAGCGGCGGCGGGCGTCGATGCGAGGGAATATCTCGAAGCGCATGCCGTCGATAAGCGCGCGTTTTTTTTTTTTTTTTTTTTTTTTTTTTTT
>BFEA01000168.1:1711476-1721498 GCA_003427395.1 Chara braunii | reverse complement strand
AAAAAAAAAAAAAAAAAACTGACTCCTTTTTTTTTTATCGTCTGTGCTTTGCATTTTTGCTGCGTTCTTTTTTTTTTTCCTCTTTTCTACCTGACACTATATTACTCTTCTTCATATAATTACATCTATATATGGATGTTTTTAGTTGTATTATTTTCGTTCCGGTTGTTTATATACATCTTACTCCTCTTATCCACCGTGACGTGCCTATGTACAAATACGTACGTACGTACCCATTAATTTGGCAGGGGACCAAGAGTCATGTGACACTTCAACCAATAGTAATCTATCCACCATTCCAACGTTTTCTTCACCTGCGGATAGGTCCTTGCATGTTCGGTGGAAGCGTCGCAAATACCATCGGCCTTTTGAAAGGGTTGTTAATGATCATTTGGTGTCCTCGCCGATAACATCAGAATGTGCTCGGTGTCCTTCCATTGTTCTAGGTCAAGTCGGTTCGTCTTCATTCGCGGGCCCTTCTTCCTCATCCAACCATGGATTGGGATTGCGTATAGGTTCGGATATTACTCCCTGTCGCTCTACGAGTGAGACGGCAATGCCATCACAACACGAACACCGCAAACGTGGACGACCATCTTTTTAAAGTCGTCGAACCCGGAGGTCTTTATTACAGGCGGTAGGTGCTGTAGATGAGTCAACTGCTTGCAGGAGAGATAAACAACCAGTGCTAAGTCAAGATTATACTCTTGATTGTTGTAATGAAAAAAAATGTAGTGATAGGTCTCTATGTTTTCGACAATCAATTCCATCGATGAATGATTTCACAAGCCCCGTATTTTTCAACAGAATGAGTCGAGGAGATAATAATGTTGGTACAGATCGCATTAGTTGTCCTAGAAATCTCTCTATAGCCTTGCAAATTGAACGTCCACTTGAAATTCGTACGGATATTGCAATAAATGCAGATTCCGTTTTGATTGTCGAAAGATCAATTTTACTGGATAATTTTCCTTCGGACTTGGCACATTTGCACAATTGTTCATCATCCACATTGACTGCCGATGTCTCACAAAAATTTGTGGAGAGTAATGTTTGTCCTCCCTTGACGGATGTTCATGCAAATCCATCTTTTGCTGCCACGACCCCGCCGAATTCGCCGAACACGTTGATTAGAAAGTTTGTTGGATTTCATAATCGACGGAAAATATTATTATTATGAAAACCGATTCGTTCAAGGCACAACCGACGGTACCGTATGTTATTAATTCGACAACTTCGTGCAAATAAAGTCGTGCGTCGTTTGGAACTTGGATCGTTGTCGTTGATGCCTCTCCATGTGTCATCGGGCTATGATGCAAGTGCAACGGTTGTTGAAAGTACTGTAGAGGCTGGTGAACGAATGAAACAAGTCGATAGAATGAATGTGAACGAACCATATTCTACGTCGCGTATAATTTTAAAACGAAGGAAAAGGCAGGGAAGACGACCAAACGTTCATGTTAAACATATGCGTGCATTGAAAGTTACGCTTAAAAATCATAGGAGGAAAGAAGATATGCGTGCTCATAAAAATTTTGTACGGGGTGTGAGGCGAAGTTTGTTCGTTGTGAATATCTTTCGAGAGATTCGAGTCAGCGCCTCTGCGCAATCGAGGAGTGCATCTCTTCTTGCGAGACAATCGAGGAGTCAATCTTCTAGGGTGAGGCACTCGTGGTCATCGTGGAGTCTGTCATCACGAGCAAGGCAATCACAAAATCCGTCCGTGAGAAATCGAAATCCAATGAACAATCATGAAGACAGTGAACCAAATAGTCGCGATCAAGAAATGACTGATTTGCATGATGTTCCAACTTCTGATCTTAATGCACTGCCATCGGCATCTGTGGCAACAACGTAAGAGGCGGTTGAGAACACTGTAACGATTTTTGCGAATGGTAGAACTGTTGAACCGTTCGCCATTGGCAGTTGAGGTCCGTGTAAGCATCGTGGTGCTAAATTGTGGCATCATGAAACAAGTGACCGAAGATTTGTTGCCGAAAAGGTACAAAATGTTGTCTATTATGAGAATGACTGCGAAGGCTCGTCGGAGCATGAGATTCTTTCCCTTTGGACATCTGAAATTTTCGACAGCTGATTCCTTCGAAACAATGCGAGGATAATTAATAATAGTTTATCTCTCGCATCCTCGCGATTGAAGCAGCAGAGCGATGATATTCAAGGATTTCAGGGCCAACTTCCGGCTCAAGGTCTAATTTCTCGTCGTATCGGTGCATTGGCTGTCGGGGAAGGAGAACGTCCTCAGTTTGTGCAACTATACTTGCACGATCCTCAACGTTTGGACGATGCGATTGATCAAGAGTGGATATCCTTAACTTACCTGCACGTACACCCGATGCCGAACTTGATCGAGCGAAACAAATATTGACAAGGTTTCACGAATTGCTACAACAATGTAGCAATTACATAAAGGACTTTATAACGGTTGCTGACCTTCCGTAGGAAACCTTGAATGGGACGAAGTTGGTCATAAATCCGGATGCCATGCCTGAGGAAGAACATGCAAGGCGTTATAACCGTCCTATAGGTTTACATGAGGTGTGTGTTCTGATGGTCGATGAACTCCTTTCTGGTGAGCTGGAGATTCGTTTGCGTGCTCCTCTTTCTGGTGAGCGGCAGACAATTGTGGTTCCAGAATGTTCTCGAGCGCACGATTGCTTAAGGTTTGTTTTACTTTTCCCGGAGGAAATTGATAGTTGGTCTGTCCGACGTGCCTCGGAGGCTGGATGGCCGCCAAGACTTAGTGCCAAGGAGTACTATGCATTTCACCTTCACGAGCGCGATGGTGAAAGGCATTGCCTCCTTTATGCAACACGTCTCTTCCATGAGTTTTGTTGCATGGCGTATGCTAAAGTTGAATCCCTCCGCTTAAAATAGGTGAGATTCCACCAAAAAGAATAGCGCTCGGAGTATTATCAGGATTTACTCGACACTGTGTAACAAAATCAACGTGGTGACGGTATTGGGACAAAAGTGGTTTTGCCATCAACGTTCACTGGGGGGCCTCGATATATGAGTGAAAGATATCACGACCGCATGACAATTGTGAGACGATTTGAAAAACCGGATCTTTTCATCACTATGACGTGCAACACAAATTGGCTGGAGATCAAACAAGCCCTGTTGCCAGGTCAATGTCCTAACGACATGCCGGATCTTCTCGCACGAGTGTTCAAGGGTTATCT
Source organism: Chara braunii (assembly GCA_003427395.1). Taxonomy (NCBI): domain Eukaryota; kingdom Viridiplantae; phylum Streptophyta; class Charophyceae; order Charales; family Characeae; genus Chara; species Chara braunii. Next base: position 1,718,295 of record BFEA01000168.1, on the reverse strand, counting down.
TGTATAACTGATTGATGTCAAATAAAGAACACACAGATTTTTGGTAGGGTGAGTGGAATATTGTATGTGGTGGAGTTTCAAAAAAGGGGTCTACCACACGCACATATATTGGTTATCTTGCATCCGGATGATAAAATTCAAGATGCAGATGCTGTTGACAATGTGGTGTTTGTCGAGATTCCTCCGGAAGGGGAATTGAGAGAAAAGGTAGTCAAGCTCATGTTGCACGGGATTTGTGGTTCGGAGAAATACGACGCTTCGTGTACGGAGGACGAAAAATGCACAAAAGGGTTTCCGAAAGACTTCATTTCCACAACAACATTCAAAGACGAGCAAACCCACCCTTCGTATAGGAGAAGGAAACCAAGTGACGGTGGTTTTACAATTATTGAAAATAATGTCCTTTACAACAATCGGCGTGTGGTCCCGTATAACCCGTACTGGCTAATGAGGTTTAATTGTCACTTGAATGTTGAATATTGTGCTAACATCAAGGCGTGCAAGTACGTGTATAAGTATGTGTACAAAGGGTGCGATCGTGCTATGGTTTGCGAGCAGGATGATAATGCGCCCATGGACGAAGTTAAATTGTATCAAAATATGCGTGTTGTAGATGCATGCGAAGCATGCTGGCGTCTATTTGAGTTTGACGTTGCGGAACAATGGCCCGCGGTGGAAGATTGTCCGTGCATCTTGAAAATATGCAAAAAGTGCAATTCGAACCTGACACTGAGCATGAGGTTGTTTCGCATGAACCCCCGAAAACAAAATTGACATCATGGATGAAACACAACTCTTTGAATGAAGGTGTTCCTAAAGAGGAGTTTCCTCTTTACACAGAAATCATTAATACTGATGTTTGGGATAACAAACATAAGAAGTGGAACCGAAGAAAGCGTGATTTTCACGGTGGTCCCTTCGAAAAGATATCTCAGTTGCATCACGTGAGGATCACCGAAGGGGAACGATTCTATTTGTGCGTGTTGTTAAATCATGAACATTCTCGTGGGGTGCGCTCTTTTGCCGAAATTCGTACGGTGGATGAAGTCGAATATGATTCTTTCTGATCCGTGTGTGTTCGATTAGGTCTTTTGCAAACAGACGATGCATACGATCAATGCATCGATACAGCCGCGGCGCATTACATGCCTGAAGAAGTTCGTAAAATATTTGCTATGGTTCTTGCATTTGGTTCTGTGAACGATCCGGTCCGTTTCTTTGAACGACATTGGCATAAGATGTGTGATGATTTTCAATATCGTGCGGACAACGAAATTGTTCCCCTGAACATTTTGCAATCCTTAGTGTTATTCCATCTTGACCGTATTTTACAGGAGTTTGGAAAAAACATCCATCAATTCTGCCTTCATTATCGAACACGTGACGGGAAAACAATTGCTGAGAACATAACCAGACATTACAAGAACAGATGTGTATCCTCGATTCTAAACGACGAGTTATCGTATGATCCGATTCAAATGCAACGCAAATATGATTCTAATTTTCGACGTCTTCGTCCACGTCAACGAGTGTTGGTGGAAAGAGTCGTTCGGGGTGTGCAAGAGAAAAGACCGTTGCGTACTTTTATCGATGCACCGGCTGGAACAGAAAATACTTTTTGCATTGAAACAATTTTCGTAGGCATCAAGTCCCGTTCTGCCATTGCACTGGCCGTCGCGTCCAGCAGCATAGCGACGACTCTTTTAACGGGGGGTCGAACGTTTCACTCCCGATTTCGGGCACCTTTGAAACCTGATAACACGCGTCCCTTCTGGATTGCGAAACAAAGTGATCTTGCAGAACTTCTCCGCCGTGCCGACTTGATTGTTTGGGACGGGGCTCCGATGAGTAACAAGTTTCACTTGGAAGCTCTTGACATTACGCTTCGGGACCTCTGTAACAATGACAAGCCGTTTGGTGGAAAAGTTTCACTTCTCGCTGGGGATTTTAGACAGGTTTTACCCGTTGTGAAACATGGATCGCGAGCGCAATAAATTGATGCGTCCATGAAAATGTTTCATTTGTGGAAACTTTTTGAGATTCATCAACTGACTGAAAATATGCGAATCTTAAGCTTAGGGGATGACGAAATGGCACGAATGTATGACCACTTTTTTATGCGTATTGGGAATGGTGACCATCCTCTCGTTGTTCCTAATGAACCTGCTGCGGTCAAATTGCCACGTGAGATTTGTACGGATAAACCAATTGATGAATTGATTTCATGGACGTTTGATGATGTGTCCAACCATGTGGGCGATGCCAAGTATTTCTTGCCTCGATTAATTCTATGCCCTACTAATGACGATGCTGGTTCTGTTAACAACCGTGTTCTTAACGACTTCCCTGGGGAGGTGCGTGAACTTTTAAGTGTTGATTATCCTGATTCAGATGATACCAGGCTTGGTATTGAGCGGAAGTTCTTAAACTCTCTCGATGAATTTGAGCTTCCTCACAAGCTGCGCTTAAAATTTAATGCACATGTGATGCTTTTGCAAAATTTGTCGTCGAAGCAAGGACTTTGCAATGGTACAAGGCTGATTTTGAAAAAGATCGTTAATGATGATTTGTTGGAAGTGACAATAATGCACAGGGGTAAAACAACACTAATCCCCAAGATTAATCTGACAAGCGATGGTGAGACTACTGGGTTCAAATGGTTCGCGTAGAGGTCAGTCGGGTAGGCCTATTAATCTTACATTTCGTGATCTTGAGGATGATAACGTTACAGTTGATGCGAAAGGAGACTTGGTTGAATCGACATTCGTGAGAAAAAGGAGCGGTCATGCGAAAACTAATGTTTTGGATTCACCCCGAGTGTCCGAGCCTACGCTCGGTAATAATCGGGTGGAACGGGAAGCGGTTGTTATTGAAACGGGAACTCAGATTTCAAGAGCGTTAAATGCGCTCCGTAGCGAGACACTTGCATCTCTTGAATTTTGTGCACGGCTCGCTGGACGTGCATGTGTTCATGATTCGTGTTTGCAATCTCAACGCAGTGGACGCGAAAGAGATGTTCGTGCCACATCGCAACCGCAAAATCCTGCGGGTGTTATTATGGTGCCTGACGATAAGGATGAACCCGCAATCCGTGCTCTGAATTCGTGCGCTTACCTTGGGAATGGATGCGAAGAAGGTTGACATACAAAATGTCTTGACTGAGGTGTTTTTCAAAATGTTTGTCAAAAGTTCCACAGTCGTAAAAGATGAATGAATATGGGGAAACTTCCTTGAGTGGAAAAGAAACAAACTCACTAATATGCGGTTGGAACGAAAATCCCCTGAGGCTCTTCCTTCAAACATGTTGAATGTTTCTGATCTGGAGACTTCTTCTATGTTGAATTTACTTTTGAGCGATGAATATATTGCTCTCTCTAATGAGGAGATTACTAGGATGACATTTGATTTGCCACATTGTCCGACAGAAGGGCCCATTCCCCAACCCTTTCACAGATATGCACGGATACAACAACTTCTTAAAAGAATTTCTCCCGTGGTTGATTCTTCCACTCCTCATTGCGCTCCGGTCCGTAGACTCCCCCTTCAAGCAGCATCTCCTCCAGATTTTCAACGTCTTGCGGATTATGCTCCACTGTCCAATATGTCAATGCCGATTGTCACTACTTCTGTTGTTGTTTCTGCTTTGCCGGCCGCTACAGCTACTCCGTCTCCTGTCAGTTGTGTTGTGCCCGCTATTATGCAATCAACAGACCATCTTCGTGTCCATACAGGACCCTTGGAACAACCAAGTTCTTCTAATTTTAACATTGTCGTCTATGACTCTTTTGAATCTATTGGTCCCAAAAAGACACTTGCACACTTGTCGTATCTTGACAGTTCTCACAGGGTGCAAGATATTGTGGAAGCAGCAGCGGAATTGAATATGAGCATGAACACTTGGAGATACGTGGATGCTGCAATTCATCTCGATTACAATCGGCAAAGATAGGGTCGATTCAGAACTTTTGAGAAGTATCGTCGCAAAATGTTGCAACAAGTTTCTATTCATGAGGTGCTGCAATTGTATCGTTCAGTGAAGGAAGTCGATTGGTCTTATAAGAGAGATAAGAAGTGAGAGACGTTGATTGGGTGGTCGTCCAAGCGTTGCCTTAATGGCAGATTTCTTTATGGTCAGTTTTGGTTTTGATTAAGTAATTTCCCTTACAAAAGAGATAAGAAGAGAAAGAGCAATAAATAGGAGGGAGAGAGAGAGAGAGAGAGAGAGAGAGAGAGAGACAGACAGACAGACAGACAGACAGAAAAAAAAAAAAACATTGATTTGATATTATTGCGTTTTTTTACGTTAAGGTGGATTCCATTACGCAATAATTGTGCCTTGATCATATTGCGGGCACTTGCTAACTTTAATGGAACGATAAATCCTCATATTAAACTTCTTCTCTTTGTATACTCGTGTTGGTGTTTCTTTATTCTTTGCTCTCTCTCTCTCTCTCTCTCTCTCTCTCTCTCTCTCTATGTCTCTATCTTTTCTTTTCTTTCTATCTCTCTTTGTCTGTTTCTTTCTCTCCTCGGCCTTCCTCCTACTTTTTTTTAATGATTTAAAAATTTAAATTGATTTTTTAATTTGTCACTTTTTTTTTTTTCGTCCGTTAAACTCAAACTTCGTAGCCAGTTTTGAACTATTCTTTATTACCCTGCGATTCAAATTTTTTTTCTTAAGTCTGTTTCTGTTTATGTGAGTGGTTTGTGTTAGGTTCCCTACAACATTTCTTATTTTTGTGGGCATAGCCCGCACCGCGGGCGCTTAGCTAGTAACCTTTGTACACCACTGGGCCAGGTTGGAATAAAATGTTTTCAGGGAAAAACGGAATGGGAAAAAAAAGATTTGTATTCGTTCTTCCCTTATTTCCACCTTTTTTACTACCTACCGCCACTCCTAAGACCTGGCGCAACATGCATCCACTTCATTGTGACAGATCCCCTGTAGAGGCTTTCGCACAAATATTGTTTGTAGGGTAAATGATTTTGTTAGTTTTTTATGTCTTTGTGTTATGCAGCCAGGCCTGCTCTGCATCCCTGAATTTTGGGAATATATCATTTATTTTGGGAAACCAGACCCAAAAATACCATGAGTCAAAGTACTTAAAGTTCATTCCCCCCCCCCCTCCCTCCCTCCCTCCCTCCCTCCCTCCCCCAAGTATAATCCCACATCAACGGCCTATCGGCAATTTCTAGAGAACAACTGGTCGTAGAATACAACCGGTGGGACCATTTAAAACCACCAGCTACCAGAGAGACAACACATCCCAAAGGCCAGAGGAGTCGGCCTAGAAAGCTGCAGCAGTGGCTTTTTGCGTCGCCCGTGACCCCTCCTGCCCCAGTTCTCCTACACGTTTCCGCCAAAATTCGTCCATTTGAGTTTCCTTCGCCTACCCTCCGTCCCTGAAGCTGCGAAATCGCCAAGTAGTAGTTTTCTGGAGGGCTCATTAGATCAACCCTCTACAAAACAGCAGTAGAGAGTCGGGAACTCGCCACAGTCCTTGACAGATTGAAAAACAAAACCTGCGAAAACCTCCGACAATTTTTTACCCACCAAGTTTGGTGAGCAAGGGCGTTGTTGCACTATGCCCGAATGTTAAGTCAAATTATTATGTATGAATTAGACATTTAACTGAATGAGGTTTGCAAAGCTTCTCGATACAAAATACAGACTTGGATTCAAGCGTGTAAAACAAAATTATCATACTTTTATAAGAATTTATTATTGAAGTCCGCGTCCATTATGTTCGATATGAGAAAGATTGGACTACTCTCGGTGTGAATGAACAAATATGAAGACAAGATTTGGGCAGAGACACCCTGCCTTGTTACACGTCAGAGCTGAAAATGCGAATTGATTGAATATAATATATTATCATAAAAATTTTACATGTGACAAAACGCAGGCTATGATACACTATGCACTGTGCGCATAGAGCTGGTAGATCAGCGTCCGAACAGAAAAATGGGTACCACAAATGTATCGCTTCGCAAGCATCCTCCTGGCCCATCCCTCACCATTTAGCAGTCATCCTGTCCGGCATTCTGTTCAACACCACTGTGGCCAGCGCATGCAGGCCAATACACTTTTACTCCATGAATACTTTTGGGCCCTGCGGGCCAAAAAGACACGCAACAGTGCAGGCCTCCATTTGGCCGGTGCTGTTCCTGTCATAGCACCACCGATTGCGATTCCTGTAAAATGGTTTTCTGCAATTGGTGTATCAAGTATTATCAAATTACCATATTTTTCAAGAAGACCTTTTGTTACTAACCAATATGTAATTTCACCCCCTTCGCTTTTATCAAAAGCGATATCATCTCATGCTATATTGTATTTAATTCCTTCTCATATACAAGGCAAGCGGTTCGATTTATATTCTGTAAATAAGATAGATGGCACCACAAAGTTCACTACATTGATCATAATAAACTCCTTCTCGTTTGTTCCTGTCATAGCAACACCGATTGCTATTCCTATAAAACTGGTTTCTGCAATTGGTGTTTCAAGTATTCTCAAATTACTATATTTTTCAATAAGACCTTTTCCGCGACCGCGCCGTCGGTAAGGGTGCAGCTGCACCCAACCCGAGTCATGACTCCGCCATCGCGCGGCCACCCGCGAGGCCGCCATTGAGCGGTAACTCGCGGAGCAACCCGCAAGGCAACTATCGCGCTCGTGAGCGAGAGGAGGGAGAGTGTGGAGGAGCTGGAGAGGTAAGAGAGACGGGGGGCGGGGAAGAGTGAGAAAGAGAGGGAACGCACGTGTGCACGTGCGAGCGCGCGCGCGCGCGAGAGAGAGAGAGAGAGAGAGAGAGA
>BFEA01000168.1:1699694-1711133 GCA_003427395.1 Chara braunii | reverse complement strand
CCCCCCGCCACCCCCCCGACTCCCCCTCTTTCTAAGGTCCCGCTGACTCATCCGCACATCTCGATCCCAATCCGACGCTCGTTCCGTCCCCCCTTTCCTGCGCCCCTAACCCCCAATACCCTCCCTCGCTCCGACCCTCCCATCCCGATTCCATTCCAATGAAGGCAATCCTCCTCCCTACAAACCCGACTAAGATCCGAATCCCCGACCTCGCCCCGCTCTCGATCTACCTCCTTGCCTCAAGATCTTTCCCACCACCCTTTCTTCTCCCTCATCTTACTTACTTTATAGCCATTTCCCTTCCCCCCCGAGTTATAGGCACTCTCTCCCCCCTCCCACTCCCCCCCGCCCGTCTCACGGTATCACTCATTGGGTACCGAACCATTCACCCTCGTTTTTTTGCCCATTCCTATTCAAGTCTGATCCCCTAGAGAGGAGGGCAAGAGCTGCCCAAGTTGTCGAAATACAAATTACGAATCAATCTTCCAAGTGCAATTCTGCTTCCAGCTCTCATGCACCTCGCCTCTACTAGAGACCTACTTCCTTTTGAAAACTCGATCCCCAATTGGGGAGGGTAAATGCTATCATTTTTTTCTTTTCCCTATCTTTCATCGTCAAAACACAAAGTTGTTCCCACGAACAACCAAGTCCAACATTGCTAGCAAGCATTTATCAAATCTTTGTCCACTGTACTCTTTAATTTTTTTTAGACTGCCTTTACGGTAGATTTGCCTTCTTTAAAAAAAAAAAAAAAACGATCCCCAAGTGGGGAGGGTAAATGCTGTCAGTTTTCTTTATTATATCTGCAATAAAACACGTGGCCATCCCAGGGACTTGTCAGTCCAACACAGCTATTAAGCACTTGCGAAACTCGCACTCCACAGTTACGAGCATTTTGAACAGTCGTTAATTTACTTCTTCCGCCTTCGGTTGAGAACTCGATCCCCAAGTGGGGAGGGTAAATGCTGCCAATTTCTTCTCTCCGACATAGCTCATAAAACACGCGGCTGTTCTCCATGGGTTGTTCAGTACAACAGCGCTATCAAGCATTTACTAAGCATTCACTTCCCTACTATCTTAAACTAACATTATTTTAATAGGTTTTCTTTTGGTAAACCGCTCACCAGTTGGAGAGGGTAAAACTCTCATCTTCATCTGAAACACGTGGCGTACATCCTATTTCAGCGTTTATTGAACTGTCGATCCAATTCTAGACCCACCCTGGCTCACCCCAACTCTGATTGACCCCAGCCCCGATCTCGTCCCCACCCCAATCTCGACTTTGACCTCAACCTGATCCTGATTTGTTCTCATCCTGAACCCACCGGGATCTCAATCTGATCCTACCCGGACCCTCACCTAACCCTACCCGTGTCCTCGTCACGATCCTTTCTCGATCCCAACCAGTTCCCACTTGACTCCACCCCACCATTGATTCTGACTCCTTTCCAGCTCCGATTTGCTCTCACCCCGTGCCCAATCCATCCCATCCTCAACCCGACTCGCCCCCCCCCCCCCCCCCCCCCCCCCCCCCCCCCCCCCCCCCCCCCCCCCCCGGGTCACTTATCCCCCCTCAACACTGGATTTGCTGACATAAGATACGGGTGGACAAACCTGACGTTAGGACTAAAAATAGGAGTTGACCGGTCTCCCGTGGTGGAAGAGGATGCCTTCCCTTGCTCAAAGCGCAGACAGTTCAAACCAAAACATGGGGGAGAAGTGCATCAGCGTTATTGACAATGAAGCACTCTAGTTCTTGATTGATAAGACAAAGGTTCAAGGAATACAGACCACAGAAATCCAAATAACGGAGGGCAAAGAAGAGGAAGGAAGTACCCAGAAGAAAAAGTGGCGGAATTGGATGATCTACACGAAAGACACGGAGTAGTTTTTAATTTCGCATGAAATGGTGCAGAACTGCAGCCAACTGAGAAGCGCAAATGGGTTATCAAAACAATCAAGAAAGAACTGAATCTAAAACAATCGGGAGAGACCTTCTCTCTGCAAAATTTGGGCAGAAACAACATTTTGACACTGTTTATCAGAAAAGAACATGCTAAAACGGCAGCTGAGATGCAGTCCAAAAATTGCAACGGTTCAGTCTGTACGATCACAAAATGGAAAAGAGTGGCTGCGCAGAGACAAAACCCAATATTTTTCGTCTCTTACAAACAGACTCTGTTAAAGGAAAATTTTTGGGTCCAGCTCGACAATATTCAACCGGGTTTCCACGGCCTTCTGGTGGATAGATTAGAAATACAATACCGAGCGAACAGGATCCTCAAAGGGATCCTGCCAATACCCGACTTCCTGGCCCCGCATTGCGGTTCCATGACCGCAGTGCTGGAAGTCAAAACAAACAACCCCCCAATTTTTCCTCAAACCTGGAAACTCCAGATTGAAAACAGAATCGTGAAAGTCAAAGTGTCGACCTAGACTGCGCCAATCTGCTTTCGGTGCAGGGAACGGGGGCATATGGGCACAAATCCAAATTGCCCCAAATACCCAAAACAGTTGAAGGAGCGCAAACTCCTCCCCAATATGCTGGTTGAGGTGGAGGATGCCCCGAGAATCTGGTTCATTGCGGACAACAACTACAATGGTTGAGTATTTGATGACAACTTGGAGAAACCGGATTGCACCGACATGGAACCATGAGTAAAGAAACCAAGCATCTTCCCCCCGACCGACAGCAGATGGCAGAAAAAAGTCACGAGGAAGGTGACATGCAACCCGTCAAAGATCAAAACCGATTCTCTAATTGACTCGCGAATAACCAGAGAGTCTGCTTTGGGATTTGGACACGGTCAAGGAACAAGCAGTCCAGCAATTCATCAAAGAATCAAACACCATCCGGAGTTGGTTGAGAACTCTGGAACAAACAACGATTCGCACGAGGAAAGGGGCGCAAACAGATAATAAACCAACACTGGAAGATGTGGGGGACAAAGGAAACCAGGAAGGAGGACTCAAGAAGAGGAGGGCGACAAAAGTTGGAGCAGGGAGGGAGCATCCACGCCCCGTACTGAGATTGAAGAGGAGGGCAAGGCTACAGATGCAAGGGGTACGGATTCGGAGCAGGGTGGGGAGGGGACCAGCGTAGAGGGTGGACATTCTACGACGGGCAGGGAAGAAGGGTCGACACAGTCGCTGCAGTGGCTCAGGGACTATGTGGATAAGGTTAAGAGGGGAAGGGAGCATGCCCTTGACATCCGAGCAGCGTGCCTGAAACAAGATGAGAGATCCCAGATAAGTGGCAAAAAAGGGTTGTTTGGGGGGGTGGGGATCCAATAACCAGTTTGACGCCCTCAGAAAGGGCAAAGATGAGGAATTGTCAGAATACACAGCATTTCGCTATGCTGAAAAGAAAAGGGTAAGGGACCGGGGGCTGAAGGATAAAGACAAAATTGTTCCTGAGTCCAAAGATGAGTTCCAAGATCTGCATCCTAAGAAATGGAAATCAGGAAAGAACCAGAAAAAGAAGAATCTGGATACAATGCAAGCAGATTCCCACGAGGACTCAGGACGCACGCAGCTGGAAAAAGAAGCGACGGTTGTCCTGGCCCAAACTGACAAGCTAAAAAAGTTGAATGAAGAGTACGCCTCAAAATTCATCACGATCTCACACATTGTCAGGGACCAGGCACCCTTGGTAGTGGAAACAGCTCGATCCTCTCACGTGACGCTGATGAACATCCGCCCGCTGATCGCAGCTAGGTATATGGAAAAAATAGAGGAATGGCGGATTGCTTCAAACGTTTCTTTCCAGATTCCTTGCTTCGAGGAAGGCTAGAATGTGGCATGTATTCTCCGGGAAAAGGTAATGACAGACTACACTCTGGGAGTCTACGACACAGTACCCGGGATGGTGACCCAGACAGACTCACAATCTCCCACAGAGCAAGAGTACACATCACCCCAACGATCAGAACAAGGGAGACATTCTCCCCAAGCCTTCTCGCCCCTGATAGTCAAGTTGTCGACAACAACAAGCTTGAAAACAGGGATGAAATGGAGACCCTGGCTGACGGTAACAACAGTGTCATACAAGGTTCTAGCAGGCCCACGTCTACCCGCGGAATTGACGGCAGTTTCGGTTGCCCAGTTGGTCAAGTCGTGTAGCCTGGAGGGGGATGGAGATCTGGATCCCGTGTCATACCCAGTAGACTGGGACAAGTTCTACAGGAGTGAGGGCTCAGATGATGATTTGCAGGGCTGGCAATTAGACATGGAAAAATAAGAAGATGCTCAAGGATCTGAGCTGGACAAATCCAACGAGGAGAGGGAAGATTTTTCGCAAGCTGAGGACCAGGGAGCGAAGATGGGCAAGGGTATAGGACAAACCGCAGAGAGGGAAGGATCTGGGGATGATCCCATGGGGGAGGATACGGGGGGCGGCGTACCATCTTAGACCACCTCTCCTAGAACCACAGTCATGCCGAACCATGGAATACAACCGAAATGGAGGAGATCAAAAGATCGGCGAATGCGAGGGGGGGTTCGGAAGACTGGAGAGACCAAGGGATTGCTATTAGGAGTTGGAACGTTAACGGTTTGGGGAATGTTATAGACAGAGAAGAAAAATGGAATGATATTCTCACCGGGTTGGTGCTGAACAACAGATCAGCTGCAGATATTAAAATGTTTCAAGAGACGCACCTCTCCTTTTCCTTGGAAGACAACCGGATCTGAAAATTCATTGCAAGAAATATGGGAGGTATAAGAGACGAAATATGGGCAGTAGACATTAACTGAAATAGGAAAGGAACAACCATCTTAATCCCTAAGTCATCCCGTTTCTACGTGGCAGGAAGCGTTCTGAGTAAGGAGGCAGATCTCTAAGAGGGTAGATGGTGTTCCATGCACCTTAAGTGAAAGGAAAAAGAGTTCCTTCTGTACAACATCTATGCTCTAAACGAATCAATGCAAAGAACATCCTTTGTAGCGAGCTAGAGCAACGCCATTCCGTCTCTAGTTTCATGTATACTAGCTGGGGATTGGAATGCCACCCTCGACCCAGCGACAGACCGCACATCACGGTCCACCCACGCATATAACCCACAGGAGGCCCTGCCCATCCAGAAACTGATGATTGACCAGGGGTTGGTCGACCCTTTCAGGACCATGCACCCTACAGAGAGAGATTTCACCTTAGTAAAAAAAAACCATGCTCATCACACAGCTTTCTCACGAATAGACTACTTCCCAGTGTCAGGCATATTGATGGGGGCGGTGAAAGAGACGGTGATCTTTCCCCTTGCTCCCTACCCAGGTCTTGATCACAAGCCAGTCGGGCTCACTATCTGTTTTAAGCAAAAAGTAAGAAAAGAGGCAAGTTTTAATAAAATGAACTACTCCCTCTTACTCAGTCAAACTTTCCAAGCAGGAATACATAATTTTTTGAGTGCAAGGAGCATGAGCCGCATGCCTGACCAGGATCGATGAGAATGGTTTGTAGAGAGTTATTCCTTACTCGCGAAGGCAGCGGCTGGAATGTCAAGAAAGTTGGCCTCCATAAGGAAGCAAAGGAAACAAAGCCTGGAGCAGGCGCTGAAGATTGCAGAATACAATCTGCAAAACAAATCGTCTTCAGCACTATACACGGGCATCTTCGAAAGAGCTCGTGAAGAGCTGGCAATGTGGAAGTGGTGGGAGCTGAAAGGACTGCAAGTAAGAGCCAGAATGTGCGAATACGAACTCAGCGAGTCGTCGCAAAAAAAAAGTTGAATAAAACTTTTATTGCACTAAACGTTTATTGAATGCTCTATAAAAAAAAATGCCAACACAAGAGCAGCTACAATAGAGAAACCAAAACCCCTCACTAGTCCGGTGAGGACAGCGGATACCAGTGAACAAATTATGGAAGTGGCCAAATAATTTTATCAAGATTTATACCAGACTAAGACCCAAGCACCTATCCCAAGCCGTACATTGGAAGCAAGACGAAGGATGTTACAGTACCTGGAACGTACGATATCGGCTGAACAAGCAGAAGAGTTGGACAAACCTCTATCACAAGAAGAGTTGTTGCAAGCCCTCGAGAACATGAACAATGATAAGGCACAAGGCATTGACGGACTAACAATGAAATTCTGGAAAAAAATATGGCCGAGCCTAGGAGGCGACCTTCTAAACTTCTACGGGGACAACTTTGAGAAAGGGGGCCTTGGGAATTTACTCAACAGCAGTGTTGTCACACTACTGTATAAGAAGGGGGACAAAGAGGACATTCGGAACTATAGACTCATTTCCTTACTCACCCTTCCGTACAAAATTTTGGCCAAGACCTTGGCGGCGAGAATTATGAGAATAACTGATAAGTGTTTCCATATCGACCAAACAGGCTTTATCCCTGGATGCTACATTTTGGACAACGTGCTGACCCTAAACGAAGCAGCTAACAAAGTCAGAAAAAGGAGAATAAACACAGCCATTCTCTTTTTCGATTTTGAAAAATCTTATGACCAGGTCAATTCGTCGTTCATGGACACTAGTATGGAACGCATGGGGGTGGGACCAATTTTCGGGAAATGGGTTCATGTCTTATATAGTGATGCTTCCGGCTGCGTACAGATTAACAGTTTTCTATACGATAGCAACCCAATATCACGCTCAGTGAGACAAGGGAACCCACTCGCCCCTTATATCTTCCTATTTGTGATGGAAGCCATCGCTTCTTTCCTGCGGAAAGACCCGTCTATCCACAGACTCCCGGAGGTCAATGTGGGGACGTCTCACCACCTCAGGTTCCCAACGGTAATATTGTTCGCAAATGACATGATGGTACTGATCAGAGCATCGGACTCATCCTTTAAGGCTTTGTCCAAGGCAATGGAAGCACTCAGATTGGCTTCAGAAATGAAGATCAACTGGAAGAAAACCATAGGTTGGTGGCTCTCTGAGGAACAAATTCCAAATCTCCAAGGGTCGGAGGCTGACATATCCTGGGACACACCAGAATCTCCCACTCGTTACCTAGGTATTCTCATGACATGGGAGGGTCTGGCGCCCTAGATGGTGCAGAACATGCTAGCGAAGCAGCTGAACAAGTTGGGGAGGTGGGGGAATACATTTACTTTGCTGCTCGGCCGGGTTTTGGTCCTCAACACCTCAGTTTTCTCCATGATGTGGTACATTGCGGCGGTATGGACAATCTCGGACAACTCAATAAAAGAACTAAACCGCGTAGCGAGAAACTATCTTTGGACGGGTAACCCCAACAAGGGAAGTTGTATTCCAAAGATAGCTTGGCAGTACATTACAAGAAAACCAATACAAGGGGGTTGGGAATCATCGACCCGAGGTGCGAAACAAAAACCCTCTAAGTAAAATGGATAGTTCGGCTGCAAACGGAACCAGAAACGGCATGGAACAAGCTTGCCCTAGACAACATAAGAGCTCTAGCTCCGGTGTCATCACCATTGAAAAAGGTGAGAAGAAAAACCAGGGGGGATATGAGCAGAACATAGACAACCGCCAAACGCCGTATTGGGCGGCTCTCATCCGGATCTGGAGGGAAATAATGTCAAAACAGACCAACAGACCCAAATCAAGGGATGAGGTGTTGAGGCAGCCGTTATTTGGCAACGAATGGTTGAGGAGCGAAAGTGATGAACCCTTGTTCTTAAACCACAAATGGCTATCCTGGGTAAAAAATGGGGTCTGGACAATTGGACACTTGTGGAACGACGAAAAGAAAGAATGGGTATCTGAGCAGGAGCTAAGCACACGCCTAAATGGCTACCACAAAAGAGGTCCTAACCTACACTACATTACTAATTTTGTCCCTCAAGAATGGAGAGATGTGCTGAAGCAAGGGGGGGGATTGGAGAAGTGGTGAGTGGGGGGTTAAAATACAAGAGAAATATCCCTCTAGGGCCTTCCAATTCTCACATTTACAGCAAGGATCTGATACTCAAGCGGTATTCACTTCCTTTCCGATCACACACTCCACGAAGGGTATGTCGTCGATTATGAACATCAACGTGGAAACCACAGTCATGGAATAKTTTTTGCTCAGGAAGATAAAGAGTGTTGGGCACATGGCCGAAGTTCATCTTCAGGTTCGATACGGCAATCCAGAACTTGGAATTTGACCCGGGGGAGTGGGCGTGGAAACCAGATAAGAAGACAAACGTAAAGAGACTCACCCCCATACAGGACTACACGGTCAAACTAGGGTACAAACTCCAGTTAAAAACAAAAGACCCAGAGCCGGTGATCAAGGCCAGATGGCAGAAGTAACTAGGACAGGAAGTGGATAGAATCACGAAGATCCCGTGGAAAGTATATAAAATGATCAGACTAGTCAAAATCAGAAGCCTCCAATGACTGATAGTTTACGCGGCACTACCAGTCAATCAATGGCTTCATGTTAGGCGAAAGGGCTCCGTTCCTGACAGTTCTGATCAATGCAGGGTGTGTACGGAGAATGCAGTAGACGATGCAGTACACTGCCTAATCTACTACTATAGGGAGGCGACAGACCACTGGGCGAGAGCCTCGACTCTCTGGGATTCCTTTTTCTCTACCCCTTTCCCTGAACACCCCATCCAACTTCTCCTGCTGATTAACATCCCTCAACAGCCCCGAAAAGCGGAAAGGATTTGGTATGGACTCATCAGACAGGTGACCCTATAGGTCATATGGAAGGAAAGATGCAGCAGAACGATTGGAAGTTTCTCCAGCGCACGTGAGATGGTCTGGACGGAAACGAAAGTAATAATACACGCAGAGATCCTGAGCAGATGGTGGAAGATTAAATTATCTTGGTCGAAGGATGAAGAGCAGCAAAGGAAGGTTAGACGAAGCTTCAGCAGGACATGGCTGATAGATGGAAAAGTGGCTGAGTTACGGGACGATCGCATCCATTGGAAGGAATGGCACAACTCTAACCCAGGAAGAAACGTTGGACAACAGAGCACATCACACGGGCAAAGTTCCCTCGGATTAGAACTCTAAAGAGAAAGCTTCGGACTCAGACCACTACACTTGGGGAGCTGCAGTCGGGGTCAAGAAATACGCAAACGGAAGGCATGAGCGGGGAGGAGAGTTTTTAAAAGGACACTCCCAAACGAGGAACAGGGTTTAGGGTTTAGTGTTTAGTGCGACCTCAAGAGAAGGGAGAAGGCTTAAGGGTTTAGGGGATACGGAGACTTATGGGCAGAACAGAGGAGGGGGAGAGCGACATACAGAAATAACGAGCGAACTCTTCGAGGGGGAAAAAAAAAGAAAAGGAAGACGGTGACCCACGGGCAGGGCTGATGAGAGGGAAAGCACAGGCAAGTAGAAACAATGGGCGAACTCTTTCTAGGTTTATTTGGCAGAGCTGGTTCTTCAGGTCTGAGAGGAAAGAGTGAGTCAATCCTCCACCTATCGGGGAGTAATCAATGCGCATCAGGGATCCTCCGGCCATACGCGAGGAAGCGTGAGTTTTTGTAATGTAATGTAATACTTTTTCTGACTTACCGGTGGAATAGGAACCGGTCTGATGCTCCCCAGAATAGAAGGAGTCAGGACCATAAGGCCCTGATTAAAAAAAGAAAAAAAAAAATATCCTCCATAATGACCAATATGTAATTTCACCCCCATGGCTTTTATCAAAAGCGATATCATCTCATGCTATATTGCACTTAATTCCTTCTTATATACAGGGGAAGCGGTTCGATTTATATTTTGTAAATAAGATAGATGGTACCACAAAGTTCGCTACATTGACCATAGTAAACTACTCCTCGTCTGTTCCTGTCATAGCAGCACGGATTGCTATTCCTATCAAACTGTCTTCTGCAATTGGTGTATCAAGTATTCTCAAATTACCATTTTTCTAAAAAGACCTTTCGTTACTTTGTAAGATCCTCCATACCATCGACACGACTTTCTTTGCCCCTTATTTTTCTCACCTGAATTTCCGCAGCTTGCCAAAACAAAATATAAATTGGGACAGGAGCAAAATTACATCTGTTTGTCCAGCACCACCATCCCTCTCTGTCCAACAGGCCTGAGCCCCCAAACTATGCAGTGATCTGAACAAAAGAGGTGGGAAAGGGAGTAATGGTTTGAGAGGGTCTACTCCACAATTAAACTATCCCTCCCACAGCCACCCTCCTCCTGAGATTGCTGTTGATAAGCCACAATACACCCACACCCCTTTTTTCCAATGCCGACTTTCTAACGGCCATACAACACCAGTATGTTTGCAACAGAATTCTCGACCCTCATTTTTGGGCAAGCTACTAAATGTCTTAATTCATGTGATTGGACTTAGTTTGTACATGGCCTGACGTCGGGGGTGGTTTTTTTTTTGTTTCCTTCTTCCCCCCCCCCCCCCCCCCCCACCCCGTGGTTGTGTGTACAGAGTGCATTCCATCACCATGACCCATTGGAGATTTTGGTGTCCCTGCAATTTGAGGGACACCAATGACAAATGACAACGGGGTGAAGATTTTGGTGTCGGTGCAGCTAGAGCCTAGAGGCACATCACCACAAAAACGACGACGACGACCAACTCCAACCTTGACTGTCCCTGAAAAAAACAAACCCACGAGTACCAACGAAGGTTGCAGCCGCAACTGCTAGACGAGGCAACATCTACGACCGCACCAATTGTGGAAGAAGTTCACAAGAGGAGGTCCCTGCACGGACGGCAGGCCTCATGAGCAAGCAAGACTCTCTCTTCGATTTTTTGTGTTACTGTGCTAATCCATGCAGTCCTTTCTCGGTTGTTTTGGAAACGAACAACCACCCTGCACATATTGAGGCTCCACTATACTGGGCCTGCGTCGGACCTCGTTAGAATTCAGGGAGTTGAGAAACTTTTTGAAAAATCTAGCTTATCCAGGCCACGATTCTACCACAACCGCCCAGGCCATCTTCTAGAATTGCGTTCGTTACACACCCCGTGTACATGAGCCACTTGTACCAAGCCTTTTGGCCTGCCCTAGCAAAAATCCTTCTAACCTGGGCTTGCCAGCCTTCTCCCAACGCAGACAGCAGGCCTTTGAGGTGCATGGGCCACCCTCCGACATTTTAACATGGAGGCTGCAATTTTTATGTACCACCCAGGCAGCAAACAGTTCGATTCATTCAGCAGTGGAAAATTCAGACACGAGAAGGTTTCACTGCAGCGGTTTTCCCAGGCCAAAGGACATTTGAGGCATTGCACCACAAACAATTTATGGTGTACCCCCCGCCTCCTTTTCAAATATGGATACCAAGCCTTTCCACAGTCCCCTGTTAAAGCACACCAGTACTTAGCCCAGCTATTGATGCCAAGCCTAAGACGCCCTGCACACCAAGTTTTGCCGAACCGTCCGCACAACTCGTTTTTTGATTTTTTTCGGCCGGCGGCGGCATGCAATCAGCCAATGTGGTCCGGTAACCCCCAAGCCCACAAGCGTGGCGCTTTAACGTGCAAGGCCCGCAGCCAATGTATGGGCC